>JALJCO010002160.1:25000-375136 GCA_023101725.1 Atherinomorus stipes | reverse complement strand
TGTCTTGTTGGAAGCTGAACCTTCGGTCCAGTCTGGAGCCCTGAACTCTGGAAGAGCTTTTCTTCCAGGATCTCTGTACTTGGTCACATTCATCTTTCCTGTCCCTGCAGCTGAAAAACACACCCCATAGCATGATGCTGCCACCACCATGCTTCACTGCTGGGATTGTATTGGGCAGAGTGATGAGCAGTGCCTGGTTTTCTTCACACATACCGCTTAGAATTAACTCCAGAAAGTTCAATCTTGGTCTCATCAGACCAGAGAATCTTATTTCTCAGTCTGGGAGTCCTTCATGTGTTTTTGGCAAACTCTATGCGGGCTTTCATATGTCTGCACTGAGGAGAGGGCTTCCATCGGGCCACTCTGCCATAAAGCCCTGACTGGTGGAGGCTGCAGTGATACTGACTTTGTGGAACTTTCTCCATCTCCCTGCTGCATCTCTGGAGCTCAGCCACAGTGATCTTTGGCTTCTTCTTTACTCTCTCACCAAGGCTCTTCTCCCACCATTGCTCAGTTTGGCTGGACGGCCGGGTCTAGGAAGAGTTCTGGTCGTCCCAAACTTCTTCCATGTAAGGACTATGGAGGCCACCGTGCTCTTAGGAACCTTTAGTGCTGCAGAAACTCTTTTGTAACCTTGTCCAGATCTGTGTCTCGCCACAATTCTGTCTCTGAGCTCCTTGGACAGTTCCTTCCACCTCATGATCCTCATTTGCTCTGACATGCACTGTGAGCTGGAAGCTCTTATATAGACAGGTGTGTGTCTTTCCTAATCAAGTCCAATCAGTTTAATTAAACACAGCTGGACTCCAATGAAGGAGTAGAACCATCTCAAGGAGGATCAGAAGAAATGGACAGAATATGAGTGTCACTGCAAAGGATCTGAATATTTTTGATCATGTAATATTTCAGTTTTTCTTTTTAATAAATTTGCAAAAAAATTCTACATTTCTGTTTTTTTTTCTATCAAGGTGGGTGCTGAGTGACATTAATGAGAAATAAAATGAACTTTTTGATTTTAGCAAATGGCTGCAGTGAAACAAAGAGTAACAACTTTAAAGGGATCTGAATACTTTCCGTACCCACTGTATTTGGGAACCCCTCCTTGAGACACTTTTGTCAATAACTTTTTATAATTAACAAGATCAAAAGCTTTTAAGGCATCAATAAAACAGAAGAACTGGTTAATTTTTGTCTCATTAAGGTGATATATGCAGGAATCAGAGCCATGCCTTGAAACCAAACTGGTTATCAGTCGAATGAATCTGGTCATCGAATCTACCCAGAAGAATATTTAAGCACAGCTGATGATTTAATTTCTGGCATTCACAGATCTGAGAAATGAGCTCAGTATGAGCTGGTGTGTGTTGGTAATATATACACTGGTGACCTCTTTTTTAAGGCTTGGTTCACGTCTAAAACTGATGTACGAGGGTCTTTGGACTAACGTGGATCTTTCTCTCATTTTCAGGATTATCTGCTGAGTCACATGTACAGCAACGCAGCCAGAGAAGATCTGTGGAGCAAATTGTCCCAGGTAACTCTCCATCCATCCATCCATCCATCCATCCATCCACCCACTGGGCCGAAGGCCTCAGTGCAGACAGGTCGACTTTCAACACCCTGTTAGTTATTCAGGGATGGAACACTGCCTGGTTAAGTGAAGCTGGGAATTATCCTAATGAGGACCAAAGAGATGCTCATTAAGATCAGCTTTATAAGATAGAGAAAGTTTGTTGCCATGGTAACATACGTCAGATTTAGCCGTAGTTCATTTTATATTTGTTAAACAAAGAAAATTAAATTAGGTCATTGTTATTAATGCAAATAGTTACACAAAAACTACTTTTTGATTCGGCTGCTATCCAATCAGATCTCTAATTAGCTTCAGGTCAGACATCTTTTCTCTGAGTTGACTTTACACTGGAAGACTCTTATCGGGTCCTCGGTGAGCAGTCAAGGTGGATTATGTCCTCAGTAGAAGTTTACAGGTGCAGTGTGGAAGAATGGCTGATATATGATGTGGATAATGGCTGTATGGTGGTCATCAGTGGCCAAAATTCTTCGAGACACAAACATCTTTTTATCTGTGAGTGAATCCAATGGCCTCATGTGCAACGATCACTACAACACAACTAAACGTTGATTGTCTTGTTCCCTTTTTTTTTTTTTTTTTCCTTTTAATTGATTTTCTGGCTCCTATCAGACAAAGCTACTGTAGTGCTGCAGTTTTAAAGGAAGACACATAAATAGTTCATTGTAAGAGATTAAAAACGCAACAGTTACTTTCGTAAAGTAAGTACGGAAGAGGATTAGAGCCACTGAAGAAAAAAAAATTCCAAGAAAAAGGTCAGAATTCTCACTTTAATCTCAGAATTCTGACTTTTTTTCCAGAAGATTTGAATTTTTTTTATTTATGAAAAATTCAGAATTCCGGACATTTGGGGAAAAAAAAAACATTTTTTCCAGGGGATTTTTTTATTGCAATTTCAGAAAAGTCAGAATTCTGCATTTTTTTCCAGAACATTTGAAAAAGAAATTTTCAGGAGATCCCCCCCCCCCCCCCCCCCCCAATTTCAGAAAGTCTAATTCTATTTTTTGTTTCTTCAGTGGCCCTAATCCTCTTCCGAAAGTAAGCAAATACCAATAGAAACAGTTTAAAATTTTGTAATTGACCCTTGATTTTCTTACATGTTGCACCTTTAAATGATTTTTTTCTATATTTTCTAAAGGCCATGCGTTCAGAGGGGCGGGACATCAACATTGGAGAGATGATGGACAGGTGGACTCTACAAATGGGCTACCCCATTCTCACCATCAGCAAAAACCAGTCCGAGCAGCTCCCTACTCATTACATCACCGTCAACCAGGAGCACTTCTTGTATGGACAAGAAGTCAGGAAAAACATCAGGTGAGCTCGCAAAGCTGATTTCTCTGTTTCACTGATGATGATGATGAGACTGGAAGTTGTTGACTTGCACTTGAATTACCACGGTTTTAGGCTCCAGATTTGACACGCAGCAAGAAATAAGCTCGTGTTTTGGATGATAATTAGACAAATGCAACATTCATCCTCATATCTGCCGAGTCTGCAGGTTTCCGTGTCGTTAACGAGTGAAATCTCACCATTAGCGAGAACCTGGCTGAGTTCAGGGATCCAGCCTGCTGTCTGGCCTGACAACTCATGGCCACACACAGAAAAATTTATTTGCATTTTTTTAGTGCCCAGAGGGTGAATCCCATAAACATGATTCACCCCCCAGGCCTGTGGTTTCATCTCTGACTTCATCTACAGGAAAACAAGAACTAGTTGGTTAGAATTAGCGGCTCCAAGAAAAGAATTTCCTGCAAAGTAACGCAGACGGCAGCTGTGCTTCTCTGGTCCTTCTTTACGCGTGTAATCAAAAATCTTTGAAGTTGTACGACAGAAATTTGACAGATTTGACCCTATTATTAACTTTCAAGTGAATAAATCATATGAATATAAGACTTGGAAACAAGATACAATGCAGAAAAAATTGTTTTATTATCTTTGAACTCTGAAACAGACATCAGATTTTTTTTAATTTCCTCATTAGGCATGAAATTCTGACGGTATGATAACTTTGAGCTAAAATATCACGGTTTCACAGTATACCATGGTATCATGACTACGCTCTTTAATATTGTTTTTCAGTGTCTGGCAGTGTTGTATAAAGTACCCAAAAGTCATACTTGAGTAAAAGTAAAAGTACTTTACTGGAAAATGACTCAAGTAAAAGTGAAAGTTGCCTGCTAGAATATTACTTGAGTAAAAGTAAAAAAGTAGCTAGTATTTACCGTACTTAAGTATCAAAAGTAAAAAGTACTGTTAATAAAACGCAATCAGAAATTTGAGTTTAACATTTTCTTTATTTCTGTTTAATTTGCAAAGTATAAAGGAGCTTCAGTACCTCCTTACATAAACCCAACCATATAGAAAAATACACACAAACACACCTTTAAAGACCTGTGTGCATGCCTACCAACATTCACACCCACGTGCATTAAATATAAAATTATTCCTAATAAACTCTTGGTGCTCTGAGGTGATGCGAGCAAACAAAACACTTGAGTGGTTGAACTTTAACATGACTGCAGTGCAACAGTTCATGAACTGTCCATCCAGTCATTACTGAACCCTGAAAAACTTTTTGTTCAACCTCAAAAGAAGTTGTTTCTCAAAATGGTGAGAACTCAGTCTCGCTCTTCTTGGGCTGAAGACCAGACCAGCGATGCTGAACAGCCTTTCACCTGCTGCTGAGGCAGGTAAAGGTGTGTTTAGCTTCAGAGACAGTTGCACAAGACTGCTACTAGTCCCACTGCAACAAAACAAAGATTGTCCATTGGCTGTTACGTTCCTTGTTATTTTGTAACGAGTAACTAAGATGCTCAGGTAAATGTAATGGAGTAAAAGTATTGATTTTTCTCCGAAAATGTAGTCAAGTAAAAGTAAAAGTCATCAGAAATAGAAGTAGTAAAGTAAAGTACAAATATGAAAAAAATACTACTTAAGTAAAGTAACGAAGTATTTTTACTTAGTTACTGTACAACACTGGTGTCTGGGTTATTTTGGTTGAACAATGGCCTTTATTGGAACATCTGTACTTCTTCCTTTGATGTTTAATGGCGTTGGCAAGCGATGTGAATTTACCGGCACCAACTGGGCAAGTGCGTCAGGAGCGGCGGCGTGCACCTGACTTGCACACTCGCTGTGTTTTATAAGACAGAATGAAGTTCATACCACAGTTAAGGTATGACGTAAAATGTAATGGTTTTCATACCGCTACATTTTTTTTTACCGTGGTATAACTTGAAACCGGCACATCCCTTTTCCTCATGCAGTTATGGACCAATGAAAATCTGCCATGAAAACCATTTTCAGATTTGGAGAGGCTCCCATCCAGAAACCAGCTCATACATCTGACTAACCATTGATGTTTCTGACAGTCCACATGCGCTTCCCAAAACTCTGGAAGAAATCATGAAGCATTTGCTTTTTGTCTTTTTTTGAATGCCCAAATATGGTTGACCACAAAACCTGAGCAATTCTTTATCCATTTTTAAGGGGGCTGCCATGCCTGCTAGTTATGATGTATGACAATTTTTTTAAATATTCTGAGAGAGTAGGTGGAGATGTTTTACTGAACCAAATTTCATTTCCCTATGTTGTGTAGTTCTTCAGATTTTGACGTTTGAAAATGGATGAAAATAAGGATGTTGGAAAATTGTGCCAAAATCGTTATCCCCTCAAAGGATAACATTTTTTTCAACCTGGACCTTATTTTTAGGAGAATATACGTGCATTTATTCACCGGTAAAGTTTCTGCATCACTTTGAGTCCTTCAGAAGATATTACGTTAAGTTGCCCTTTGGTGCACGTCCGGTAAAATGGGAGATACGGGGCAGCCACTATATAAGACATTATCTGCAGCAAAACGCCTTGATTTTCACCAATACTTTGAGCAGAATGAATGAACGAATGAGTACTATTGTCCTGTGAGTTCAGAGTTTTACAATTTGTGTTTTTGTTGGCTGGGTAGTAACTGTGCTACGGAAGCGTACATCGTGAACGCATGGCCCCGAAAACTAATGTAAAGCTAAATCTGGACACACGGGCAATAGTACTCGTTCGTTCGTTCATTCTACTTAAAGTATTGGTGAAAATCAAGAAGTTTTGCTGCAGATAATGTCTTATATAGAGGCTGCACGGAATCTCCCATTTTACTGGACGTGCAACGAAGGGCAACTTCACGTAATATCTTCTAAAGGACTCAAAGTGACGCAGAAACTTTACCGGTGAGTAAATGCACACATATACTCCTATAAATAAGGTCCAGGTTGGAAAAAAGAAAGTTATCCTTTAACTGAACTGGCTACATCTCAAGAAGCAATCTAAACTTTTACAGTGTGCTTTTTGGATAAACTGGTGAAAATGTCTAAGTATGTGGATCCATTTGTTCCAATGACGAGGCACGTTTTTTTTTACTGGCACAATTCAAAGTGCTTTACATAAAACATTAAACGCATCACAGCGGGGTGCAGAAAAGAAAGCACAGAATGACTCATCAGCTAAAGGGATTGTGGGACATTTGGCAGCGGACTGATGTCTCAGCTGTTTGTGTGATGGAACATGTTCCTTCCAAGTCTATGAATAAGTCCTCTAAAGCCTCGTTTATGCTACTTTTATGTGCACAGATGAGCACGATTGTTTCAGAGGACATGAAACGTCACTGTCCTCATACTTACATGCATGCTTTGTATTGGCACGGTTATCAAGCTAAACATCCACCAGACTCTTGTGGTTTTCAAACATTTTGAGCCATGACCCCCATGTGGTACATCTAATGGGTCATCCTCTAAAGCCCCGTTTCCACCAGCAGGTCTGGGTCGGGTCGGGCCAGGTCGGTCTACGTTTTTTGTGTCTCTACAGATAAAAATTGGGACGGGTACCCCTATATCCAATCTGACCCATCCTACGTTTTTTGGTACCTTTCCGTAGGGGGTGCTGATCTAACCGATCCCAACCAAAGAGGTGGAGCTTAAAAAAGACTGCAATCTATTGATTCGTTAAAAAAAATACATCACTTCCTGCACGACCCGGCATGAAAAAAAAGCAGGGATGATTCCTTTGTTTCTGTCATGTGTGGTACTTTGGTTAACCCTTTATTAACTGCAATAGAAATGGCCCGTCTATGCCTACTCTGTTATTTTTGTGCATAGCGGGGTCATTTCTTGGGATGTCCTCAAGTGTTTATTTTCATAATCTGTACAACTTAAGCTACAAGGTTATGATCAATGGACAGTAATAACTTGCAATGCTCTTGAAAAAATGCCATGAATATATAAAATACACAAAAATCGGAACTGTTTTCATCACATCCAGCTAATTAAAAAAAAAACAAAACAGTGATCCAAAACATTTCTAAATGTAAAAAATTAAAATAAATACTTAAGACTTTACAAGTTATTGCAACCATTTATTGCAGTTTAAGCAGGATTATGCTAATGGAACGTCCGGCGGCCATTCTGTTTTTTAAGGGTTAAAGGCGTTGCACTGCGATGATGTCACACAATGATGTAGCAGCGCTATCTGATTACCTGTCGCCAGGGTAACGGTACAGTTTACTGTGAGGACACAACCAGAAATCAAGATATCTGTACCAAAACCTACTGACCCGATCTGACCCAGACCCGCAGGTGGAAACAAAGCTCTAAACTGTGTGAATTTTCGTGGAGAATGATGCTGTTGGGGGTCTTTCCGTGTGTGGATTCAACAGACTGTTTAGAGGTGTTCTGAGTTTAGTTAGTTTAACCATTTGCTCCAGGAACTGCACGCCGACAACGGGCGCTTTCAGTTTTTGTCCTATTCGGCCCAGTTTAACGGCCTGCAATCCCGTATCGGGACTGCTGTATTTTAAGCTCATTAATCTGATCGGGACAGCAAGTTGTCAACCCGCCGATTGAAAACCCGGAACTGGACGCAGATCAAAGTTTATTAAATTGTGGGGTTATCTTTATAAAGAGTAACGCATTTTCTGGGTTGTAGGGCGACTATTTTAATCCAATTCCTGGGTTTTCAAGGTTTTGCACCATTCTTAGGTTGTTTTTCAGAGAGTAACTGAATTTCTGAGTTAGACACTTGTATGGGGTTTTATTTTTAGCCGTATTTTAGTTTTGTTCTTGTCAGGGAGTATTTTATGGAGTCGCTAATCTCCATAAAGCGACTCCATAAAATACAATGAAAATACAATGTTAACCCTACATTGTAGTTAACCCTTTCAGGTTGAATATTTAAACCCAAAAGTTGGGTAGAAAAGTGTATAAGTCAACCTACTGAGTAATAAAAAAAAATGCTGGGTTATTATCCAAGTTTTTTTTTTGTTTGTTTTTTTCCAAGTTTCAACCCATGCATTAGGTTAAACCCTAAAAAATGCTGAGTAGTTTTTTTTAGCTCAGGTAGGTAGGTAGGTAATTTTTATTTCGAGACATGTAATAACCAAAGCGTCCCAAGCCATGAATGCAAATCAGCAGGAATTTACCTTTTATGATCATACATTAATGAACTAACAATAATGAAAACATTAAAAAAAAAAGAAAGAAAAGTTAACAGTAAAGGATAAACCAACTATACACATAGTTTTCAATAAACACATCCGAAAGGCTGAGTGGGAAGAAGTATAAACTTATAATATCCCACCCCTTTTCTATCCAATCAATATCATTCAGTCACTTAGCTTCCAATTACTGTAATAACTTTAGTAGTAATATGTTAACAACAGCAGTTATTATAACATCAATAACAATTACAGGATTGTAAAAACCCATTTGTTAAATTTACCCTCTTTGGGTAAATTATTTACTACTTTTGGTGCTATACTTCCTGGGGGGGTTTTTTTTAACCCCGCAGTTTTTAATGTTATTTATACCAGCAGTTGGGTTAAAATCGGGTTATTTTTTAACCCAACTGTTTTTAGTGTGAAACAATGGATTTAACTTTCTATTTCTTTGTCATCTTTGTAACCTCTGTGGTTGTGATGTAGCCCAGCAGCGAATCACGGCTACCCCCAGTCAGGCACAACAGTGATGCATGTCATTATCTGGGTTTGCCGTTTGTGTTTCAACAAGGCATCTTTTAAAGGGCAAGTTCAGGATTTTTGACATAAGGGCCTCATTTACGTATTTCATCCCATTATTGTAGTTCCAGGAGGTTGCTGATGCTAATGCTAGTGTGAGTCAATAGGAATCTGCTAGCCTGTCATTAATAACAATCTTATCCACTCCACAGAACATCTGAGGCAAATCAGCAAGTCTATCTGTGTAAATGCCGTGTTAAACTAGTAAACTCATGTGTTAAAAAAAAAGTAAAACTAGCCTTGTATGACAAATTTTGCATTATATATTGAGAAACTAGTTTCTTACCAGCTTACTACCTTTGCCAGTGTATTTCGGTTCATAGAGACATGGTGACAGTTAGTTTGATGAAAAAAAGTTTGAAATTATCTTTACAATCCAACATATCCTCATGCCGTTCAGACATGGCCATATTTTAGACTTTATATTTGTATAATAAAATTCCATCATGCACCTAGCAGCAGATGACATCACTCTGCTGCCAAATACAGGAAGTAAAATTCTGTTGCTGCTGAGACACTTTACAATCAAAATAAAACAAAACGCAAGGTTAGTTTTATTTGTGACATTATTCTATTAACACGGCATTTACACAGATAGTCTTAAGTTACACATGATCTGTGGGGTGGAAAAGATCGTTATAAGTGACAGGCTAGCAGATTCCTATTGACTTGCACTAGCATTAGCATTAGCGACCCACTGGAACTAGAATAATGAATGAAATGTGTTGAAACCGTCTTCAGTGATAAGTAGCATTCTGGCTCACTTGAAAATGAGGCCCTATGTCAAAAATCCTGAACTTCCCCTTTAAACGCCATTTTTAAGGGATTGTAATGTCTTTATGCAGTGAAAATTAGAACTATGCAAACCTTCATGTGGTGTTTGGATGGCTTTGTGTTTTCAAGGCTCCAAGAATAGCTGACCTGGAGTCCAGTGGCCACAGTCTGACCACTAAAAGGATTCTCCTGGAACTCCTTGTTTCACGCCACATCACTCGCTCAATTTGTATCTTCCAGATCATGCTGCATTTTCCCCTGAACAAAAGCACTTTTCAGCTATTTCCTCACCTCCTTTACTGCCTTTACATCTTTTATGTCATTCATATTTGATTCACGTGATGTTTAATTCACATCTTTTGCAACCTTTAGAGTTTATTCTCCTCTGTTTCATCGACCCACTTTCTCCTCCATCAATTCTTCATGAGGTCCTTTCCTCTGTTTTATCTGTCACTTTGTTCCCTTTTCTGTCCTCTCTGATCACTCTGACCCGCTCGGGTTCTCCCGTGAAGTTTCCTGTACATTTCACGCTGTGCTCTTCTTCTGCTCTTCCTTCGCTCCTGAGGTCTCGTGGGCTGATGAGCCGAAGCCGTCTGTTGAAGGCGGAGTTGGACTCTTTCTGAGTCTCGTAGGGTTGCGTTCAGACACACCCTGCGGTCCCACAGCGCTCAGCACTGCTCGTACAAAGCAGCAGCAGTTGTGCTTTTTAGCCGTCACGGCTGAGCGCGGCCACAGTGGACCGAGTTTGATCCCGTGGAGCTGAGTTCAGATGCACAGCAGTGTTACACAATGTTGACTCAAGCTCCTGCTTTATTCTTCTCTTAGTCCTTTCATGCAGGGTGAAATCACAGAACTACGGCTGAAACGACACAATCTAACCGTTGATGGCGACTTTTACGGCCTAAACTGTTGTCGGGCTGCGTGCAAGCTGTGCAAACCTTGAATAACACCGCTTTGGAGGGGGAAAAAATGGGGTTCTTCAACCGGAGCGCTCAGGTTTATTGTACAATAACGGCTACTAAAGAGAACATTGCAGTTGTCTGCTCTGGTTTCAGATGTGTCCAATGCTGCGGGAGCTGTTATCCATGGGGTTTAATGAGCCTCCTCACAAAAGCTTTGAATCACATGGCGCTCGAACAGTTCAGACGGCTGCTGCCGATGGTTATGAGTCCCAGTTCAGATGATGTCAGACGGTAAAGGATCATAATCAGCCCCATGCTGGTTTTGTTTGTTTGCTTTTGAGCATTTTACGACATTTTTACATCAAAGAAGCATAAATATGTAGAAGAGACGAGAGAGAGGAAATAAAGAGGTGAGTGGCACAGTGAGGGCCATGTGACAGAGAAGACTGCAGCTCCCTTTGATTGGTGTTTAGAAGACGTAATAAAGAATATGTTAAAGGATAACTTTCTTGTTTTTTAACCTTGACCTTATTTCTATGAGTTTATACATGCATTTACTCACCAGTAAAATAGTGATGAGGAGACAGTGGTTTTAAACACTCTTTTGTTTTAGTATGTGTGGGTCCTTTGGGCCCATTTCGCGGCAATTTTTGGGAATTAGCTTTGAATCTGAACAGTGGTCAGAGGGATTTTAAGCCATACTTCTTGCAGGATAGTGGCAGGTCACTACTGATCTGGTGGAGGGTAAAGGTTTCCTCTCGCTCCTCTACTCCCCCCAAGGTCGCTATATTATATATATATGGGTGTTGTGCGAAGGGGGATTTTACTTCCCTTTTCTTTCTCTAAACCAACTTTTTCCCCTCTTTCTCTGTGTGTTTGGGCGCTTTTTTTCCCTTACTTGCCCCCCTTTGGGATAAAATTTTGAACCATTGGATGACATGGTCCTCCAGAATGGTTCGTAGTCTCGGTGACACCACCTATCTCATATATATTGCGAAGGAGATGTTATGTGCCTCCATCCTTTCCCTCCCCCCTTCCTTTACCCTGCCATGCACAATCTGGGTGGTTCACTTCTGGGGCTTCTCCACACTTGACTCTCCGGTGGGGGGGACAGTACAGGTGGCCCAATTTCCCCACCATCCAAATTTGCCTACCCCCATAAAGTTTTTTTTTTTTTTTCCCCACATTCTATTTTGTCCTTTTGTTTTATTCTTTTCATCCCATCAACCCCCAAATCCCCCATTTTTCTCCTTCTTTTCTTTCCCCCCACTTCTGTATCACTAAAGAATCGCCCTTTGACAGACATCCATATACTGGGAGAGATGGAGCAGCCTCTTTATAAGACATTATCTGCAGCAAAACTCCTTCATTTCACCAATACTTTAAGTAAAATGAACGAAAAAATGAGTACTATTGTCCTGTGAGTTCAGAGGCTCAAAGTTTTCAGTTTGGTGGTGCCATAGTAGCGAGCTCCTCTCTCAGCTGAAGAGTCATTACAGTCTAAATACTTTAATTTGTACTTTTAATAGTCAGACAACTGTTCTGTACGTACAGTAAGTTACATAGAAGTCAGTCACCAGAGTGCAGAAATGAGTTGTAGCAGCTACTCAGCCATCAGTGATGTTCTGCACACTAAATGTAAATATGAAAATGAGCCCATTTACTTCTCAGTATTTATAAAGCAGTGCTTCTGAAACTTTTTCAACATTTTTCAGCCAGTTTTCCTGAAACCAGGCCTGGGAATGTCATTTTAGATCAGGGACCACATTCAGCACGATCTGGTCTCCAGTGGGTCAGACCAGTAAAATAACAGCAAAATATCCAATGAATAATATAAACTTTACTCTTCCCCTTGAGCACAAAAAAAGTAAAAGTACATCATCACAGTGTTTAAATTGAATATTTTCTTTTAGAAAATATCATGAGAAACATAAAATTCCTGAAGAAAAATGTCAAGTTTTAACGTAATTTTGCCTTAACACATTTACATAATTTCTTTTACACTTTTTGTTTAAATTTTACTAACAAATTGGTTAATTTGCTGGCTACAAACATGTGCTACCTTGTTTTATTATAAAGTTCGGCCCTTCACCCCGGCAAATTGCTTAGATCCACTTCTTCCTTAGCATCGCTTCAGTTGGGAATCCATGAAAACTTAAGTAGGGTTGGCGTTGTTTATTAAATTTACAAAGTGGAACAGAGCAGTGACATTGGTTTTAGCCATTGTTGAACTGGCCCAGAAGAGGAAAAACTTAAATGTGACAAGTTCCGGAAACAGGAACACAAAGCGTGATAATCCCCTATAGGGGAACTATATGCCGCGGAAGTACAGACCAATCACAGCCGAAGCACCGTAGATTGTAGCACAGGCAGCGCGCATGCGCAGCATCCAGTGGCAACCCTATTTACGGAAGTTGGGGATGCTATTGAATGCCACCTAGTCAGTCCTTTGATGTGAAATCAGCTTCTTGTTTGTCTTCGATCAGAATGTGCGGGTCACGAAACGTAATTGGAAAAAAATCTCCAGTGAATTTGTGCACTTTTCCCAAGTGGTGCTAGTTGGAACCACCAGATTACAGCAACTATGCTAAGCTAAGCTAAAGTCAGTGCTGCCTGGGTCAGCTAGAAAATGTCCAACTCAGGGGACTGCGGGAGGAGGCGGGCATATGCCTTTTACAAGTGGAAAGGATCATCTTTCACATACCTCCTGAAGGCAGCATTAGTTTCTGTTGTTGCATTGATGCAGAATCGTTTACATTCATGCACTTTGAGACGATTTTACCTTTTTTTTTTTTTAAATAAAAACATGGCAGGTGTTTCTAGGAGCTTCCTGTAAACACGAGCTGTGAGACGGCGTGAAGCAGGAGAACCTCTGCTGAACTTTAACAATCTTCTTTGTGACTTACTTGTGAGCGCTTTAATTAGCATGTCTGCGTTTGATGCGTGACAGCTTTCATGTTGTGATGTTTGTATGCCGTTTGATTTCAGATCTCTTGCAAAACAGCTTTTGTTCCTAAATGAATAAAACATCCCAAACTAACAACTTTACTGACAGTCTTCTGAACTGCTGGCAGCCAACCAGCTGTTTCATTACCGTGACGACCAGTCACCGCCGTCCTCAGGAAAATCAGCTCGGACAGCAGCGTTGTTGTTCAGAAAATAAATATTTCTCAGCTTTCTGGCAACGTTTTTAAAGTTTATTTCCTCCTTTCTTTTAGTTCTCCTCCGTCAAACAGCTGACGCAGTGAGAGAAATGGGGAATTTTTAAAGAAGCAGCTTGTCAGGGAGACGAGGAGAAAGCGGAGCTAACCGCTCTGAGATAAGACAAACAGGAGCTCGTTCTGGATGAAGCGAGAAAAGCCTCGTCGGGCTGACGGGTAAACAGAGATGTGATTGGAAAACGAGACGCTGTGTGTTCGATTTAATGAGCTTTAATGTTAAACAGGGCAGCCATGAATAATTCAGGAGTCCATAAAAGCTGCTGTAAGGCTGTAAAGTTTATTTATATAATGATCGGTCTCTTCTTAAGCAGGAAGATTTAACTCTGCAAAGACTCCACAGGGAGAATTACGACACTGATATCAACATTAAGCAAATACACCTGAAACATCTGATTTCAGGATTCTTCCAAAGATTCAGCTGCATGACGTTCACCCGAACATCTGCTGGATATTTGCAGATGTTCACATTTGATAACACGCATTTTCAGCTAAATCCCATTCTGCAGAACACGACTCTAGAACTAATTTTCTGTCTCTTTAACTGAATAAAAATATATCGACACAGACAGAAATAAGCATCTGGCCTGATGCTGGTGGCGGTTTTATTAACAGGGCACAGTTTGTACCAAGCAGCAACTCACCGTGCAACAGACAAAAATATAAACAGCAATTTATAAATCAGAGATTTTATCAAGAACTCCCACGGCCGTCAACTCAACAGCTAGCATTATGAATGCAAGGGTGGTGATGACATCACATTGCATTGGCCACAATGCTAAAGGTATTTTTGCATGTTGTAAATTATGGTTTTAAAAAGGATTAATAATATATAATCAATAACCTATAGTACTGAAAAATAGAGTAGCAGGTGCAATTTTTTAAAAGCTCCCTTTTTTTGCGAAAAAGGTGTTGTGAAGAGAAAAAAAACAAAGCTTTTTTTTCTAAAGAGCCAGACAGACTGTTTTATTTCATTTATTGCAGGGGTGTAACGATTCGGTTCACAGTGATTTGATTCATATTGGTTTATTAGAACGATCTGATTCAATTCAGTGACTTGAAATTGAATCATTGTTTAACTGTTCGTTACACCCTTAATTTATTCACATGTATGTACATGTGTGTGTATACATATATATAGCGGGGAGGGGGGGTTCTAGCAGCTTTATCTTCTTCTTCTTAAAGCAGGTGAGTGTTTCTTGGCTGTGTGGTGGGATGTTCATCTTGCTGAAAGATCCAGCCTCTTTTCAACTTCAGCAGATTCTGGTCCAGAATGTGTCTCTACTTTCCTACATTCATTCTTCCTTCAATGATATGAAGTCTGCCAGTACCACATGCTGAAAAACAGCCCCCACCATGATGTTCCCACCTCCAAACTTCACTGTTGCTATGGTGTTTTTGGTCCCATTTCTCCTCCAAACATGTGTCTTTTGACATCAGAAGAGTTCAGTTCTGGTCTCATCTGTCCAGACTATGTTTCCCAGAATGCCATGGGTTTGTCCAGATGTTGTGTTGCAAACTTCAAACCAGCATCAACATGCAACGTGCATGAAGGCCATGGCGGTTGAGTGCATTCCTTCTTGTTTTCTCTGAAACAACTGTAGCTGCTGGTTCCAGGTCTTTCTGAAGCTCTCCACGAGTGGTCCTGAGCTGTTGGAGAACCTTCTGATTATTGTTCCGATTACTTTGCACTGATAGGGGACAGGATTACTTTCTAAATACTGACAGACTCCAGCTTTTTTGGCTTTCAGATCTTTTTTTCCCTCCATTTCTTCATGTGTTCAATACTTATTCCCTTTGTCATTTCACTATTTTACACATAATTTATGGACATAAATGCCTCTTGGCCAGGACTCCATTGGAAAAGAGGTTTTTAATCTCAATGGGACTTCCTGGTAAATTAAAAAAAAAATTTAACCTTTATAAGTTAGGATTTCTTTGCAGACATCTGGTGAAAAGTTCGACTAGAAATATATTCTATGAGAAAAATGTTGACCTGTTCAATACTTTCCCCACTGTATATGCAGTCTGTAAAAAAAAAAAAGGGATTTACTCTTTTGCACCACTCATATATATATATATATATAGAGAGAGAGAGAGTGGTGCAACATGCAGCGATGTGCAGTAGCTAACAGTTATGAACAATGGAGAGCTTTCCTGCTACGAAGAAATACCAAACTGTAGATGTTCCTGTCTGGTACTATTTTTGAGAGTGTAGTGCACTACATCTGTGATTGGGAGCGGTTTTGAACACAGCTATTGGCAAACAGCTTTAGGTGAATTATCACCACCCAGGTCATTCAGTGGGCCAAATTTAAAATCATTATGCATTGAATTGGCGCACTGAATTAATCGCGATTATTTTCTTTAATGCATTAAACTGACAGTCCTAACACACATATATATAAAATAGAGCAAGGTAAATTGTATAAAAATGTGCTTTTTCTTCTAAATAAGCTAAATCTGTGTTTGTGCATGTGTTATACTCCATATTTTAGTCAGCTACAACTAGACTAAAACTAACTGAATTAAGATGACGAAACATATCAAAGTTTGCTGTAAACCTGGTTGAAGCCACGCTGACGTAGTGGACACACGGGAGCTGGGGGGCAGTGACGTTTGACTCCGCTTGACTCCGCTTGACGCTGACGTACCAACATGAAAGAAGCATAAATGGGTCTGAACTCTCGCCGAGCTACAGCTGAACCCCATGAGGTCCAGATCTCAGCACATCACTGGCCACGGTGATGCTGACTCCGTGTTTTCTGGTTGGAGTACTTCTGACCTCAAAGTTTTAATTTTATCTGCTCGAAAAAACAAGCATTAACGAGGTCACCATGTTCTTCAGCGGAGGAAGCTGAGCAGCGGGGGGGCAGGGGGAGACGGGAAGGTGAAGCTCTGTCGGGAGACTTCCTAAAAGTTTGCCGTTTTCATGAATCGATGCCATCCTGCTGCTTCTCCCTCCACTTCCTCTTGGTTTTCTGCCTTTGATGAATAAACCATCAACTCTGAGGACACACACACTCACATCAATATTAATAAACACATTCTGCTGTCCATGCTGCTGTGTGATGAAGTGTGTGTGATTGACTTCTCTTCGCTGATGACAATATCAGATTAAGTATTTGGTTATTTGGCAACAGTATCGATCCCCAGCTCGCCTGCAGCGACAAATGGCTGCTTTGGGAAGAGAAAATGGCTTTTTGTTTGGCTGATGGTGGTAAAATAACGTAGCTCTGCACACACCAACACACACTCATCTTAAATGATCAGTGCAGCTCTGATTGTTTTCAGTCTCTAATTAAGATCCGCTCTCATTAAAATATAAACCTATTGGATCAAAATGAGTTTAATTAAAATGTGAGTCTTAATGAAACTGAAGTTTCTCTTTTTATTGGTGTAATTATTATTTAATTACAGTAACTGTTCAGATTAAAGTGGCTCTACAAAATGTGTGTTTGTTTATGATGAGTCAGCTGACTTGTCTCAGATAAACAACTCAAACCTGCTTTATCTCAACGTATTTCACTGACCGGTGAGAGAAGAGAGATGAAACATCAACTTAAAGACCGAACAAAACTTTTCTTCCAAGCAGAAAGACTTAAATCTTCTAAACTCCCCGTGTTTTGGCTCATTTTTAATCCTCGTAACAGTTAAACATCCAGTAAATGACCTCAGAAAGATTTTCCAGCTTCTTTAACCTTGGTGAGAACAGATGGTGCGATACTGGAGACCTGCCTGAACATCTCAAATAAAAGCTTAATTTGTAAATAGGCGTCGTGTAATACACAGCAGGGGGAAAAAGTATTGAACACGTCAACATTTTTCTCAGAAAATATATTTCTAGTGGAGCTATTGGCATGAAATTTTCACCAGATGTCGGCAACGACTCAAGAAATCCACCATACAGAAATCTAACATTTATGTCTATAAATTATGTGTAATATAGCGAAATGACAGGGAATAAGTATTGAACACATGAAGAAATGGAGGACAAAAAGATCTGGAAAACAAGAAAGCAGCTTGTCAATATTCCTCCACACTGCTCATCCAATGTAATCCAAGTGTCCTGAGTGGGTAGGGTCCAGAATTTACTGGAAACATCATTTAGTAGATTTTTATAGCCTAAACATTAGAACATTGCTGTTTCTATTCGCGTGTTCACAACACCACTGGAAGCCGCTGCGATCTGCGCCACACTCTGCTGGTAATGCAAGCGTAGAAGAAGAAATTTGCTGTTTATATTGTGCCAAGAGTGAAAGAGCTGCGGACAAGCACAAGAGGGGTTGGTTATTGATTTAAAACAAACAAAGAAAGAAAGAAGGAAAAAGAGAGCGCGCGATCTGGTCTGCCGTGGTGTCGTGAGCTTGCAAGGGCGCGCTTTGTGGCATCTAGATGTAGCACGCTATAAAAATATACTAAATGATGTCGTTTTGAGTAAATTATGGACGTTGCCCACTCAGGAAACTTGGATTACATTGGACGAGCAGTATGGATGGGCGATATTTTATCGTGTGCAATATATATTGTCAAAGAAATTCCCCAAAATAACAATTTGAATTTATGGTTTTTATCATGAGATGACAATTTATCAGGTTGTGTTTGCAGTTGCACTACTTTGGTTTTTTTGATAAGCCAAGTTAGTTTTGCCGTTTGCATCGTTTGAATAAATGTGGAATTCGGTCTCATATTTCAGACTTGTTTGATTGGTGTCACTACAGCTTTGCAATACAGGTGCACTACTTGAACTTAATTGATATAGTGGTTTCTAGTATTTTGTAGGGCTTTTAAGACAGAATTTAGTGACAGATTTATAATACTAACTATTTTGCTGATAGTTTTTATCGTGATACATTTTTTAGTCCATATTGCCAAGTTTTTGTGGACTTTTATGGACCTTTTTGGTTCAGTCGCCGGTGAACTCCATTATATGAAAGTTGGGGGAAAACAAAAACCTGTCGGATCTCCGGCTGCATTTGAGATATTAAAAAAGTGCTCCAGAGTCTTTCTCAGAATGAGGGTGAGTAGAAAATGAAGGACCATCATTCTGTGGGTGTACTATTCCTTTAATAATACAAATTTATGACTAAAGTCTGTAAAAACAAAAAACTTTCTTCATGCGGCCCTAATACTCCATCGTATTAAAAGCCATTTTCTAATTGTCTCTTTCTTTTATATTTTGCTGAATTCACTAAAGCAGTAAAGGAAGATTCGCTTGTCACATTTTCACAAGAAAATGTGAAATTTTTAACCTCCCTGGAAGAGACAATAACCTCCAGCCGCTTGACTTGACCAATGGCCGCCATTAAACCCCGGTTTCCTCATCCTGCAGCAGAGCGGCGTCTCCGTTTCCAGCTGACTGATGCTGAGCGACCGCCGCTGACCATCGCTCTCTCCCTGTAGCACAGGCGATAAAACCCAATCCAATTCCACTGACCATTACTGACATCGCTTTCTCTCTGTGCAGCTTACAGTGGCAGGTCCCGTTGACCGTCGCCGTGGGAAACGCATCCGCCATCCGCTTGGAGAGTCTCATCTGGATCAACAACAAGACAGGTAGAGTTGCGTCAGAGAAACAGTCCCATATTTACTGAGCCTCTCCATCAACGGTTATTTCCTGCTCATGTCTTAATTATCTTGTTACCCGGAGATAATGAGCTGTTATCCAGGGATTGTTTGGTTAGCGGAGAAACCGTCTCATGATTTCAAATTAATTGTCTCATTACCTGCTCGTATGTGAGTTTTGGTAAACGGAATAAGAAAGTTGGAGCTCGCAGGTGCAGCGGGATAAACATCATTAGGTTTTGTTTTCACACACTGCCGTCTCCTCGGGATTAAGTTCATCCCAGGACCTTTCCTGCTTTTAAAGGAATACAGGTTACTCCCCTTTCCATTATTTAGAGAACAAAACTTTCCCTGGCTTTGTTTTCTTGAAAATAGGTCTGGTTTTTCTGTGGGTATGAATGGGAAAAGTGAATTTTGCTTCTTTTTAACTTATTTATGGGTGTTTTGGGGGAAAGAAGACTTTGTGTCTGGATTTTTTTTGTTCACATAAAGCTTTGTTTTTTCCTCTTGAGTTTTGTGGAATCAAACCTTTCGAGGTCACAGCTTTAGAGAATACAGCTGAATTTGTTTCTGTTTTTGAAGAAAAGCAGTGTTTTTTGGTAAATTAAGCTTTATCTGTTTAGGTTTCCTGAGGGAAAAAGCGACTGCTGGCACCTTTCTGAAAGAAAAAGTGTTTTTTCCTCTTTGGAAATCAAGCTACTGTTTTTAACAGCTGATGACAGAAATTTTAGATTCGTGGTTTCAGCTCAAATGTGATTTTCGAGGAGACGAGGGCGTCTGTTTGATTTCACTGGAGGGGGGAACAAGATGCAGAAGTGGGTCAAACTTGGGTCAACAGCTGTTTTCCTTGTTTTTATCACCTTGTTTCTTATAATAAGTCGGAAACATCCCACAAGCTGCTCTACTAAAGCTTAAAACCTAATTCTACCACTTCAGAGGAGCCTGTTTTCCTGTGAGAGGCTCTGATGATCTTTCAAAAGATGGCGTTCATCTGGAAGCTTATATGAGACTGTTTGTTTTTTCCACTCTGTTTATCACATCTTTTACTTGGACCAGACAATCTGCAGCTGTTTGAGTGCATTATACAGTTATGTGAAAAAGTGTTCTCTAAAGGTGACAGCTACAAGTTTGATTCCTCCTTTCCAGTAGGTGGCGCAGTAATGCAACTAAATTAGCATTAGCAGATATTTAACTTAAGCCCTATTCTGACGGGATTATTACCTAGGGACCTCGTGTCATTTTTAATAATTACAGAAATTGTCTGTGATTTTAATCCCATGTGAATAAGCCATGTCTATGATTTGTGATGTAATAATTCTGCTGCAAATTACCTTCTTTAATTTGCTGAACTCTGATGTTATCCAATGTGAATAGGCATCTCTGTAATTTGGACAGAAATGACACGTGATTTGGCAGTATTTGACGCATTTCATTTCCTTTTTTGCGAAGGATGGAGGCTGCAAAATAGGTTTCCTTCCAAATGTTTATGATCATTTCTAAAGCATTAACTTTGGTGTCGGAGTGATCGGGGGAAGTTTCACCAGTCATTTACAGGCCTATATGAAAAAAAAAAAACGTAAATGGCCTTGTCCCACAGTGAGAAACACTTATTTTGGATAACATGCAGACATGATGCAAGTTCTTAAAATATTGGTAACGACTGCTATTTTAACACATTTGTCTCTGAACGGTGATCGACTGGTGATGGAAACTAGGATCTTTACCTTTCTCTATTTCATTATGATATTATTATCAACAACTATAAATATATATATCTCCCCCTCCCTCCTCCTTCCTATCTCTGCTGTCCTCAACAAAAACCCCCCTTCCACCGGTGCTTTTTTTTTCATCCCTCTTTCATCTCATTATTATTATGTTTTCCCATAATTATCGAAATATGAAATTTTTTCCATATCTTTCACCCCTAATGGAAACTCATCTGGTGTGAGCAGAAGTTAGATGTCTGTGAATTTCAGTTAAATCTCAGACTTCAGTTACCCCGTGCGAATGCGCAACAGAAAAAACAGATATCGGAGGGTAATTTATTTATTATATGTGGTCCCTAGGTAATACTAATCCCATCAGAATAGGGCTTTACATATCGAGAAGATTTGCTACCTTTGCCCTCCTCTTGTTTCACTCTCTGCTTGAAGTTGACAAATGTAACACAATGAAAGTGCTATACAGAGCATTCGAGCGCAGAATCCTTGAGTATATATATTTTCTTATCCTTTTAGTGTGGATGTTGGCATTGTAGTCAGATTTATATATTTTTAAATGTATACTTTCATCCCACACCCCTCTAAAAGTTATGCAGATGTCTTACTTTTGAAAAATTAGTTGTTTTTATTAAAACATTGTAGTAGGGCTGGATGATCATGGAAAAAATAACAATCATGATTATTTTGACTGATATCGAAATCACGATTAATATACACGATTGTTTGATTTTAAAAAAAA
Source organism: Atherinomorus stipes (assembly GCA_023101725.1). NCBI lineage: Eukaryota > Metazoa > Chordata > Actinopteri > Atheriniformes > Atherinidae > Atherinomorus > Atherinomorus stipes. Next base: position 353,566 of record JALJCO010002160.1, on the reverse strand, counting down.
AAGAAGTGTTTATTGTACCACCAAAACTCAACCTGAAATAAATTAGAAACATGTAATGGAGTAAAATAAGAATATATTAAAATAATAGCAATAAAAATGAATACCCAGTCTACATGCATTCCTTTTCTATACTCCCTGCAGTTTGCAGAGACTAGTCTAACTCCACTAGTCTGTTCACTTCAGGATTAATCTGTTTTTGTTCTTTTTAATCACTGTGTTTTTATGATTGTGAGAAGGCAAAATTGAAATCACGATGAAAATTCGATTAATTGTCCAGCCCTACATTGCAGCCATCACCTTTCAGGAACTGTTACTGTAATTTTACTGGACTTTTAAATCATGTAAAACAGAAAAACTCAACTAAATAGCGAGGTATCATCTGCATATCTGATCACTTTTTGTTGCTTCAACATCCTGACTAAATATTTTTGTTGGTGTTTTGGCTCAGAAACTCACAGGATTGGTCAGATGAATGACAACACCTGGTTACTAGGCAACATCAACCAAACAGGCTACTTCCGTGTGAACTACGACCTCCAGAACTGGAAATTGCTCATTCAGCAGCTCCACACCAATCCTCAGGTAAACCAGCCTGTCGTCGTTTGTCTGTCTGCATCCATCCTGTCATTCTCTCTGTTTTTCACTCATTTGTTTCTCCCTCTCAGATCATCTCTGTAGGAAACAGGGCAGGACTTATTGATGATGCCTTCAACCTGGCCAGGTGAGTAAGTCTCCCTTTTCCCAGGTAAATGCAGTTTAATGACCATTTTGTGAAGTGGATAATTCATTACAACCCAGCAGAGGTGGGCAGAGTTTCCTCGTCTCATCAGTCTCAGCAGGAGTTAAAATTGCTCTTTCAGTCAGACTGATCTCTGTATTTGTCTCTTTTCATGTAGAAGACTGATTTTATTGCTGCTGTCAGAGTGAATCTGTGTTCGGGACAAATATAATTTAGAGTTTTCTCCATGTGCTGCTTTTACTCAGAGCAATGGAGTCCTTTTTTAACTTCTGGACATATTTTGAGCATTACAATAAGATAAAAACTCATTCCACAATGCGTACTGCAGCAGTACATGCCACAGTGATAAGAGCAGCATGTCGCCTAAGGTTTTTCTGGGAATCGAATCTTTCTGTTTGCGTTCTCCTCTGCTTCAGATTATCCTTCTAAATTCAAAACAAGAAGTGTAAATATTTAGTGAGAGCATCTTAGAATTAACTCATGCGTCTGATTCAGTTCCTCACTGCTTTTGGTTTAATTCCATGTAGTTAATATTAAACATATATTTATATAAAAACTCTATGGAACAAGTGGGAGTTTTTATCAGATATTGTCTGGATTGTGGCATGTTTGGGTGCATGTGGTAACGGTGGTGGGATGGGGGGGCTTGACATAATTGCCAATGAAAAGAGGGCCTTGCAGACAAAGTTAGGGAACCACTGCTCTAAATGTACTTTAGTTGCTCAGAAAAGACACTTTAAATAGTTATTTTTCAAACAAATCATCAAGTTTCAGATTTTAGTTTGTGGATTTCAGTTATTTAAAGGCATATTTCACGCCCTGGGTGAAATTGAGCCTCCCCCCGCAGTCCCCTGAGTTAGACAAGTTGGCAGAAGCGTTTTCTAACCGACCCAGTCATTCTCTGAATCTGGCAGCACTGACTTTAGCTTAGCTTAGCAAAGTTGCTGTAATCAGGTGGTTCCAACTAGGGATGTAGAGATTCACAGATCTGAAAGATACAACTGGCGGCTAATTGTGCAATGTATCTTTCTTGGTGTGTCTGAATCGGTAAAAACCCATGGTTACACCGATTATTACATAGTTTGTCTCCGTCACACATATTTCCGAGGCTCCTTGAATGTACCATCACTATCTTTTTTAAAACACGGGAGCAGCTGCAGCAAACAAACAGGAAACATGGAGGCAGCAGGTGAAGAGGACATGTTTAGCATCTCTGAGGAAACAAATGTAAAGTTTGGCGATTCTTGGAAAACATGACAAGAAATCCGTGGTTTGAAAACAATGTCGTGCTGCTACTGTATAAAAGACGTCAGCAGCATGGTGTGTGGATATGCCCCCCCCTCCACATCGTCCTCAGATGAACATAAATATGAGGTGAGCAGAAGCAGAACAGGTGAGACAATGATCTCGTTTTATTCTTTAACAAAACTAAGACTTCCTGACTGCATCTCTGTCCAGAGTGAACTGCATCAGTTTAAGATGATTTATTAGTTTGATATATAGAAAACATCCTTCACAGGGAAAGGGAGAAGGTAAAATAATTGTGATGATTCTTGGAAATGATTTTTTTGTGTCGAATATAAGTCACACTTTTTTCATAGTTTGGCGGCTTGTTACTCTAGTACAACTTAGATATGGCAAAAATCCCAAAACAGCCTCATCTCAGCGAGAGGAGTTCAATTGGGACAAAAATCATGTTTATGATCATTGACAGGCATTAACTTTGGAATTGTACTGGTAATCTTTAGCAGCAACAAGTAGGATATAAAAAATCCCCCTATTTTAAATAAATACAACTTATAGTCCAGTGAGACATATATGTTTTTTTTTCTGTTCAGGATGCATTTTTTGACTGATGCGACTTATAGTCCAGAAAATACAATAGTTTTGAATCACAGGATTGTATTGTATAAAGTCAAATTGTTAGTGAATCGCATTGGCAGGAGGCTTCACTTAAGCGTTCCCCTCCTTGGTAATCCCTAGTTCCAACTAGCACCACTTGGCGAAAGTGAACTAATTAACTTGAGATTTTTTCCAATTGCGTTTTATGACCCGCACATTCTGATCGAGTACAAACGAGAAGCCACTTTCAAGTCAAAGGCCTGACTAGGCGGCATTCAATAGGGGAACTATATGTGGCGGAAGCACAGGCGAATTACAGTGGACGGTAGCAACCCTGTTAACAGAAGCTGGGGATGCTGCGCATGTGTGCTGCCTTTGCTACTAACCGTGGTGCTTCCCTGTGATTGGCCTGTACTTCGGCAGCATATAGTTCCCATATTAAATGCCGCCAACTTAGTCCTTTGTTAATTAGGTCACTTTCACCAAGTGGTGCTAGTTGGAACCACCTGATTACAGCAACTATGCTAAGCTAAGCTAAAGTCAGTGCCGCCAGATTCAGAGAATGACTGGGTCAGTTAGAAAAAGCTTCTGCCCACTTGTCCAACTCAGGAGACTGCGGGGGGGAGGTTAAATTTCACCCAGAGGTGGCATACGCCTTTAAGTTCTCCAGATTTTTATTGCATGCTGTGTAAGTGGCAATAGAGGAACCAGTTATGTCATAAGTTGATCCAATAGTTTGACTCTGATGGAAGAAACTGACTTCTTTTTCTGTATGATTTTGTTCAGACTCGCTGTAGTTGTTGGAGACGGGTGCTGCTGTAAAGACTTTTCCTGGACATATTAGGGAAGGCTGAAATGAAAACAGTGTGTGGCCTCCTGTATTATGGGATGGCTGTGAAACGGGTCAAGGCTCGGGGTGAATTCCCTCCCCGAATCCCATCTGCGAGCCGAGCGCTCCTCGCCTTTGCATTCAGAGCAGATTTGCCGGAGCCGTGTGAAAAGAAATTCAAACAACAACCTGAGCCGGTCGGGAAGTCTGATGAATGAGCGACGGGCTGGACGGCGGCAGACGGAGCGCGCTGAGTCGTTCCTCACACTGATGTGTTCAGCCTCCAGCTTTCTGAGCGCTGTAACCAAAATCCAGCGTGACACCAGCTCTATAACTCAATCCAGCCCGTCTCTGTTTCTCTTTCTCACTCAGCCATCTGTGCTCTGTCATGTTGAATGAGCAACAGCTAGAGACAACTGCAGTCATCCCCAGAGTGTGTGTGTCAGATCAGCAGGTTTCCATCTGTACAGAAGCAGAAACTACAGAGCCATTAATATGTGCTCTGACAGCAGATGAAACTCACACCGCAGCCTGAATCTGTTGCTATGGTAACACTGATCATCGTCGCACCTCAGCAGAAGAAAGATGTTTTTAACTTCTTACAGTAGCTTGTTGAAATTAAACAGTTTTTAAGGAGGACTAGAAGTCACTGAGGAATAGCTCAAAGATTTATCTTATACTGATTAAAGCTGACGCTTGAATTTTTTTTATTTATACTACTTTTCTTACATGTCGCGCAGTGTAACAAAATGTATTACTGTATACCATAGAAAACTGTTATACTTTTTTAGACTTAAGGTCTAAAAAATGAGCTACAGCGCCACAGTCTGGTCAGATAGTGAAATGCAGCGGTGTTTCCTAATAACTCGTTTATGCAGGCGCGCCTGTTTCATAGACATCATGAAGAACGTTTTGATTTGTAGAATATGACAAAAACGTGTCATCAGCACTTTAAAAGAGATTAAAGGATATGTTTTGGGGGGTTTTCCTGGAACTTATTTTTAGGAGTTTATACGTAGGGTTGGGCATTGATGGGAACTGGGACTAACTCTCCGATTCCCCCGAAATCGTTCAAATTTCGATTCCTATTTTTGATGCCCAGTCCGCCAAACACCATAGAATCCGGCAGAAGCGGAACGTTTTGTAGCACCCAGTTTCTGGTACAACCCACTACTCGGCGTCTTTTTTGCTACATTTAGCGAGTTTTCAAACCCTCTGATAACTTTCTATTAATAAAACCGCTCGTGACACTTTGTGGTCTTATTGGAGACCAACGTGAACGAAAGTTTTGTTCATTGCACGCTCCCGTGACCCACCCCCTCCAATCTAGTTTCTCTGACTGAAAATATAATGCAAAGCTGATCGTCAGATATTAATTCCCCTTAATGAAGAATGTGGACAGACATTTAATTTAAAGTACTGTAACATGTATTAGACTTAATTAGAAAACAGCCAGTTTAACAATTAAAATAATGAACTTTTAACCAGGTCTATTCAAGTTTGGCCAAGGATGGAAAAAAAAAATTGATACAGCTGGGAAATATCGCAATATTTTCATATGCTGATATGTAAAAATGTGTTATCGATCTATTTTACTAATGAAATCTCGCTGGAGGAAATAGATCAATATTGCTTTTTGATATTTCAGTGTATCGATTTTTTTTCCCCAGCCCTAATAAATAGAGCTGGAGTTTAGTAATATTCATGCCAATGTCTTATTTAATTTAGTTGTCCACAAAAAAGAAAATGTAAACCTTTTTTTTTTTTTTACCCTGCCCCTTAAAATAATTGGAACCGGAATCGTTAAAATTCAATCGATGCCCAACCCTATTTATACGTGCATTTACTCACCGGTAAAGTTTCTGCATCACTTTGACTCCTTCAGAAGATGTTACGTTGAGTCGCCCTTCGGTGTTCCTGCAGTAAAATGGGAGATACGGGGCAGTCGTTATCAGCAGTAAAACTCCTTGATTTCCTCCAATACTTTCAGTAGAACGAACGAGTATTATTGTCCTGCGAGTCCGGATTTAGCTTTCTGTCAGTTATCGGGGTGTTGTACACATTTTTCGGGCAGCGCTTCCGTAGTACAGCTGAGATGAGCCTCTTGCTACCCAGACAACAACAAAAACACAATTTGGGAAACTCTGAACTCAGGACAATAGTACTCATTCGTTTGTTCATTTTACTTAAAGCATTGATGAAATCAAGGAGTTTTACTGCAGATAACTTATCTAATCCTACCCCTTCTCCATTAATCGATCATTATCTTTTATAATTACAATCTCATTTACCAACAAAAAAGGGAAAAATAAGAGAATCTATATATGTATAATAAAGCAGAAATATTATATATACTAAATTGTAAGCCATCAATTTAATCCTAATTCAACATGTGCACACTATACACACACCCAGTTGCCCAAACATGCAGTCATACTTATACTTTTTAAAGCAGCAAGACATCCATTACACTTATATTTAGAAAGATTTTCTTTGTTTTTCGTGCATACCTGTCCGATATATATATTTTTTTACATCTTCCTAGCGCTCCATCCTTTCTAAATCTGAGGTAATAAGTTGAAATGGGAGGAAATTACTGAATTACAGTTGTGTAAGTGAGAACTGTTGGTTGAATTCCCTCAGTTGTGTAAGTGAGAACTGTCGGTGCAGTCTCTCCACCAGACAGGTGTAAATATCACAGGTTCGGCAGGGACACGGCGATATTAACAGCTTGTTAAAGCATTCAGTCACATATGACTGCATGTTTGGGCTCTGGGTGTGTGTATATTGTGCACATGTTGAATGTGAATTAGGATCGATTACTTCTGCATTATTATATGTATGTAGATTCTTTATTCTTTTTCCCCTTTTTTGTTGTTTGCTTGTCTATCAATACATGTAAAAGAAAGAAAATAGCATAAAAACAGCACAAATTCAGGATTTGAACATAGAATAGAACAATAAGTAACACAGTTGTGCTCATTATTGACACCCTCCAATTAAAGAAAAAAAATCAGTGAAATAAGTTGAAATTGGCAAAAGTAATGATAAATAAAAATTCTACGAAAATTATAACACTGAATTTGCATTGTGGTTCAAAAGAAATATTAAAAACAAACGCACAAAAAATAAAACGAGCCAGCAAGCATGGTGGGGCTCAAATTTAACACCTGTTGAAACATGCTCTAATGTGTCTGGGCCAGTTTTTTTTATATATAATTATTTTCAACCACAATTCAAAAGCAATATTTTATTTCACTAAATTATAATTTTGTAAATTTTGATATATTAGTTTCCTTTAATGTGTTATTTGAATTTAGCCTTTTTCTTTAATTGGAGAGTGTCAATAATGTTGAGCATGACTGTACATACACAGTGTAAAAGAAAAAAAGGGTGTTTTACGGAGCCTCCAAACCTGCAGTGCAGCCCTTTCCATATTTTAGAGGCTAAAACAGTTTGTGGTGTGGAGCTTCCTTCATGGTTTCAGTGGGTATTATTATTACGTGATAGCAAACAACTGCCGCGCTTTCATCAATTACATTTAATCTGATTTTATTTTAATCTTGAGATAAATTGCACCATATCTTTAAGAAATAGCCCCCAACTCAGCTGCTTCAGGTTAGAAACAAAAACAGTTACATTTTTTAACTCATTACCATCATTTAATTATCTCATTTCCTTTTGTTACTAATTACATGGAGGCTAATTTATGTTTCATGTTATGAGTTGAAGTTTCCCTCCGTGCTGTTGATCCCAGGTGAATCTTCGCTCTCACTGCAGCAAACCCTCCCCCTCATTTCATCGATCCCACTGCTGATTACTATTGTGGTGAGTTCACTGGTTTTATCACGGCTAGAATTGATGACCAGAATATGAAAATGAAATTAAAGATCAGATAAAGTCATCAGGGGGCAAATAAATCAGCCGTCATGCCATCGGGTGATTAATTTTTACTGGAGTCAGAGATGGAGATGTTCTCCTGCGTGTTGGGGCTGCACACCAGCAGAAAGCTGCCCTGCTTTATTTATAAAGATGTTACTTCAGCATTTCTGCTCTCTGAATTGATTACGCTCTGAAAGATATTTAATCTCAGGATTAATTTCAGTTCCACTGATTCCCCGTCCGCTCACAGTTCGATTGACTGAAACACAGTAATAAAGGCCAAATAGAGGCAGCGACACCATGTGTGTGTGTGACGCTGGTCTAGCAGTAATAAATGGCCGCGTCTCTTTGACTGTGCGCTTAAACCGTGATGGATGTCGCCTCTTTTTGCTGCTGTGTGTGAGAGAGATCACAGCAGCCTCTTGTTGGCTCTCCACTGAGCCTTGCTAATGGCTAATGGACAAACAATTAACTGGCCCTTAACGATGTTAAAGAGTTAATAAGCTCGTTAGGACGACAACGCGGGAGGCACACACACCAGGAAGGAAAATACGACTGTACAAACTTGACTTTCCGCCATTTCTCTCTGGGGGACACGACTCTGTCAGAACATGTTGGACAAAGGACACGAAATAAGTCTAATTTTTTTTTTCTTTTACAGTTTTTTAAATCGAGGTTTTAGAAGTATTTTAAGATCATTAAAATCTCATTACTGTTTGAACTTCAGGTCAAATTTCAATTTACCATATTTTCCAGACTATAAGTCAAAAAATGCATCATGAAGAGGAAATCACAGAAGTCAAAGTTTTTGTATTTATTTCAATGGGGTTATTTTTGCATTTTTCATATCCTACTTGTTACTGCTAAAAATTACCAAATCAGTCCAATTCCAAAGTTAATGTCTGTAAATGATCATGAACATCATAAATAAGAAGAATGACCATGTTTTTTGAGGATTTGTTCCACAATACTGACAGTATAGTCAGAAGTCCAAAATGAACTCCTCTCACTGAGATCAGGCTATTTTGGGATTTTTGCCCTTGGAGCAGAATATAGTTGTCACAAACCTGTAGCGCCCTGTTTTGACATTAGACGGTAATATTTACTCATTAGCTCATGTCAGTAAATATGAATTAATACTTACAAATATGTCGCACGAGCAGCCAAACCATGAAAAAAAGTGTGACATATAATCCAGAGAGTACATTACTAAGTAAATAAATAAAAATACAGAGAGAAAATCAAATATAGACTTATCCCGGCAAACGGCGCAAGCAGAATGTCCGCCATTACTTGGAGAACCTTTCTGTACTCATTTCTTTAAAGTGATTCCGTGTAACTGTTGAACCCAATGTTAGAATATAATGTGTGACTACAGCTGATTTCTGCGGTCAATATAGAGCACTTGACATATGTCGTTGCTCCGAAGGGGCTTCGAAACCATTGTAACTCTATTTTCCACTTCCCCTCATGGTGAGCAACACTCTGGAGCCCTTTTTTCATATCTCAAATGCAGCCGGCGATCAGGAAGGCTTCTCGTTTCATAAAATGGAGTTTGAGCCATAAAAGTCCATAAAAACTTGTCAATATTCCTCCATACTGCTCGTCCAATATAATTCAAGTGTCCTGAGTGGGTAGCTTCAGAATTTACTCGAAACCACATCATTTACTATATTTTTTAGAGCCTAAACAGTATTACATCTTACTTTCGAGAAGCGCGCATTCACAAAACTACGGAAGCCTAGGCATTCAGAGCCTACTCTGCCAATAATGCAGGCGTAGAAGAAGAAATTTGCTCTTTACATTGTGTTAAGAGCGACAGAGCTACCAGACAAACCGGGACAAACACAAGAGGGGTCAAGAGTGGTTGGATATTGATTTAAAACAAAGAGAGAACGATCTCGTCTGCCGCGGCTTAGTTTCGTGAACGCGCATCGGCATGCTTGCAGGAGATGCGATGTTGTACTGTTTAGGCTCTAAAAATATACTAAACAGGACACTTGGATTACATTGGACGAGCAGTATGGAGGGAATATTGACAAGTTTTTGTGGACTTTTATGGAACTTTTTGGCTCGGACCCCGGTGAACTCCATTATATGAAAGTTGGGGGGGGGGGGGGGGGGGGGGGGGGGAGAGAAGCCTTCTGATCGCCGGCTGCATTTGAGACACATTAAAAAAAAGTGCTCCAGAATCTTGCTCACCATGAGGGTACGTGGAAAATAAACTTACATCATTCTGTGGGTGTACAATCCCTTTAATGGCTTGATGACTTAAAAATCAGCTTTTCAAAGTGGTCTGCAACACTTTCCCAAAACACAGACAGTTTAATTTTGAGACAGTTGTGGCGCCTGTGGGAAGTTGTAGGTTTAGCGCCCATAGTGGCCAAAAGTTACACAATTTAACTTTAACATGGAAGGACTTGCACATTCCTTGGTTGTTGGAACAGCAGTGGAAAACTTTAATTGTGGTAATAAGTGAATAACTGTGTGTTCAGACCAAATCCAATTTGGGCTTTAAAGGAATAGTACACCTACAGAATGATGTGCGTTCATTTTCCACACACCCTCATGCTGAGTAAGACTCTGGAGCACTTTTATCTCAAATGCAGCCGGAGATCCGGGGGGGGTTCCCATGATTGACGACTGAACAAAAAATGTCCATAAAAGTCCACAAAAACTTGTCAATATTCCTCCATACTGCTCGTCCAATGTAATCCAAGTGTCCTGAGTGGGTAGCGTCCAGAATTTAGTATATTTTTTAGAGCCTAAACAGTAGAACAACGTACTTCCTGGAAGCGCATCCATGCAAGTTTACGACCCTACGGAAGCCAAATTAGTAATAGAAAAGTAATAAGAGATTTGCGTTTTATATTCCAGTGTGACTTGTCATTAAACCCCGTTCTGGAGATGAGCAACATTTTTTATTAAAAGCTATATTTGAAAAAAAATAATAATACCTCCACGGGGGGGGGGGGGGGGGGGGTATAGAATGAAAGTTCAAAATTTCCTAGAAAAATTATATTTAGCCTAATTACAAAATAAATTTTTACGGGTTCGATAATGGTATTATATTTACGTCTATAAGCCAATACACGGCGCCATTGCGGGTTGCCAAATACGATCTCTGTGTCGCATTAGTATTTTGGTCATAGTCAGGCTTGTACAGAGGGAAACTGTGGATACGGCGAGTGAAGCAGCTGCTTCAGAGCCCTGGAGATATTATCTGTTTCTGAGGAGGAGTGACCTGAGAAGAGCAAAACCTGGAGTAAATTTAGGTGAAGACTTCACTAAACGGACCCACAAAACGTTTTCCACGGCGTCAAAACACGGAAATGGCGATTTTTCTCCTGGATCGGTAAGCTAGCTTGTTTGCTAACGTTAGTTATAAACTCTGCGTTACGTGTTGGACATGCTGCAGACTGTTGGTCACTTGCGTATCAGCAGCAAGCCTGGCACCCAAACGGTTGGAGTTGTTTTTCTGTCGTTGCAACTACAAACCAGACACGTGATGTCGCTGTTCTGTCCGTATTCAACCTTAAATGCATAGATATAAAATAACATGTCTGAACCATTTAGAGATCTCCAGGTGACATCTCTATAGGTTATCATTACATTAGACGAATGTCAAATGTTGTAAATCCAGATATTCACGCTGCTTTCCATGTTGGCAGAGATAATGGGGACTGGAGCCCAAAGCAATACACAAAACGCTCATCGGATTAGTCTAGTAAAATAGTGTAAATTACAACAGAGTATAGGGGATTATCACGCTTACCGGAAGTTCCGGGCCATGTTAACGACAGCCGTTCCTGCTCTGTTATACTGTTTAAATCGGATAAACTCCAAACATACTGAAGTGATACTAAGGAAGAAGTGGATCAAAGCGATCGATTTGCCGCGGTGAAGGGCCGAACTTTATAATAAAACACACGTTTGTTTGTCGCCGGTGGGGCACAACACCGGCACTTCACAGCATGCTAGCATTAGCCAGCTAGCGTTTACTGACGTGCTTAACATTGTGCGTCCTAAAACACACAAACATCTGAAAATCGGGTCTGTACCCCCCCGTTTCCAGTGGAACAACTGGGGACTGCCAAGAAAGGAGACGCTTTCAGATGCTTGTGTGTTTTCAGCCGCACAAAGTTAGGCACGTCATCAAGCTGGCTAATGCTAACCTGCTAACAGTAGTCCGTCAGCTACTACTCTGTTAAACTTTGTTAATCGGATAAACGCCAATGCCAAGTTTTCATTCCAGACTGAAGTGATGCTGAGGAAGAAGTGGATCAAAACGACCGATTCGCCGCGGTGAAGGACCGAACTTTATAATAAAACGACACACGTTTGTTTGTAGCCGGCAGACTGCGCAGTCGTGTTAGCAGGTTAGCAAAAGCCAGCTCGATGACGTGCCTAACTTTGTGCGGCTGAAAACACACAAGCATCTGAAAGCGTCTCCTTTCTTGGCAGTCCCCAGTTGTTCCACTGGAAACGGGGGGGGGTACAGACCCGATTTTCAGATGTTTGTGTGTTTTAAGACACACAATGTTAAGCACGTCAATAAACGCTAGCTAGCTAAGGCTAGCATGCTGTGAAGTGCTGGTGTTGTGCCCCACGAAGCGACAAACAAACGTGTGTTTTATTATAAAGTTCGGTCCTTCACCGCGGCGAATCGGTCGTTTTGATCCACTTCTTCCTTAGTATCACTTCAGTCTGGAATCCGTGAAAATTTCAGTAGGGTTAGCGTTTATTCACGTTATCTACAAAGTAAAGCAGGGACATTGAACTGGACCCTCTAACTGTTTAAAACCGGAAGTTCGGAACACGGAAGCGTGATAATCCCCTATTGACAAGTTTTTATGGACCTTTTTGGCTCGGACCCCGAGCGAACTCTATTATATTAAAGTTGGGTGGAAACGAGAAGCCTTCCTGATCTCCGGCTGCATTTGAGATATTAAAAAAAGTGCTCCAGAGTCTTGCTCACCATAAGGGGAAGTGGAAAATAAAGTTACATCATTCTGTGGGTGTACTATTCCTTTAAAAACACAGCTGGTCAGGTGCTGCCAATCATTACAATTCAATTAAAAGTCACAGTAGTTTACAAATAAAAACAAGTACACACATAAATCCACTGAAAATTACGCTAAAACCAAGCTAGCGGGCAGAAGTCCAGTTTCTGGCAGCACCAGTTAATTCAGCTTGTGGCAAATGGAATATGCCTGATCCCTAAAACGTGGCCCGTTTGTGCATCACCAGCATCCAACAACACCGCAGAGTTTGACTGACACATTTCTTAGTTTTCATTTCATCCGACAACATGGAGTTTGGAGGAAAAATATTCAGCATCCGTTGCAGAGATAATAATTCACATGCAGCCGAGGTGTGATGCGTACGTCTGAAAGCTAATACGGGCCGATAGATGATGGATGATAAAATGGAAAACGCCGAGGGACAAATACAGGGGGGAGAAAATGGATAAAGGCTTGGCAGGGGTTGCCATGGTTACTGCCATTTCTTCCTACGCTGTCATGTAAAGTCCCATAAGTGTTTTGGAGTGTTGTAAACAGGAAAGCTGTGCAGGCTGGATGGATTATGGTAACATCTAAAAGGCCAGGTGCATGATGGGAATGGAAATGAACGCTGGCTGGTTGATAGGAGGCAGATTATGGGAAATATGAGCGGCTTCTCTGCCGCTCAGAGACTTATCTCTAACATATTAACTTTATGAAGAAGTTTGTCTGTTTCTGAAAGTTTAGGAAAAGAAAGTAACCTGTCAGCAGATCACTGATCCCGTTCACCTCCTCCGTGTGTGTCAGTCACTTTGACTGAGAGCTGTTCAGGCTCAGTGTGAAGTCATAAATTCCTCTACATCTGTCTCGCTAAACATCAATAATCAGAATAAAGCTAATATCACCTCCATGAGTTTACTTTCCGTCCTCGACCGCACCCCTGTTAATATTCATGAGCTTTGGGCGGGACTGAAGGTCGGTGCAGGAGGCAGGTGAGCCTCCCTCCACCTCCCCCAAAAAAAAACATCATGAATGTTAATGAATGCACAGAGGAAGCTTGTTAATATTCATGAGACTGTGGATGTAGCTCGGCTACTAAATAGCCTCTGTGGCATTTAAGGGCCAAGTTTCTTTTAATGCGTTTCTGCTGTGGTTTATTCACACCCACCAGAGCGACTGGGAGGGGGGGGGGGGGGGCTTACTCCAGAGGGATCAGAATCACATCTACATTAGAATATTGACTTCATGGCCCTGAATGCAGCTATCCGAGTCGTGCAGGTCCACAGAAAAAGTTTGAGTATTGAAAAACACGTGCAGAATGTCAAACAGATAAAAAATAAAACACACGTTCTGATTCTGTCTTCCTCTTGTTTGGGTTTTCTACGTAGGAGGGTGTACGTGGTGTAATTTTTCACAGTGGCAGGGACAGACGGGTCTCCGAGGCCCCTGAAGATGACTGCGTTTTGTTAACATGTTTGTTTCACGTCAATATTGTCCACACAGGAGGTCTGATTAACTTAGCCATATATTTACATCACTGTAATCATCAAAATGACAGAAATGTTCTTTAGCCACACACGACAAGAAATTCATCAACCGGTTTCAGCTGCAAAAGTTTGCAATGAAGCCAAACTGGGCTCCAGTTACTTCAGCAAGAGTCTAAATTCATTTTATGTCTGTGTAGTAACATGTGAGACGATGGAAAATATCCGTTTGTAGATCTATGATTGATTCAATTTCAATTAATTACACTACTCACAAAAAGTTAAGGATATTTGGCTTTTTGTGTGATGTCAGAATGAATCAAAAATCCACTTCAATCTTTCTCTAAAACCTTTCAGTGCACATGTTCACTGTTCAATGGTTAAATATTTATTCTGCATCATTCTGTTCTCCAAAAACCAAAAGTTGAATATCCCTAACTTTTTGTGAGTAGTGTATGTGTCCAGTGTCCAAATCCCAATATTAAAGCCCACCTGCCTCCTTACTTGCCTCCCCACAGAGGTTATAATAGTTTTGGATTTTTAATTAGTTTCACTTTTTATTTCGTTTTAACTTTTTGAGCAGATTTGCTAGTTTTTATTAGTTTCAGTAAATTATAGGTGTTTGTCTGGTGTGACATTCAAAATCATCAGAAAGTCACTTGGAGTGAAACCAGTAGAGCAAAGTAAAAAGGTTAAATAGAAATAGATTTCAAATCAGCCCAAAAAGCTGATGTATTATGTTAATTTAAAAAAGACTAAAACTAAGGATGTTTCTGCAATAATTTTAGTTAGTTTTAGTTAACTATAATAACATTGCTCCCCAGCTGCCTCTGCACCTGTATCCCCATCTTCCCGTCCACGTACCTCCCCCTCTTGCCTCTCCACCTGCTACGCTACCATCCTTTGTTCCTGTGTATTTCAGTCTTTACTGTTCGTATTCTTGCAACAGTTTTCAGTTAACTGTCAGTTTTTGTCCTCTTGTATATTTCATGTTATCTGGATCTTATGAGTAAGCAGAGAATACAGCAGCTTTGTCTTTTTTTGGACAATGTTGTTCCATTAAACTGCTAGTACCTGACGACCATGGACAGGACCCAACAAATAAATATGCATATTACTTTCCTCTCCAAGTACACGTTACACACCACTGGAAAGCTTCAATGCATGAGATGTGAATGATGTGTACTATTCCCGGCTACAATCATAACTGTAGATTCAGCAAACACTTATTTCAGATGCAAATGTTTGGAATATGGATCACCGCGAGCATCCGGGAATGTTCACCAAATTTGTCACATCAGGTTAGGTCGGAGGTGAAAACATTGCTTCGTTGCATAGGAGAGCCATTTGATTACCTGCCTTATTACTCGTCAATCTTCGTTTATTCTACTCTGGAAATACTGAGAAGTCCCGCTGTGTACGGCTGCCATAAACATGACCACCACACGGACAAGAGAAGATGTTTTTCCAGCTCCCAAAACAACAGAAAAAGTCCCGAACAACATGATAATGGGCCTTTTCCACTAGTGCAGGTCAACTCAACTCACCTAAACTCAACTTGGCAGCTTTTCAATTACAATCCATTACCCCCACCACAAGTGGGCGGGGTAAGAATGACGCTGCTGCCACGTACACAACAGCAGCAACAGTTCACACTCCCTACCAGTAGGTGGCGGTAACGCACCTCATTAATTGTTAGTAGCTGCCAGAAAAAACAAGAAGTATGAGGAGAAAGTAACATGGGAGGGATGGATGATATCATCACTGACACAAGTTGAGAAAGAATTCATGTGGCATAGGTGGGAGCAATCTTGCCTTACAACCCGATGATCCCAAGATCAAATCCCTTTTCAGCCAAATGAAATTCCGACCTTTGGGTTGAAAGGCAAACTACCACCCACACCACATGAACGCTTGTAGGAATTGCGCAAATAATGATATCATCCGTCCCTCCCGGATTACTACGTCTTCTGTTGCTGTTTTTACCGGCGGCTACTAACAATGACTTGCATTACCCCCGTCTACTGGTAGGGCATGTGAACTGTCACTCATTTAATGTCACTCTCTGGCCCTGACCCTTTGGCCAATAGGTGGCAAGCGGTGAGATGACGTCAGACATAGCACGCTCAGAACCTCGCCAGAGGAGGTACAGAAAATGTATCACCTCAGCTCGGAAAACCCCCAGTGGAAAAGCCATAAGTGGCTATCAAGCCCATAAATGCTGACAGTTCACGCTGGAAACATCTATCAATAAGTTCGGATCACTTTGTGACTGATAAAAACGCATATTGTGGTCTCACTATTTAAACCCTGTAGCTGTTTTTGTACAGATGATAGAAAACACCATTAAATCAGTGGATGCACAGAATCACAGCACCGCCCGCTGTTCCCGTCTCCTCAGGACGGACTGTTAAAGAGATTATTGCCATCAATATTCCCACATACGAATATTCAGTCATAACCAGTAAAATACCGATGAGCTTCTAGCTACTGGTAATTTATAGCTTTATCAATGAGAGTAAACTCCTGAGAAGGACATCAAAGAAATGCCACCATTTCTTAAAAATCTGGGGAAAATTAATATTCTATAAAGAATAAGTGGTCTGTACACGGGGCTAACCTGATGAAACCAAATACATCATGAGATCAGGAAACTGATCATCAGGCCGTTATGTAGGTTCATCTAACCAGGCTTTATTCCAACAGATACTAGTTTTGCTTCGGCAGTGAGACTTTCAATATAACTGAAGGTCATTTCAGACCGGCGAAGAAAAAAAATTAAAAAGGGTGCAAAAACAGTTTTTGAGGCTCATTGTCCATCAGACGCCGTTCAAATGCGAAGCATGTTTTCACCGCGACCAGCTTCGTGGTCACGTGAATTCCAGGTTATGACGTAGGCTCGCACTGACCCATACCTTTGAAACCACACTGGGTTCCAGTAAAGGTGGCCCAGTATAATCGTTGGTCCACAACAAGTCTTATATCCATAAAACCTGTTTTAGTTGAAAATGCAGGATTTTATGGTTAATAAGAAATAACAGCAAAAGCTTGTTTCAGAGGATTCAGGCTGCTTTAAAGAATGAAGATGCTCATACTGTACCAATCATTGACATTTAACCCTCATAGCTTCTTAAGCTTTCTGAAGGGGTAGTGAGTAACCTTTTATGTTGTAGCCTTTTTTCTACTAATGCAAATAGCATAAAACTTGGTCAAGGTGTGTATTTTGGCTTGACTCATGATATTCTAGAAGATGGGTTGCCTAACTCTTTTTCTAAGGTCTTTAACTAAAATATACCTCATTTCCTCCTTAGTGCCAATCCGTGCCACATTGCATTGAAAATGACCTTTCTATAATCAAATGCCATTTCAGAATAAATTTTTAGGATAAATTTTTTTCACTTCACACACTTGCTCTACACTTCAATGATTTAGTTTGAACCGTTTTCCATGACATAAGACCATTTACTCAAAAGGGGCCCCGCTTTTTACCTTAGTGATGAAAAAACCCATAGACTTCAATGTTATTTCAGCAAATCAGTGTCCTTCAAAAACTCAAAAATGCTTAACACATCCAATGAAGTAAAAAATCTTTTTTTCTTCTTTCATGTGAGGTTATTTGCGCGTGAAAGGGTCTCAAATTTGTAATTTTAGAGTTTGTTTTTTTTTTCCAAGCATTTTGATCAGTCAGATCACATGCATAAAAAACAGCTAATTATTTAGGTCAGTCTGTTGCAGGGAATTTAGTTCCCTCTCTGTAATGCTGCCATTCCTGTTCAAACTGGAATTTTTCCCATATTTTTTTGCATTTTATCATGAAACAACTTCCCATTGAGCTTTTTTAATTGTGGTTGCTATAATCTATGCTTAGGTCTGCTCTGTATACCTAATAATAGTCTGCCACCTATAGGCTATTTTTTACTTATTATATCCCACTTTTCAGTTTTAGGCAATGGGAGCATTGTGTGTGTACAAACTAGAACTTAAAGGGTTAAAATTTTGAAACTTTTTGAATTTTTTTGGTATTGATGGTTCGGCCAGAAGTCAGTGATGACAGCCATGAAAAAAAAATTCAGCTTTTAATTTTTACACAGTATTTACAGGCCATTGGCCAGTCCGTGCCCTTAAGAAGCTTAACTTTTTTTTTTAAAAAAACACTGTAACACAAATAGTATAAATGCATCAAAAATCATTTTTATACCTTTTTTTAATTACTCCAGGGCTCTGATAATCCTGCACAAAAAAATATTTTTTTGCATTAATCACATTTATTTTAACCCCATTTTCAGTTTTTGGAAGTTGGAGCAGCGTGTATGCAAAGTGGAATTTAAAGGGTTAAAATTTTATAACTCATTGATTTTTTTATATTGATGGTTAGGCCAGAAGTCTGTGATGACAGCCAAGAAAGAAAATGGCAACTTTTCATTTTTAGATAATATTTACAGGCCATTAATGGACATTGGCCAGTGTGTGCCCTTAAGAAGCTTAACGTAACTTTTTCTTAGGGAGGCATGAGGGTTAAGCTCATTATCATGTTTTTATTTATTTGCAAAAGTTTCAATAAATTGTTGCATCTGTTTCCTGTTTTTTTGTTTGTGATTAGTTGTGAAATTCTCCTGTCCTTCTCCAGGGCGGGGTACCTCCCACAAGGCATTCCCTTGCAGCTGATTGGATATTTACCGGAGGAGACATCTTTCCTCCCGTGGCACGCTGCCAGCCGAGCGCTCTACCAGCTGGATAAACTGCTGGACCGCACAGACGAATACAGGCTGTTCAGTGTAAACAACCAATCCATCACAATCTCAATCAATAACGGCTTCATGTTAGCTGAATAAAATGTCTCTTTAGCGGTGACAGCTGGGTGTTAATTAACCCTTCAGTAACTTGTGTGTCCTTGCGTTAACAGGACTACGTGCTGAAGCAAGTCGCATCACGGTACCATCAGATGGGCTGGCCAACCAACGGCCCCGGAACTGAGGGCAACATCCTGCAGGCATCCTACCAGACCGAGTACGAAACACACACACAATAACTCATTGTTAGTATTAACACACAGTCTGGCATGCAGATTAATCAGTAGACGATAACCCCCCATTTAACAGCTGTTCATTGACTGAAACAATCCCATTAAAACAGAAAGTTCTACATTTCTGTAGCTTATCTGTCTCATTTTCCTTTCTGTCACGCTCCTGAAGAGATCACATTTATTTCCTTCAGCTGTTGAGACAGACTGAATAATGTTTGACAGATATTTGGCTCCCCGACTGTTTCTACAGATATACGCTGGAATTCCATCTTACTCAGAGTCAGATGGAAATCTCCTCTTCTTTGTTGAGGATAGATTAAATGTGCTTAGCAGAGCTTAGCTCAAAGGAAGGAGGCAAAATAAACCCCTTCTCTCGCTCCATCGATAAGGAAAAAATGTACCTTATCACATTCAGTTCAGTTTACATTGGATGCTTTGTTAGCAGAGACCAAATCCTAATCCCATTTCCTTCCCCTTCATTTTGCTTCTTGTGAGAGGAGGTGTCCTTTTTCATTTGGAGATCAAGGAGTACTGGTCATGAAATGAAATGAAATGAAATGAAAAATACTTTATTCATCCCCCGAAGGGAAATTCAGTATTGTAAAAGCTCACTTTTTTTTTTTTTTTTTTTTATAAATAAACAAAAAGTCAGTTAGTCTTGTTCTTTAGGGTGATGGTTGCTGGCAAGAATGAATTCCTGTATCTCTCCGTCCTACAGTGAACTTGACGCAGCCTCCCACTAAACACACTCTGTTGATTCTTCACCGTGTTGTGGAGAGGATGGGAAGTGTCCTCCATCATCTTCATCAGCTTGTGAAGCATTCTTTTTTGAACAAGCGGCTCCAGAGTTATCCCCAGCACAGAACCAGCTTGATCAGCTTGTTTAGTTTCTTCAAGTCTCTGGTTCTGATGCTGCTGCCCCAGCAGATGGCTGCAAAGCTAATTGCACTTTCTACCACAGACTTATAGAAGATCTGCAACATCTTTTTGCAGACATTAAATGATTTTAGCTTCCTTAAGAAGAAGAGTCTGCTCAGACCTTTCTTGTAGATGTAGTCACAGTTACATTTCCAATCGAGTCTGTTGTCCAGCTGAACACCAAGGTATTTGTAGTTCTCTACCACCTCCACCCTCCTCCTTCCAGGATGTAGACAGGACTATGCTGCTTATTCTTGCTCCTCCTGAAGTCAACAATCATCTCTTTAGTCTTGCTGGTATTTAAGATGAGCTGATTGTTACTGCACCATTTCACAAACTGATTGACAAGTTCCCTGTATTCGGCTTCTTGTCCATCACTAATACACCCCACAACAGCAGAGTCATCAGAATATTTCTGCAGATGACAGGACTCAGAGTTATACTGGAAGTCTGAGGTGTACAGTGTAAAGAGGAATGGTGAGAGTACAGTTCCTTGTGGTGCTCCAGTGCTGCTGACCACCATCTCAGACACACAACCTTTCAGTCTCACAAACTGTGGTCTGTTTGTTAGGTAGCCGTAAATCCAGGTGGTTGTGGAGGATCCACCTGGAAGTTATGGAGCTTCTGACATAGCAAAGCAGGCTGAATAGTATTAAATGCACTTGAAAAATCAAAGAACATGACCCTCAAAGTGCTGCCTGACTGGTCCAGATGAGAGTGGGCTCTCTGAAGCAAGAAGATGATGGCGTCTTCAACCCCAAGCCCATTACGATATGCGAACTGTAATGGGTCCTGAAAGTAAAAGTCATTTACTCATCCCTGTGTTCCTCAATGCCTGCCAGGCTATATGGTTGCTACTAAGGCTGGATATTGTTAAAGGGATACAAAACCCACCAAATCCAAATGATGTGCCTTCATTTTCTGAGCACCTTCACTCTGGAGCACTTTAATATCTCAAATGCAGCCAGAGATCTGGGGGTTTTTCATTTTCTGCCGACTTTATTATAATGGGTGTCACCAGCGCTCCAAACAAAAGGTTCATAAACGTCCACAAAAACTTGTCAATACTCCTCCATACTGCTCGTCCAATGTAATCCAAGTGTCCTGAGTGGGTAGCGTCCAGAATTTACTGGAAACGACATCATTTAGGATATTTTTATAGCCTAAACCAGGGGTCGGCAACCCAAAATGTTCAAAGAGCCATGTTGGACCAAAAATGTAAAAGTCTTAAATAAGCCGGACGGCAACCTGTTTCAGCCAAACAGCCTTTTAACATTGATAATTAAATAAAACTTTAACGTTAAATGTGTTGCATTTAACATAAAAACGAGAAAACGAAATTACATTTCTGCATCCAGCTAAAAAAACATTTTAAACTAAATAAAAAGAAGAGACGTCGGGTTAAAGGTTACTTTAAAAAAAAAATCTATTTTAGTTGTATTTATGTAGGATAAAAAAAGACGCAGCTCTAATAATCTACCAGCAGCAAACCAAACACACTGTCCTGTCTGTGCAGTAAGCGGTCTACGCAAAATAATCTGGTCAGCAGTGAAAACAAATGAATCTGCCCACGCAGCGCTGAACATGCTCAGTGCATCAGACACTTTTCTTCTCTATCGGCGGCCTACCTGCTGGAGAAGTGATCAAAGCGCAGCATGACAGGGTCGGAGTGGATAAATAAGCTTTAGCTCGTTTTTTATTCACTTTAAATGCCAGAACTGCAGCAACAGACGCTCCACTGTGAGGCGTTCGTGGGATAGTGCGCCCCGCGGCACGTCCACACTCAGTGATATTCTTTGTTTGTAATTAATTCCGTGATTGCTGATTGGATAGGGCTGTATCATGCTATGCTGCACAATAGCGGCACGTGAGCATGAAGTGCAGTTATTAACACTGATTGGCTGCACAAAGGTTTGTGAGACGCATTGTAGCATGCTGGACAGTTACTCGTTGTTGCACCTGACACTCAATGGGCTGCTTTGCAAAATGGTCAAATATAAATTATGTCTTTATTTTAATAGTTGAGTTGGATTTTATTTCACGTGCTGCATTTGCAGTGCTCGGAGAACTCGGGAAAAGTGCGCAACTGTACATGAATCCCTCAAATTTAGAATAAGATAAGAAACTTTATTGTCTCTCAAGGGGACATTTGTCTTGGTCTTTTAGAATCACATTATTAAAGTGAACCAACCAAAATACAATACACTTTAGTAGAATAGTCATTAATTCATTTTCCAATGCCAGGGAGCCGCAACAGAGGGACTAAAGAGCCGCGGGTTGCCGATCCCTGGCCTAAACAGTAGAACATCGTACTGCCGCGATGCGCATTCATGACACTACGAAAGCTGCGGCAGACGAGATCACGTGTTCAAAATCCAACCCCTCTTGTGTTTGTCTGCAGCTCGTTCGCTCTTAGCACAATGTAAACAGCAAATTTCTTCTTCTACACTTGCATGATTGGCAGAGTAGGCGCTGAACGCCGCGGCTTCCGTGTGTATTTGCACAGGGTTGTGATGCGTCGATTGATATTTTTACCCAGCCCTGATCAATCACTCAAAGAAAAGGGATGCTTTAGAAAACAGAGGATCTTTTTCGCTCAAAATGCATTGACTTAAGAACTCTTCTTTGCATTGTGTTTCACTTTAGAGAGTTGCAGAGGGAACTCATCATGCTGGCTTGCAGCTTCGGCAACAAACAGTGCCACCGTCAGGCAGTCGCCTACATCTCCGACTGGATCTCCAGCAACAAGAACAGGTACAACCAACACTGTTTATCCAGCTTTGACCACAAGTTAACGCTCATTCATTGTGGACGGAAACAATGAAAGGTTCTGAATAGTCACTCGGACACATTTTGAAGTGATATTAGTGCATGAACCAGAAATAAAGTTTTATTTTCAGTTCAGCCACGACGACCAAGAGGAATAAAAGTGAGGCTTTTAAGTCCAAAGAGACCAGACCAGCTGTGAAGCATGGTGGCAGTAGCTTCAGGCTCTGGGATTCCAAAACTTCAGCAGATTTTTGTTCTAGCAGAACAAAAGCCCCCAAATACTTGTCAGAACTGAGCTTCCCAAAGTCATGGTCTGTGCCACGAATTTAGGATGTTTTACAGGATTCAGCCAAACAAATTTACACAAGATATTACTTTCTATGTTGATTTCAGATCATCGGAAATTAATTAAAACATGTATTTTCCATCACAGATGTATAATTAACACCCCACAGTTTTCCTCTGGAATCAAAGTATTTCTGATTTTGATTTGCCCCTAAAAATAATAAATACCATGAGGAAACGATCTGAAAGCCCTCCTTTCATTTCAGTGTAGCATTAGATCAGTGCTTCTCAATAGGGGATTATCACGCTTACCGGAAGTTCCCGGATTTTGAACACTTCCTCTTCCGGGCCATGTTAACGACAGCCGTTCCTGCTCTGTTATACTGTTTAAATCGGATAAACTCCAAACATACTTAAGTTTTCATTCCAGACTGAAGTGATACTAAGGAAGAAGTGGATCAAAGCGATCGATTTGCCGCGGTGAAGGGCCGAACTTTATAATAAAACACACGTTTGTTTGTCCCCGGTGGGGCACAACACCGGCACTTCACAGCATGCTAGCATTAGCCAGCTAGCGTTTACTGACGTGCTTAACATTGTGCGTCTTAAAACACACAAACATCTGAAAATCGGGTCTGTACCCCCCCGTTTCCAGTGGAACAACTGGGGACTGCCAAGAAAGGAGACGCTTTCAGATGCTTGTGTGTTTTCAGCCGCACAAAGTTAGGCACGTCATCAAGCTGCTAATGCTAACCTGCTAACACGACTGTACAGTCTGCCGGCCACAAACAAACGTGTGTCGTTTTATTATAAAGTTCGGTCCTTCACCGCGGCGAATCGGTCGTTTTGATCCACTTCTTCCTTAGCATCACTCAGTCTGGAATGAAAACTTGGCATTGGCGTTTATCCGATTTACAAAGTAGTAGCTGGCGGACTACTGTTAGCAGGCTAGCATTAGCCAGCTTGATGACGTGCCTAACTTTGTGCGGCTGAAAACACACAAGCATCTGAAAGCGTCTCCTTTCTTGGCAGTCCCCAGTTGTTCCACTGGAAACGGGGGGGTACAGACCTGATTTTCAGATGTTTGTGTGTTTTAACGCTAGCTGGCTAATGCTAGCATGCCGGTGTTGTGCCCCACCGGCTGCAAACAAACATGCTACGTTGTTTTATTATAAAGTTCGGCCCTTCACTCTGGAGAATCGCTTTGATTCACTTCAGTCTGGAATCCGTGAAAATTTCAGTAGGGTTGGCGTTTATTCACGTTATCTACGAAGTAAAGCAGGGACATTGAACTGAACCGGAAGTGGGCCGTCTAACTGTTTAAAACCCAAAGTTCGGAACAGTGATAATCCCCTATCCTGGTCCTCCGCCCTGCTGGTTTTCCAGATATTCCTACTTCAACACACCTGACTCAGATGAAAGGCTCGTTAGCAGCTTGCTAAGCAGTTGAGTTGATTTGAATCAGGTGGAGTTGGAAACCTGGAATACATGCAGGGTGGGGGTCCCTGAGGACCAAGATTGAAAACCCTGCATTAGACCATACAGTACCTGGAGACATTTGCTCGACACAATGCCAGTTACACTTGTATCACGGTTTCAGTGCCTCAAACCTACGAGGGGGAGGGATGCAGGCGGGGGTTTTTTTGGTGACTTTTGTCAGCAGCTGAACTCAGCCTTTATTTAGGCTGCTGGTTTATTAAAGTGCTTGTTTGTACAATTTGTGTTGTTTCTATTTCTATCCAAAGTTTAAAATCCTCGTGCTTTAAATAAAATGTTCGAACAAGCAGGTGTGTGGTGTGGGCCTGTCACTATGCCTAAAACATTAATAAATCCTGAATTTATCATTTACAAAGCATATTTCTGACAGAAATACTCTTTTGTAAGTGGTTTATAAGTACAGTAGTTATGAGTTAGCAAATCATGAATTCATCATCTATCAAGCGTGTATCTGACATTAGTAATCATTAGTAGATACTTTAAAAACACATTTAATGTTTTTCTATGTTCGCTAAAAAATTAATGCTGCAGTTTTGTCTGTGGAGGTTTTAGCCCAATGTTTGTTAAAATTAACAATGAAAGCACTCCAAACTTGATTAAACACCAGTATGAATTTCTATTTAAATTACAAAAGTAATTTCTGCTAAACGTGATCATCCTTGAATGCAACCACATAGAATTTATTGGAATGATGGAGCACACTGAGTCCAGTATCTGCTTCTAGTGATGATTTTAACTGCATAAATAACCTATTGAAGATTGCATTATTCAGAGGTCAAGGAAACCGCTTCAGTCCCGTCTCTTAATAATCCATTTATATTACATTTTGCCATTTACCAGACCCTTTTATCCAAATGGTCTTGCAGCTGATCAAACAACATTATGCTTCAGCGCAGTCAGAAACCCTGGTCTATACACCCAGTCATAAATCAATTTATGTCCGTTCAAGTGAAAGAAAGAAAGTAGAACACTATCAGAATTGCAAGTGAAGGTTATTCTCAGAGGGGATGAATCTTGAGGAGATTCTGGACGGTAGAGACATCTTTCCTCCGAACCATAACTGAGAACAATCTGGACTGGGATGGTAATGGGGCAGAGGGATGGCAGGAACATAAAGAATGTTAAAAAGTTTTTTTTTATGTAATTATTTACAGGGAGAATACATTAAAGGGGAAGTTCAGAATTTTTGACATAGGGCCTCATTTACAAGTGAGCCAGAATACTACTGAAGACAGTTTTGACATATTTCGTTCCAGGAGGTTGCTGATGCTAATGCTAGTGGAAGTCAATAGGAATCTGCTAGCCTGTTCTTAAAACCAATCTTTTCCACTCCACAGAGCATCCGAGGCAAATCAGCAAGTCTATCTGTGTAAATGCCGTGTTAAAAAAGTAAAACTAGCCTTGAATGACACATTTTGCATTACATGTTGAGGAACTAGTTTCTTACCAGCTTACTACCTTTCCCAGTGCATTCCTGTTCATAGAGACATGGTGACAGTTTGACAAAAAAAAAGTTAGAAATCATCATCAAAATCCGACATATCCTCATGCCTTTCAGACGTGGCTGTATTTTAGACTTTATATATGTGTAATCAAATTCCTTCAAGCACGTAGCAGCAGATGACACTCTGCTGCCAAAAACAGGAAGTGAAACTCTGCAAAGTGTCTCAGCAGCAACAATTTAAATGCAACGAAACGCAGGTTAGTTTTATCTGTAACATTATTCTATTAACACGGCATTTACACAGATATTTTGAAGTTATAAAAGATTTGCCTAGGAGTGGATAAGATTGTTATTAATGACAGGCTAGCAGATTCCTATTGACTTGCACTAGCATTAGCATTGGCGACCCACTGGAACTAGAATAACGGAATGAAATATGTTGAAACCGTCTTCAGTGATAAGTAGCATTCTGACTCACTTGAAAATGAGGCCCTATGTCAAAAATCCTGAACTTCCCCTTTAAGAACTAGAAAAGCACTCAGAGTGCAGACCTCCACCAAGAAGCTCAGTCCCCCTCCACATGGCCCTATAATGGCAAAGAGTCCTTAAAAAAGTTCCTGGATCCAGAGGTGATCCGGATCAACACCAGAATTGAATCAGTTTGTCTTTCTGCGATTATCAACATTCCCTGAAAATTTAATTCGAATCCGTTCACAACTTTTTGAGATATGTTGCAAACTAAAAGACAGACAAATGCTGTCAATTACATTATTTCCTTGGCCGAGGGATGAAGGTAATGTTATGCTTCGCCCTCTAGTGGGCTATAGGTGTACTGCAAGATGTAAATTATATTTCAGAGCCTCCTTAGTTGGAGCAAAGTTTGAAAACAGGGGAATAAGATCTAATAATGTGTTTACATACATACTGTATGTCCTTAAACTTGCATTCCTCTTTCAAATTAACCTTTAAAAGCGTGAATAACAACATGCAGCAGAGCCGCTGCCATCCAGCTGTCCTCTTCTGTCTCTCAACATCAGCCTGATTAATTCCACTTCCAATTCTTATTCGTCTTTAACTTTATTTTGTTTTCCGTTTCTTGCCCGTTGGCTTCCTCCGAGGTCTTAACGAGATATGCAAAAACAGCTAAACAGATTCCAAAGAGTAAATTAAATAGAAACAGATGCTGGTGTTCTGTGAGGGACAGCATCTCGCTTCTCACAGGAGAAAAACAGACAAAACACTGAATTAAAAACTGATTTAGTTTCTATCCAGCACAATTAGTGAATGTTAAGCAAGAGCCAGCAGGTTCTCACAAACATACAACACATTGTTTCCAAGTCATTCACCTCAAAAAGCTGCCTTGTTGCCCACGTGCAGGTCACTTTTGATAACAGCATCTGCTTCGAAGAATGAATCTCAGTGCATCACCTTAGGAGCCTTTTCTCTGCTATAGAAAACTGCTGCTACATTCCTGTCAGGATAATCCAGAACTTTTCTTCTCTGACCATGAAGCCGGGTCAACATAATGCCTGCCTACCTACCTGCCTGTTTGGCATATTGTTAAACAAAAAGTGAGTTTCTGTCTTGCCCTCCACCAGTTTTAACCATCAAGTTAATGGGATCCTTAAAGAAAACTGGCACGATCATTTCCGCTCAATTAATTCTTAATCTTGGGTGCATCTGGATTAGTTTCCACCCACCTTTACTCCTGATAGATGCAATTATTTCAGAATAGAGCTGCACTCTACTGAAAAAAAAAGAAGCATCCAGGGAAGTGTATTCTGATTGGTCAAATTCCTAACAAGGAAACTTGCATGTACTGCAACGCTTGTTTTTTATTTTTAGGTTTAGATGTTTATGGTGAAAATACGTTTTCACTTTGCTAATGACAGAGAGAACATGCAAAAACCACGCAAAGGCATCTAAGTTGGAGGAAAGATCGAGAGGGACCCAACTGCAGTCACGGTACGTCGCCATATGTCCAATCCAAGCCGGAAGTCCCAATTGGAAGTTTCTTTTTCATGTAACTTACTAAAATCTGACCCTGACCCTTCTCCTAACCCTAACCACCCGACACACTATACACATCTGTTTGCAAGCCGCGGATAGTTACTCTTGGTGGTGTTTAACCAACTTCCACATGAGACTTCCTGTATGAATTGGATGTATGGAAGCGCCCTTGTCGGTCATAGTAACTGCAGTTAGGTACTCATGGAAAGATCTGAGACTGGAACCTCAACAGGTCTGATGGAGGGATGATCCTCCCCAGAATCTGGACCCCAACAGGTCCAATGGAGGGACGGATCTTCCCCATAACCTGGACCTCAACGGGTCTGATGGAGGGACGGATCCTCCCCAGAACCCAGAGATCCCCAAGGCTTAAGCAGTATGGGATCATCTGAACAGACAATGGAAACAAAGTCCTTTCAGAAGTCTGGAGAACTGGTTCTGAAGATAACTTCATGAAACTATTTTTCCTTATAAATTGAATTAGAATATATATGACAGGATAAATGAGATAAATTTAGGGCTGCACGATTACTCGAGACTCGATTCATAAAACCCTCGGGTCGAAATCACTCTGCATTTTCGCATCCGCCCGTGGTTCTTCACTAACGCAACACGTTCCCCGGACTGTATTTCTGTTGAACAACAGCTTATGGTGAAGCACGAGGAGGAAAAACTGAGGACCACAACTACCAAGAGGAACACGTTCCCTCCCGCGTTTGCGCGCGACCATACTAAAAAGCCTATATTATTTCCTTTCGCCCTGCAGGCAGTCACGGCCGTGGCCCGCCTCCACCCCTACATGTACCCCGCCCCGGCTCGCCAAGCACCTGCCAGCCTTCTAAATCTCACTGTTTACAGCACTCAGAAGAACACGAGAGCAACATCCGGTACTTCAATAAGCCCCTCAAAGCCAACACCCACCGACCAGTACCAACCACGCAGCGTTTTAACCACATTTACTGTGGCGCCAGCAGGTGCACACCTCCCCCAGCCCCGCCCACACCCCTCGCCCCCCACCCCACCCCCCCATACAGGATAATTGAGATAAATTATCATTTTCTGTACCGCTTATCCAGTTCAGGGGGGGTTGCTGGAGCCTATCCCAGCTATTATCAGGCGAGAGGCGGGGTACACCCTGGACAGGTCGCCAGTCTGTCACAGGGCCACAGAGAGACAGACAACCGTTCACGCTCACATTCATTCCTAGGGACAATTTAGAGTGATCAGTTAACCTAACATCATGTCTTTGGACGGTGGGAGGAAGCCGGAATACCCGGAGAACATGCAAACTCCACACAGGAAGGCCACAGTTGGAATTGTTCAAACCCCCTCCCCAACCGGGAATCGAACCAGTGACCTTCTTACTGTGAGACTGCGGTGCTAACCATAAATTGGTTTAAATAAATCTATTTTCCTCTTTCTGGCGATGTCTTGATAATTGACAGGTGGTTCAAGACTTTCACACAGTACTATAAATCAGTTCTAATAAACACCAAAAATGATATCACATCCTTGTAGATGAGCATAATGTGGGCACTTAAAAGTGTAGCTATTCACACAGCGAGTGCCCAGGGAGCCGTTTAGCTGACGACCATATGGCTGTTATTTGTTCATCCTCACCACAACAAAGTGCTTCCTTTTGTAATTTCAGAAGCAGTTTGAAAATGGTTCGTTCACAGTGGTGAAAAGTGCCAGACAAATCCACAATCCTGCAGGATTCATCTCTCAGGGATAACTTTTTAATATGGGATGCTGCATGCGGTGATTTTAATTCCATCTGGAGATCATATGGATGCAATTTTCTGGGCCAAGCCCAAGGATTAATTACAAACCTCCCTTTTATCAGAATGCTACAATAATTAAAGTCTTACCAGGGGAGAGCTCGTCTGACCCAGACTTCCCAAATCCACAAACCTCCCCGAGTGAAAGATAGATGACACTACTTTACTTTGCATTCATGTAATTCTGTTTGCATCCTGCTGCAGTTTCAGCCCCCTGTGAAATGTGACGAGATAAGCCTTTGATCTGAGATAGCTGAGTCACACCTGCATGTGCAGCCGAGATCACCTGCTGTAATAATCCTGACCAGAACGGGGAGTGTATAATTACTGCAGAGAGCAGCTATTATTTCAGCACCCACATCCATCTGGAATATTAATGAAGCTCCAATAAGGGTTTATTATAAATTAACAATCTAAATGGCTTTTTAAAAAATGCATCTGTTTTAAAGGATATCCTAGTGTGCCTACAGGCAGGGACAAATTACACTTATAGAAGGTTCAGGGGCACCAGTGAACATCTTGGCCCCCATTAACCCTCCTTTTTTCACATTATTTCAAAAACAGTGTGTTAATTTTATTGAGTTCAAATTACTTCAAAAAAATGCAAACGTTAAACCAAATACTGAACTTTGACTTGACTTTTAGCAGCAGGGAATATGAGTCAGCCTTCCACTTTGGTTCAAACTGAAATAAAAAGGCAACTATTTAATGGGTTTTATTTAAATAGAAGGAAGTCCTTCCTAATGTACTCCAGGCGGTGTTAGGTCATGCAGACCAAATCAGGAAAATCAGGACCTTTGGTGCTGATGAGAGTAGCTGCATGTAAATTTTGCAACATCATGCTAAAACAGGTCCTACAAGGGCCGCAATCCTGCACTTTTTCCATGTCTCGCTCTTCAAACACACCTGAACCGAATTAAATGGATCCAACAGCCAATGATGTTCTGGACAATGGCTCATTCATTTGATTCAGATGTGTTAGAGGAGGGACACACATTAGGCACATTCAGACAGAGAGGTTTTAGGAACGCAGTTCCTAGAACTACCCTCCCCATCGAAGACCCTTCCTCGGAGTAGGACCTAAAAAGTAGTGTTGTAGTCAAGACCGCACCAACCAAGACCAAGACAAGTTCAAGACATTTAGAGGTCGAGACCGAGACGAGACCAAGGACACAAATATCAAAGAAAAATCATAAAACATCAAAATGTGAGGGTTTTTTAAAGACACACAACGGAACTTTCAGCAGTTTTCTCAGTGACGCGCCCCCTATCGGCGGCTAAACTAGCATCCATCTTGTTCGTACCTGTACTGTAAGCTCACTCCAGCCAGTAAAAGACAGTCTTATCTTGACTCTTGTTCTGTCCCTTCCTCTGTTTCTTTTCCTCTCTTCCTCCGGTGATGTTTCCTTGCGTTTCTTTACCGAATTCGACATGATGCGCGTTCAAAACACCCGCGATGTTGATCCCTGGTTTACATCCGGTTGCTAGTGAGTGACGCGGTGCTGCAGCCAATAGTCGGCTGCAACGTCACGGTCGCGTCCCGGATGGGAATCTTACATAGTGCTGTTTCTGAGCCCCGGGACGGCTCTGGGCACTGACGGCTCGAAAATGCGCATAATGAATGTTGGTGTGACATCAAAACGAGTCAGAAACACAGATTTTTAAGGTCTAAATGTTACGTTGTGTGTCTTTAAAGTTAACTTTTTAACAAATATGACAACAAAAATTAATCGTTCTGTTGATTTGAAAGCAGCACTATGAATTAAATAAACTATAAAATAATTAATTTTGGCAAACATCAATTTTAATTATTGCCAAGTTGGGAGAAATCTCTTCTTATTTTCTGTCATTTGGTCTCTTTTTAATCTCAGTGTCTGTTTTAGAACTAATGACAACAGTATAAGTAGCCTACTCCTATATGTAGGCCTATATAAGTTCTGCATATCATCTGAAATTTCTGCAGTGTCATCATCATCATACTCACAATGTTGAAAAGTTTTAGAAAGAACTATTTTGGTTAGTAATGAGACAGTTTGCACAAACATGAAATGATATAATCACTACTAAAAAAAAGTTTATAATCAAACAAAATTCAGATTCACAACGAACCTGAAGTAAACACGCACGCTGCATGAGGTGAGAACCATGTAGACTCAATCACAAATGCGCAAACAGGGAGTTTGTTCAGTAAATATAAACTCTACATTAACCTGGAGACAATAATGACCCTGCTAAGCATCACTGTTGCAGGTAAGATGTTCTTAATGATCCCTGATGTGAAATAATTACTCTGCATTCCTGAAGTCTGAAAAAATAACGGGGATTTGCTGTGTGGATGATCGATCTCTGATCAGTGACTGAACAGCTGATGATGCGGTGCTTTGCGCCTTGGCAGGCGGAAGAAGTAGTTCAAACCTATTTGTACGATTTAGTTGGTTTTCACGGTGTTCATCGGTGATAATAAATGTGAAATCAGATTTAGCCTGAGAATCAGTTCTATAATACAGGTGGTTGGTTGGGGAAGAATCACTTTTTCAGTATCAATCCGCACAGAAATCGTCTTTTCGGGTAAATGCTTTTGAGCGTCATGGTTTTTTGGTTAATTTTATTATAAATACTGAGGTCCTGGTCCAGACCTCGGTATGGCAATGGTAGCTACAGTCATGCTTACAAGTTCACACAGCCGCTCTCCTCCTGTCGGCTCGCGCATCTCTGCAGGTGTGCGCAGGAGGCGCTTGGTCACAGTGCAGCTGCAGGGAGACGTAACACTACCGATGGTTTTAAGTTGTCATTCGCTGTTTTTAAGAGGCTCCTTTTCCACTCTTATCAGCAGCTAAATTATGGACAAAAAGCCGATCAGCAGTGGTCTCGACCGGTCTCGTTCAAAAATCCCGAGACAAGACCGAGACCAAGACCGATCTCGAGTACTACAACACTACTAAAAAGGTTATAGGAACTGAGGGCGAAGGTCCCTACACACTCAAAAATGGAGGTACAAGATAGGAACATTTCTGTACCTGTAGGTACCTTTTTTACAAATGTTCTCTCAAAAGTACAATATTGATCTTTATGAGGCCAGAAGTACCTATATACTATGAAAAAGGGTCCAAAGTAATATAAAGTACAAATTTGTACTATTTCAACCCTAAGGGAACCTGCAGCATGGAAGAAAATGCGTAGCTTGTACAATAACTATAAATAGCAGTCCTTCCAAACAGTAGTATAATTATTATATTCTGATTTTCATAATAATCATAGTAATAATTATGTGTGTGTTTGGCCCTAATATTTATATAATTATTCATTTATTATTAGCATCTTTGATTGTTGTCGTAATCTCTATTTTATTGACATTTAATTGTACTTTATTAACTCATACAGCTTGATAAGGTACAAAAACGGACCAGGGCCGAAGGGTATAGAAATGTCTTTCAAAAAGGAACACCCCCAGCGACAAGCTTTGTACCCTTTTAAGTAGAATTTGGTACCGCTATTTTTGAGTGTGTAGTTCCTATATGTCAGAATGTGCAAACAGAGTGTGTCAAACTCCTGTACTGCTGGCTGCTCCTGCCTACGACTGTCCTGCAGGCTTTAGATGTTTCCCCGCTCCAACACACCTGACTGAAATGATTGGGTCTTTATGCAGAACTTGATAACCAGCAGTTGGAT
This sequence comes from Atherinomorus stipes, assembly GCA_023101725.1. NCBI lineage: Eukaryota > Metazoa > Chordata > Actinopteri > Atheriniformes > Atherinidae > Atherinomorus > Atherinomorus stipes. Next base: position 320,391 of record JALJCO010002160.1, on the reverse strand, counting down.
CCATTTGATTTGAATCAGATGTGTTAGAGCAGGGCAGCAGCCCTTGATGGCCCAGGTTCGACACCCCTGCCCTGACCCAACCAGGAGGCTGCAAAAACAGTCATGAGCATTCATGTCATGCCACGATACGAAGCGTTCAACATGCCGTCCAACCTGATGTTCTTCTGAACTGAGATTGACATCTGCTGCATTCTGGAAAATGTGTCATATTTCAGGGACAAAACTTAAGAGAATTGTCCTAAAGGATGATAATAAAGGTATGAAAGAAGGATTTATATGATAGTTTCAACCTTATTGTCCTACATTTGAATTCCCAACTTCAAATCAGATAAATTCCTTTTGCACATCCTCATCTGGATAAACTAAATGTAGAATAACTGTTGAATAACTAGTACCAGCATCAGATGACCATTTTGTCCAGTTAAAGCAGAACTCAGTAACTTCAGCTCGGGGCTCCCCCTAGTGGCGTCCTTTCACTGTCGTGTTCAACCCCCCCTTACACCCCCACAGCACACAGACGGCTTCTCTACCTGTCTTTCTTCTATTTTGATCCCTGATTATATTTCTAAGCGTTTACTAGCTTGTTGATGCTACTTTGCTGCGTTGGTAGCAGCACCACGTCTACCTCTGCTCAAAGCAAAGTCCTGTATTTTTTGAAACGGGACGTTTTACCCGCGATTTGCGGGTAAATATGCCGTGGATTATATTTTTCTCTGGTGTTGGCGAGTAGCAGGTAAGAATACGAACTTTTATTTACTTTTTTGCGGACGTGACAAGTGATTATTGAGCCTGAAGCAGTGATGCTTCACCCGGCGCCCAGGCAGCGCAAGCTACGTGAATCACTCTGGTCCAGCAAAGAGTTGGTTATGAGAGCCAGGAGCCGTGTTTAGGTGGTGTGAAGCTAAAGAAATGTTTTCTTCGAATTAGCGCTGGTAGTCTGGTTAAAATCAGCGCTGGAAGCAGCTCGGTAGATAGGGGACCTGAGTACCGTACAGCCGTTTCTGTTGTCGCAAGTTCTGCTCGGGTCGATGCAGGCAAAGTTGTTTTTAGCAGCTCGCAGGCCAGAGGCCCCGGCAGGAGGGGGGGGCACATTGAATCGCTCCGTAAACACTTTGTTTAGCCCCACGGGGATTCCGAAAAGCATTTATTGAGGTAAAAAAGTTACTGAGTTCTCCTTTAATTCGTTCATGAGTCAAGGCTGCAGTATATATACACACACACACACACCGAAGATAAAACTGTATTGTCCCAGTAATAAGGTGATCCAGCCCTCACAGGGAGGATACGATATCAGATGAAATGGTTTGCAGGGGCTGGGGGATGCTCGTGAAGGACATGCTTTCAAGGGCTTTTCCTCTTGTTGCTTTCATTCTATAGAGAGGAAGAGTGAACCGATGTCATGGCCAGCCACAGGGTCAATGAAAATGGTAAATAATGTTGTAAATCCTCAGTTTTCAGTGTCATAGCCATGGTCCAGGGTAGAAAAGTGCTTGTTCTGTCATGGAAAAGCTAAAATAAAATCTGTAAAAGCTGCTCCGAAGTTCAGTTGTGTGAATTCCTGCAGACCAGACACAAAAAAGGAGTAGTACCTGCAGTGGGAATTAAATTAAGTTTGAGTCAAGTTGTTCCTGGACTGGTTTTTAGCAGAAATTTTTCATTTGGTGGTTGGTGCTGATTGTCAGTGGAAAGACCACGATTTTGTTTGGGATCAACAAATTTTTGGAAAGTGGTTCGCAATACGCCACCCAGTGACAGTCCTGCGTCAAACTGCTGGGTTGAAAAGGGACCAACTAATTTCTGGGTATTTCAACCCAGACATTTGGGTTGTTGCCCCAACTTTTGGGTTAATAACCCAACATTGTAGTCAACATAACAACTTCGGGGTAAAATAACCTAACATTGTAGTCAACATAATCCAACTTCTGGGTTAAAATAACCTAACATTGTAGTCAACATAATCCAACTTCCGGGTTAAAATAACCTAACATTGTAGTCAACATAACCCCAACTCCGTAAAATAACCCAACATTGTAGTCAACATAATCCAACTTCTGGGTTAAAATAAGCTAACATTGTAGTCAACATAACCCAACTTCTGGTAAAAAAGCCAACATTTTAGTCAACATAATCCAACTCTGGCCCAACTTCGGCAAAAAGCCAACAAGTCAACATAACCCAACTTCCGGGCTAAAATAAGCCAACATAATCCAACTTCTGGGCTAAAATAACCCATGATTGTACTCAACACAACCCAACTTCTGGATTAAAATAACCCATGATTGCAGTCGACATAACCCAACTTCTGGGTCAAATATTCAACCCGAAAGTTGGGCAAAACAAAAAATTTACCCCATTTTCTGGGTTGGTCTTTTTTTTAACCCAGCAGGGGGTCAAAAATAACCTGACGGTTTATTTTTGACCCAGGAGTTTTACTGTGTGTGAACTGGATGTTTATTGGTTTGAAAATGAAGAATCCACAGGGTGAAATGATTTACAAGCCCTGTCTTCTCACCTCTCGGGAGCAGCACACCTCCGCTGCTTCAGGCTCACGGGGAATATATCAGCCACAGAAGATCCAGTGTGCAGGAAACTTCTATAAAGGGCTGGCCTTAAGTGCACAATGACCCCAAAAGCGTTGAGGGCAACGCTGTTTAATTTCACAAGCTGAGAGGCCGACTCCCAGTTGCACCCGGCCCTCCAGTTTATGACATCTTCATTTCTCGATTAATTTCAGATTTTATTAGAAGCCTCATAGAGACTGTGGCAAAAGTCTCTTTTAAAGACCTTCATTATTTTCCGTCCACTTCTAGTGTTTCGTGTAATTAACTTGCAGAGAGCTTGAGGAAAGGTAGAAGCAATTACACCATCAAAGCAGAAGTGCAAGGCTGGAACCAACATGTTTCTTCATAATTAATACAGCTGGGAGTCATTTTCTTTTTAAAGGGGAAAAAAAACAGTGTACAAATGTTAATATTAGCCTCTTTCATACATGCAGTCCTTTAAATCAATCTGGCAGGAACTGAACAAGCCGGCCTCGTGTCTGAATGAGAACTTTCAATGCACCTGTCTGAACTCCTGCAGCCGCATTTACACATGAGTACGCAAAGTGCTACTGGCTCTTAATTGGGTATAAACATAAACAAGCAGCAATGTTCGACCTTTTTACACTCCATGGATTTCTCTTTCCTTAATGGGAGTACAGTGTGAGATTTCCATCCACAGCAGTCGAGCAGAATGAACAGGAAGGTTGTGGCTACAGTTTTTATTTAAAAACGTCACCAGCAGCATCTCAAATGGTTAAAGTTACAACCAAATGATTTCATGTCCTAGTGAAGTAATCCATCAACTCATCATGGGGAAATTTTCACAGAAAAACAACTCCAATCCCCCCAAACGTGTTACTACACAATAACAAACATCACCCTGGATCTACTTTTTACAGATGTGTTACTACACGAAAATAAACATCACCCTTGAACTACTTTTTACAGACGTGTTGCTACACAATAATAAACATTGCCCTGGAACAACATTTTACTGACGTGTTACTACACAATAATAAACATCGCCTGGAACAACATTTTACTGACGTGTTACTACACAATAATAAACATTGCCCTGGATCTACTTTTTACAGACGTGTTACTACACAATAAAAAACATTGCCCTGGAACTACTTTTTACAGACGTGTTACTACACGATAATAAACATTGCCGGAACAGCATTTTACTGACATGTTACTACACAATAATAAACATTGCCCTGGATCTACTTTTTACAGACGTGTTACTACACGATAAAAAACATCACCCTGGAACTACTTTTTACAGACGTGTTGTTACACAATAATAAACATCGCCCTGGAACAACATTTTACAGACGTGTTACTACACAATAATAAACATCGCCTGGAACAACATTTTACTGACGTGTTACTACACAATAATAAACATTGCCCTGGAACTACTTTTTACAGACGTGTTACTACACAATAAAAAACATTGCCCTGGAACTACTTTTTACAGACGTGTTACTACACGATAATAAACATTGCCCTGGAACAACATTTTACTGACGTGTTACTACACAATAATAAACATTGCCCTGGAACTACTTTTTACAGACGTGTTACTACACAATAAAAAACATTGCCCTGGAACTACTTTTTACAGACGTGTTACTACACGATAATAAACATTGCCCTGGAACGACGTGTTACTACACAATAATAAACATTGCCCTGGAACTACTTTTTACAGACGTGTTACTACACGATAATAAACATTGCCCTGGAACGACGTATTACTACACAATAACAAACATCGCCCTGGAACTACTTTTTACAGACGTGTTACTACACAATAAAACATCGCCCTGAAACTACTCTTTACAGACTTGTTACTACACGATAATAAACATCACCTGGAACAACATTTTACTGACGTGTTACTACACAATGGTAAATATCGCCCTGGATCTACTTTTTACAGACGTGTTACTACACGATAATAAACATTGCCCTGGAACAACTTTTTACAGACGTGTTACTACACGATAATAAACATTGCCCTGGACTTTTTACAGACGTGTTACTACACAATAATAAACATCACCCTGGAACTACTTTTTACGGATGTGTTGCTACACATTGGTAAACATCGCCCTGGAACTACTTTTTACAGACATGTTACTACAAAATAATAAACATTGCCCTGGAACTACTTTTTACAAACGTGTTACTACACAATAATAAACATTGCCCTGGAACTACTCTTTACAGACGTGTTACGACACAATAATAAACATTGCCCTGGAACAACATTTTACTGACGTGTTACTACACAATGATAAACATTGCCCTGGAACTTTTTTTCCTTTTTTTTTTACAGACGTGTTACACACAATAATAAACATCACCCTGGATCTACCTTTTACAGATGTGTTACTACACAATAATAAACATTGCCCTGAAACTACTTTTTACAGACGTGTTGCTACAGGATGGTAAACATCACCCTGGAACTCTTTTTATAGACTGTCACTACAAATAATCAACATTGCCCTGGAACAACTTTTTACAGACGTGTTACTACACAATAATAAACATTGCCCTGGATCTACTTTTTACAGACGTGTTACTACACGATAATAAACATTGCCCTGGAACTACTTTTTACAGACGTGTTACTACACGATAATAAACATTGCCCTGGAACAACTTTTACGACGTGTTACTACACAATAATAAACATTGCCCTGGATCTACTTTTTACAGACGTGTTACTACATGATAACATCACCCTTGAACTACTTTTTACAGACGTGTTGTTACACAATAATAAACATCACCCTGGAACTACTTTTTACGGATGTGTTGCTACACATTGGTAAACATCGCCCTGGAACTACTTTTTACAGACATGTTACTACAAAATAATAAACATTGCCCTGGAAATACTTTTTACAAAACGTGTTACTACACAATAATAAACATTGCCCTGGAACTACTTTTTACAGACTTGTTACTACACAATAATAAACATTGCCCTGGAACTACTCTTTACAGACTTGTTACGACACAATAATAAACATCGCCTGGAACAACATTTTACTGACGTGTTACTACACAATGGTAAACATTGCCATGGAACTTTTTTTCCTTTTTTTTTACAGACGTGTTACACGACAATAATAAACATCACCCTGGATCTACCTTTTACAGATGTGTTACTACACAATAATAAACATTGCCCTGAAACTACTTTTTACAGACGTGTTGCTACAGGATGGTAAACATTGCCCTGGAACTACTTTTTACAGATGTGTTGCTATACATTGGTAAATATCACCCTGGAACTACTTTTCACAGACGTGTGGCTACAGGATGGTAAACATCACCCTGGAACTTCTTTTTATAGACGTGTCACTACAAATTGGTGAACACTGCCCTGGAACTACTTTTTACAGATGTGTTACTACACAATGGTAAACATCGCCCTGGAACTACTTTTTACAGACGTGTTACTACACGATAATAAACAGCACCCTTGAACTACTTTTTACAGACGTGTTGCTACACAATGGTAAACATTGCCCTGGAACTACTTTTTACAGATGTGTTGCTATACATTGGTAAATATCACCCTGGAACTACTTTTCACAGACGTGTGGCTACACGATGGTAAACATCACCCTGGAACATTTTATAAATGTGTCACTACAAATTGGTGAACATTGCCCTGGAACTACTTTTTAGAAAACGTGTTACTACACAATGGTAAACATCGCCCTGGAACTACTTTTTACAGACGTGTTACTACACGATAAACAGCACCCTTGAACTACTTTTTACAGACGTGTTGCTACACAATGGTAAACATTGCCCTGGAACTACTTTTTACAAACGTGTTATGACACAATAATAAACATCACCCTGGAACTACTTTTTACAGACGTGTTACACAATAATAAACATCGCCTGGAACAACATTTTACTGACGTGTTACTACACAATGGTAAACATCGCCCTGAATCTACTTTTTACAGACGTGTTGCTACATAATTAACATTGCCCTGGAACTACTTTTTACAGACATGTTACTACACAATAATAAACATTGCCCTGGAAATACTTTAGAAAACGTGTTACTACACAATAATAAACATTGCCCTGGAACTACTTTTTACAAACGTGTTACTACACAATAATAAACATTGCCCTGGAACTACTTTTTACAGACGTGTTACTACACAATGGTAAACATTGCCCTGGAACTACTTTTTACAGATGTGTGGCTACACAATGGTAAACATCGCCCTGGAACTACTTTTTACAGACATGTTACTACACGATAACATCACCCTTGAACTACTTTTTACAGACTTGTTGTTACACAATAATAAACATCACCCTGGAACTACTTTTTACGGATGTGTTGCTACACATTGGTAAACATTGCCATGGAACTTTTTTTCTTTTTTTACAGACGTGTTACACGACAATAATAAACATCACCCTGGATCTACCTTTTACAAACGTGTAACTGCACAATAATAAACATTGCCTGAAACTACTTTTTACAGACATGTTGCTACAGGATGGTAAACATCACCCTGGAACTTTTTTATAGATGTCACTACAAATTGGTGAACTTTGCCCTGGAACAACTTTTTACAGACGTGTTACTACACAATAATAAACAATGCCCTGGATCTACGTTTTACAGACGTGTTACTACACGATAATAAACATTGCCCTGGAACTACTTTTTACAGACGTGTTACTACACGATAATAAACATTGCCCTGGAACGACTACAGACGTGTTACTACACAATAATAAACATTGCCCTGGATCTACTTTTTACAGACGTGTTACTACATGATAACATCACCCTTGAACTACTTTTTACAGACGTGTTACTACACAATAATAAACATCACCCTGGAACTACTTTTTACAGACGTGTTACTACAAAATAATAAACATTTCCCTGAAATACTTTTTACAAAACGTGTAACTACACAATGGTAAACATCACCCTTGAACTACTTTTTACAGACGTGTTACACAATAATAAACATTGCCCTGGAACTACTTTTTACAGACATGTTGCTACACGATAAAACATCACCCTTGAACTACTCTTTACAGACTTGTCACTACACAATAATAAACATCGCCTGGACCAACATTTTACCGACGTGTTACTACACAATGGTAAACATCGCCCTGGAACTACTTTTTACAGACGTGTTACTACACAACGTTAAACATCGCCCTGGAACTACTTTTTACAGATGTGTGGCTACACAATGGTAAACATCGCCCTGGAACTACTTTTTTACAGACATGTTACTACACGATAACATCACCCTTGAACTACTTTTTACAGACGTGTTACTACACAATAATAAACATTGCCCTGCACCACTTTTTACAGACGTGTTGCTACACAATAATAAACATTGCCCTGGAACTACTTTTTACAGATGTGTTGCTATACATTGGGAAATATCACCCTGGACCTACTTTTCACAGACGTGTTGCTACAGGATTGTAAACATCACCCTGGAACTTCTTTTTATAGATGTGTCACTACAAATTGGTGAACATTGCCCTGGAACTACTTTTTACAGATGTGTTACTACACAATAATAAACATCACCCTGGAACTACTTTTCACAGACGTGTGGCTACACGATGGTAAACATCACCCTGGAACATTTTATAAATGTGTCACTACAAATTGGTGAACATTGCCCTGGAACTACTTTTTAGAAAACGTGTTACAACACAATGGAAACATCGCCCTTGAACTACTTTTTACAGACGTGTTACTACACGATAATAAACAACACCCTTGAACCAGTGTTGTTTTCGTTAACGGTGACGAAATCATTTCGTTGACGCCCCTTTTTCATACGATGACGACACATACGAGCTAAACATGTCTCTCTATACTAAAACATGCGGGACGTGTGTAATTTTCATTACGAGCGAGACTGGACGAAAATCTGAATCTCCTGTCTGTCAGCGTTCATAATGCAGGAAATGTCTGCCTATTCTCATTAATCTGTCTTCAAAAGTTAAAAAGTAGTTGCATCCTTACCGCATCCGCCCGAACCAGTTCCGCGAAACGCGGCTCTTCCTGTCAAACCTGACCCGCATGTCGCACATTAATATCTTAAATTCACAGCAGTCTCTTCATTTTGCCACGTAGGGGCTTTATCTATGTGATTCAGAGATTCCAGCATAAATCATCATCCCTGTTGTAACAGTGTTCGCTGTTCCCATTACCAGTCCAGCAGCGCCTCTGTCTCTCCTATCTGGAAACGATCCCAACGTTTGATGTTTAAAACCGTCTTGTCCAACGAAAAAACATATTCTCACCGCCACCCCCCAACTACATAAATATCCGCCCACACCTTAACCATGTATTATCTTTTCATTCACTCAAACATCTCTACCGTCGGGTATCTAACTCTAGGGACTCTGTTAACACCTCGGTCAGACGCGCAGCTGCTTGGCTGCGCTGTTCAACAGTGGGAAGTTCGTCTCCTTTCAGAGAGCCGGTCTTTTGATTCGGTTCCCAAAGAGTCGGCTCTTTTGAGTCGGTTCCTAAAGAATCGGCTCTTTTGAGTCGGTTCCTAAAGAGCCGGCTGTTTGACTCCCAAATGGTTTGTAATTTAAATATTTCACCCTATTTTTTACCTTAATTTTGCAATAAATTGATGTTTGTGTGTCAAAAACGTTTTTGCATTCAGTATTTTTATGAGAAGCTTTAAAATTTATTCTATCTTCAAACTTTTTTATTTACAGGGACAGTACATATTAATGAACATATAGCAACATGTTGAATTGTCATTAGTAAGCTAATTAGCATCAGCAGTCCCTTGCAGGAAAAAAAATACACAATATAATAAAACAACAAAATTAAACTTTCAGGTGCCACATGATTATAATACAAGACAACACAACTCACTCCCCTCACCATTAACTGCTGTCTTCACTTGCAATGGAACATAGTCTTTCTTTCCGTTTTCATATACAAACCTATATGCTCAAATGAACCGGCAGCATGGTCTCCTTAGTGGCCAGTTTTTCTTTTTTTTTTTTTTTTTAAATATAGCCTACCTACAAAACTGACTAAAACGTTTTTAATTTCGTTGACTAAACAGACTAAAACCTTTTTATTTTCGTTACAAAACTAACTAAAACATCACAAATTGCAAAATATGACTAAAACTAATAAGCATTTTCGTCAGAAAGACTAAGACTAAACTAAAACTCAGATAGCTCCAAAAACAACACTCCTTGAACTACTTTTTACAGACGTGTTGCTACACAATGGTAAACATCACCCTGGAACTACTTTTTACAGACATGTTACTACACAATAATAAACATTTCCCTGGAAATACTTTTTAGAAAACGTGTAACTACACAATGGTAAACATCACCCTTGAACTACTTTTTACAGACGTGTTACGACACAATCATAAACATTGCCCTGGAACTACTTTTTACAAACGTGTTATGACAATAATAAACATTGCCCTGGAACTACTTTTTACAGACGTGTTACTACACGATGGTAAACATCACCCTGGAACTACTTTTTACAGACATGTTACTACACAATAATAAACATTTCCCTGGAACTACTTTTTACAGAACGTGTAACTACACAATGGTAAACATCACCCTTGAACTACTTTTTACAGATGTGTTACTACAATAATAAACATTGCCCTGGAACTACTTTTTACAGACGTGTTACTACACAATAAAAAACATTGCCCTGGAACTACTTTTTACAGACGTGTTACTACACAATGGTGAACATCACCCTGGAACTTCTTTTTACAGACATGTTACTACACAATAATAAACATTTCCCTGGAAATACTTTTTACAAAACGTGTAGCTACACAATGGTAAACATCGCCCTGGAACTACTTTTTACAGACATGTTGCTACACGATAACATCACCCTTGAACTGCTCTTTTACAGACTTGTTACTACACAATAATAAACATCGCCTGGAACAACATTTTACAGACGTGTTGCTACACAATGGTAAACATCGCCCTGGAACTTCTTTTTTTTTACAGACGTGTTACTACACAATGGTAAACATCGCCCTGGAACTACTTTTTACAGATGTGTGGCTACACAATGGTAAACATCGCCCTGGAACTACTTTTTACAGACATGTTACTACACGATAACATCACCCTTGAACTACCTTTTACAGACGTGTTACTACACAATAATAAACATTGCCCTGGCACCACTTTTTACAGACGTGTTGCTACACAATGTTAAACATTGCCTGAAACAACTTTTTACAAATGTGTGGCTACACAATGGTAAACATTGCCCTGGAACTTTTCTTTTTTTTTTTACAGACGTGTTACTACACAATAATAAACATTGCCCTGGAACTACTTTTTACAGACGTGTGGCTACAGGATGGTAAACATCACCCTGGAACTTCTTTTTATAGATGTGTCACTACAAATTGGTGAACATTGCCCTGGAACTACTTTTTACAGATGTGTTACTACACAATAATAAACATTGCCCTGGAACTACTTTTTACAGATGTGTTACTACACAATAATAAACATTGCCCTGGAACTACTTTTTACAGATGTGTTGCTATACATTGGGAAATATCACCCTGGAACTACTTTTCACACACGTGTGGCTACAGGATGGTAAACATCACCCTGGAACTTCTTTTTATAGATGTGTCACTACAAATTGGTGAACATTGCCCTGGAACTACTTTTTACAGATGTGTAACTACACAATAATAAACATCACCCTGAAACTACTTTTTACAGACGTGTTACTACACAATAATAAACATCGCCCTGGCACCACTTTTTACAGACATGTTGCTACACAATGGTAAACATCGCCCTGGAACTACGTTTTACAGATATGTTGCAACAGGATGGTAAACATCGCCCTGGAACTACTTTTTACAGACATGTCGCTGCCATCAGATTCACAGTCAGCGAATATTTTCCATAAAATGAGAATGTCTGTTTCAGCATCTGATATTTTGTTTTTCTTCTACTGGGAATAAAATCTGGGTTCAAGAGATTTGAAAATCATTTAATTATCATTTTATTTGCATTCAACATATACCAACTTTTTTTGGAAGTGGGTTGTATAATGAGGCTTAGAATCACAATTTTTTAAATATTTTATTTAAATATTTTTTTTATTTGTTGCACAGGTGCGTTAGCAACATTAGCAACAGAACTAACCTGTTCCAAGGCAGGTATTCCAGAAAAACCACATGGGGACCACATGTTCATGCACATTTGAACCACATGTGTAAATGTGGATTTGGTACATTTCCATGTGATCCACATCTGAAGAGCATGAACCTTTTGTGTATTTGGTCACATCACCTCATGCAGATCACATGTTTTTTTCTCTTAAAGACCAGACCGTGATGAGAGATCAGAACATAATAAAAGTACCAGCCATGAGCAGCCGCTGCTGTTAGAAAAAGGAAATATTAAACCACTGCAGGGAAACCAATTGGCTCTTCTTTCTCTCTTCTAAACCTTTAGCTCTCTGTGACAAGCATCTGCATGAGAAATAAAGATTGTCAGAGGATGAGCTGTTTATCTATAGCCTGATTAAAGCATTACATCTCTGTTCTTGTGTACACCATAAGATTTAGAAGTAATTTCAATGCACTCATTTCCTTGCCATTTTCCTGTAATCCTGGACCTGTTTCAGGCTCTATATGTGAAATTGCTTTGCAGTATAATTATGATAATATCCTCCGACGTCTAGGCTATAAACTGTTGTGAAATTTCATCTCAAGTTTTGCTCCTGTTGCAGGAAAAAGTGAAAATGAACTTCTGCAAACAGTATTAATTTCTCCTGACTGCACAGATGACAACAGAAGCAGAAAATGTAGCTGAAGAATCAACTTTTAGCTCGGAATGATTGGATTTTATTTGCTGCAATAATGCACTCACACTTCTACAGGATATGTAGACATTTTATAATTGCAATCCTGTAGAAAGTTTGTGTAAAGGTCTTCAGCCAAACCTCATTTCTTCATATGTTGCCTGAAAAACTGGAAATTCTAGAAAAAAGCTGCAGTGATCATTCCATCAGACCCGTTGGGGACCAGGTTCTGGGGAGGATCCTCCCTCCATCAGACCCATTGGGGTCCAGGATCTGGGGAGGATCCATCCCTCCATCAGACCCATTGGGGTCCAGGTTCTGGGGAGGATCCATCCCTCCATCAGACCCGTTGGGGTCCAGGTTCTGGGAAGGATCATCCCTCCTTCAGACATGTTGGGGTCCAGGTTCTGGGGAGGATCCATCCCTCCATCAGACCCGTTGGGGTCCAGGTTCTGGGGAGGATCATCCCTCCATCAGACCCATTGGGGTCCAGGTTCTGGGAAGGATCATCCCTCCTTCAGACATATTGGGGTCCAGGTTCTGGGGAGGATCCATCCTTCCATCAGACCCATTGGGGTCCAGGTTCTGGGGAGGATCATCCCTCCATCAGACCCATTGGGGTCCAGGTTCTGAGGAGGATCATCCCTCCATCAGACCCATTGGGGTCCAGGTTCTGGGGAGGATCATCCCTCCATCAGACCCATTGGGGTCCAGGTTCTGGGGAGGATCATCCCTCCATCAGACCCATTGGGGTCCAGGTTCTGGGGAGGATCATCCCTCCATCAGACCCGTTGGGGTCCAGGTTCTGAGGAGGATCCATCCCTCCATCAGACCCGTTGGGGTCCAGGTTCTGGGGAGGATCATCCCTCCTTCAGACCTGTTGGGGTCCAGGTTCTGGGGAGGATCCATCCCTCCATCAGACCCGTTGGGGTCCAGGTTCTGGGGAGGATCCATCCCTCCTTCAGACCCGTTGGGGTCCAGGTTCTGGGGAGGATCATCCCTCCATCAGACCTGTTGGAGTCCAGATTCTAGGGAGGATCATCCCTCCATCAGACCCACTGGGGACCAGGTTCTGGGGAGGATCATCCCTCCATCAGACCCGTTGGGGTCCAGGTTCTGGGGAGGATCCATCCTTCCATCAGACCCATTGGGGACCAGGTTCTGGGGAGGATCCATCCTTCCATCAGACCCATTGGGGACCAGGTTCTGGGGAGGATCATCCCTTCATCAGACCCTGTCGAGGTCTGGATGATGAGATTATGAGATAAACTACGTCTTAACCCTCGGGGCACCGGTTCGTCCAGATCATGCCTGGGTTAAGATGACGTAGCAGCTAATCGAAGTGAAGAAGAGACTCCGTTCCAACTTCTCTAGATAGGGAAGACTTCAAACTATAAACCAGTTTTAAAATGGCACCGATACACCAAATGTAACCGGAGTTATGATATAAAATGTAAAACCTAGTTTTTCAACTGATATTACATATCTGTTTAATGCACGTATGGTGACGTAAAAAACGGGAAAAAAAGAGGAGACGAATTCTATGGAAAGTGCTCGTAAGTAAGAAAAAAAATGTCACACATTAACCAATAAGAAAATCACGTGACAACATGATGCTTTTAGTTGCTGAGGAAGAGGGTGGTGGCAGAAGTAACCAAAAATTCACCAAAATCAGATTTCAGGGCTGCCTCCTGGTGGACAGGAGGACTAACACACCCTGGAAATATCAGAACTGTAATGTCCTGTGTCTTGTGATGGACAGGAACAGTCTTTTTGGATTGGAGCAATTACTCTCTATGGCATCTCATGCTGATTATTGTTTTATAAATAGTTGGAAGAAAATAATTCTTTTTTTATATCTCTTTTGATGGCCAATTTATCCAAATATTTTTTAAAAACCAACTACCTATATTTGCATTCTAGGTTATAAAATGGTTCATGAAACAAGTTTGTGGGTTTCACAATGAAGAATCAAAGTTTTTTTTCTAATCGGATTTTATGTTTTTTTAAATGGTTTTAGGCCAAGTGTGTTAATACAGTGTGTCAAATGAAAAAATAACTAAAATCACTGGTGAGGTTGTGCTGAAAAGAATGATACCAAACAAAGCAGGTAAACTACTTCAAAAAAGAAATATAAAGGTAAAAAAAGTAGTGTAAAATGACCATTTATATCCATAGGCCCTACATAGTTACTAGATATGAAATAAAAGACATATTAGGGCTGTGTTCAAAAAAATCGATTTTCCAATTCTGAATAGATTCTCATATTAATTTCCAAAGATCGATTCATATGTCCAAAGATCGATTCTTTTTTTTTTTTTTTAAATGACCATTTAATGTACTGCCCCCGGTTAAGTGCAGTGGCTCAGCCGCTCCGCTAGGGGGAGATAGTGAGCTGGACAGAGTGTAGGACTACTAAAGCTAGTGCAGTGCCAGAAGAAGACTAAGTGGAGCTGGTAAAAGTAGTTTCTAAAAATTCATCTTAAACAGAGCAGAGGAAACATCTGCCTGTAAGTACTTTAAGAAATGAAGGTAATGTCCATGATCGAGGTGAAATTGATACTTTCAATTTTGTATGTTATCTTTGAAGTCACGACGTAGATGCTAATTCTGTTAGCATGTCAATGGCATTTTCCATTAATAGTTAGCATCGAGCTAGCGAGTTAGTCGCTGGTCGTTTTAAGTTTTAAATGCTGACTTATTGTGTATTTTGCCTCACTGAATCATAATTTTGTGAATTTTTATTATTTGTTTTCTGTTTTTTGAATTACTGTTGTAAATGTAGTCGTTTTTTAAATTGGAGGGGTGTAAATAATTTTGTGGATGACCATCTGGGGAGAGGGTTTGGTTTGGTCCTTACAGCCACCATTAACTACATTACTTCATTCATTCGTTCTAGAATATTAATATAATACTAGCATTAATATGTTGCATAACTACAGAGTTATGGACTTCTGGTAAAGGCTAAAAAATTTTTCCATTCCAGCAAACCAAATTGAGATCGAATCGAGATCGGATTAGATCGGTCGGATCGAAAATAATCGATTCAAAACCATAAATTAAATTCTGGAATGCGCTGCTAGGTAGCTGCAATTTGTGAAAGAATGCTTCACAAGCTGATGAAGATGATGGAGGACACTTCCCATCCTCTCCACAACACGGTGAAGAATCAACAGAGTGTGTTCAGTGGGAGGCTGCGTCAAGTTCGCTGTAGGACGGAGAGATACAGGAATTCATTCCTGCCAGCAACCATCACCCTAAAGAACAAGACTAACTGACTTTTTGTTTATTTAAAAAAAAAAAAAAAAAAAAGTGAGCTTTTACAATACTGAATTTCCCTTCGGGGATGAATAAAGTATTTTTCATTTCATTTCATTTCATTTCATTTCATTTCATTTCATTCATTTCATAAGAATCGGAATCTAATCAATTCTTGAAATCTGAATCGATACCCAGCCCTAAGACATACACTCAAACAAATTCTGGTTTTGTCAAGTAGCCCATGTTATTCTCAAAATAAGATCATTAAGACAGTTTTTGCTGAATATTAGACTGTAAGACTTGATTAGATGGACTGTTTTTGCAGTGGGGCCTTTTTTGTGCCTGAATCAGTCATTGTTCCATGTAAAGTGGCCTAACAAACAAACAGACTGAGCAAAAAAAAAAAAAAAATTTCCAAAGAAACCCTTTGGAAAGCTGGAGAAGTATTGATTCAACCCTTTAAAAGACCACAAAAAGACTGGCTGTTTAGAAGTGAGAGCACAAATGTAGCATTATTTGCAGGTTTCCAGCAATGCTGCTCAAATCCCTTTATTAAATTTATCACAAATGTGTAATTTCATTCATTATATCTAACCTGGGCCTGGATGTTCATGGAGTCAAGTATAAAACCATTTGCAGCCATTAGATTTTTGATCTCTGCTTGTTAAAAGTGAGTTTCCAGGATCCATCAGACCTGCATGACCGCGTAGCTGACAGCGAACGCAGCAGCCGCAGCAACAGCACAACCTTTAGTCAGGCTTTTAACCACCTGAACAAACCGCTGTTTCTCTGCCAGCCACTTTAAATGTTTCATCAGTCTAACAGAGTGATTTTCAAAATCCAGAGTGACACTTAGACTGCAGTCAGACAGACAGACATATGGACCGACAGGCACAGCAGATGGTGGGGAGGAATATTTACTGTCAGAGTGGGAGTTTGATGCAGAGGAAGAATAAGAGGAAGGATGAGATATTTCTGGAGAAATAGCTTCAGGACATAAAACATCCTCTGCAGACTGTTAAAACACACATACAGAGACTCACACACACTGAGTGTGTTAGTTAATGGGATCTCAGCCATCTGGAGGTTTCCGGAGAGAATATTATATATTCTGTGGAGAAAAGTGTCACATTATTACTGTTATTTTTAAGAATAACAGCCGCGCCTGTAGATGTGATAAAATAAACAGTGGTGGGAACAGAGGCAGAACTCACACTCTGTGTTTTACCAGATAAATAAACTTTACTATCACGTTACACGCCTTTTCCCATTATTTTCCTGCACTGACGCTGCCTTTTATAAGTTCTAATCATGAATGAAGAGATTATACAGGGCCAGCCATGGCCAAATATTCCACTTGATCATTGGTTGCTATGGCGATTCCCGCCCTTTTTTCCCAAATAGGAGTTCACACGCAATTTTTTTTTTTGCTTTATTTTTTCGTAATGACTCAGCTGCACCTCCTCTGACTACAAAGGCATCACCCGATTAGCTAGGGTGGGGAAAAAATATAGAAACACTGAAATATCGCAATATTTTCATATGCTGATACCATATTAATATCTAAAAACGCGGTATCAATCTATTTTACTAATGAAATCTCGTAAGATAATTGTTTTGTTACGAAATCTCATGAGATTTAACAAAATACCGCAAGATTTTGTAACAGAACTATGAAATCTCACGAGATTTAGTAACAAAACGATATCTTGCGAGATTTCATTAGTAAAATAGATTGATACCGCGTTTTTAAGTATAGATATGGTATTGGCATATGAAAATATAGCTATTTTTTAGTGTATCGATTAGGGATGGGTACCGAAATCGGTACTTTTATTGGTACCTACCGAACTCCGTCGGTACTACCGGGTACCGATTCACGTAAAATCAAACGGTACCATGTTTCGGTACCTAAATGCATCCTTTTTGATGTGAGGTAGTGGAGGAGTTTGTTATTTCTGTGCCGCACGTGAACGTTGCATCGCAGCATGACATCAGCAGCAGCGGCCGCGTGTTCAGTCAGAAGCTTTCCTGCTTCACTTCTCTAAAACATCGAGTTCGCTGCATTATTTGTGATGCCAGCGGCGGGAACACGTCTGGTCTGAGGAAGCAGCAGATAAAACACAATATTCTTTTCAAAGCTCCGTTCGCGTCCGCAGCCCGCAGAAAAAAGAGGGAGAAGTCCGTCAGCGCCTCGGCGGCTGAACAGATGTAATCGTGGGCAGATAATAACCAGCAGGTTCACAAACTGCCGTTCAAGAACTTAATACCATGTGAATATTTACTGAGTTTACCATCAACCGAGACAGTAAACCAGTTCTGGGGCGAAGCGCATGTCACGTCTCTCCCTCCCTCTGTCGCATCCCACATCTTATTAAACTCTTCATCACGGCGGAGTTTCCGCACGCGAGTGCACCAGCCACCATACTTACATCTGATAAATAAGAGTCTGCGTCTCTCTGAAACAGCTTGTATGGTTTAACCAGCACGGCAGAAACTGTCTGCATCAAGTTAGTAACCTGATCTCTGCAGCAGGATTACAGCCTCCAGACCTGCGCAAAACGCCGCCACAAAATCAGTATAGTGTCAGAGAATATTCCGTCTTTTTTCTCATTAAATTATTCTGTCATTATTATTTCGTCTGGAACAAACTCCCAGAAAGTCTCAGATCAGCTGAAACACTTGTTCTCAGCTGCATTCACATAGATTTTACTCTAAAGTTTTAATCTGCACGGCTCTATGCTCTCTTTTTAATCTTAAATATTTTTAATGTTTATCATTTTAAAATCATACTTCTACTTTTTTGTTCTTAATCATTTTCCCTTTTACACCCCGCTGCAATTCTTATGGTTTATCTAAAGCACTTTGAATTTTCCTGTAGGCTACATGAAATGTGCTGTATAAAAAAAACTTGCCTTGCCATTAAGTTTCCCTGTTACCAGACGCTCTGACATCATAGAGAAACAGCTGGATTTTGCTTTAATACATTATTAAAAAATTCTATGTTGAGAATGAGAAATAAATCTGTTCTTGCCATATAAACACATAAAAGTACCGAAAACTGGTACCGTTTGGTACCGGTACCGATTCACAGGTACCGAAAGTTGGTACCGTATCGATTCAAATGTGAAAGGTACCCATCCCTAGTATCGATATTTTTTCCCACCCCTATTATTGAAACTCTCTGGAAGACTATCCTCCCCAAGACTTTTATAAAGAAATCCTAAAAAAAAAAAAACACCCATCCATCTTTGATTTAACAAACATTTCTAACCAGTTTTTTGTCAGTTTCATCAATGCAGTGGAGCGAAACCTTTACGCCAAACATGTTTCAATACTAAAAAAACAGCTGTTTAATATGACATGAAACTTTCAGACAAATTAGGGTAAAAATTCTGGTATATATCGTATATCGTCATTTAAAATAATATATCATTATATGATATTGAGTCCATATCGGTCCAGCCCTAAGTCAAAGAAAGTCCACCTTTTCATGACCGGTTTGATCCTTGAATGGCGTTCCTATGTGAAGTATCCTGCATTGCAGAGCTCCAAAGAAAACATGGGTAGCTTGGTAACTTTGAATTTTATAAACATTGACGACTACATTCCTACAAAAAGTCATCATTTCTGACTGAGCTGCACATCATTTGTTTGTTTTCTCCGAACCGTGAGATCGGTTGCATGTCAGAATAGTAACAAGTGTGCAAACTCTTGTACATTAATAACCGTGATACATAGAGTGGAGGTGACGGTTTGACAGACGTCACCAGAAAATGACTTTTAATGCAGCTGTCAGCAGTAAAGTACAAGTTGGCCTGTGTGTGTGTGTGTGTGTGTGTGTGTTGAAGCTCTCTCTTAAGTGGAGCATCCCTAAAATGATTTTGCAGGTCGGTGAATGATGCAATTGTCCCTGCATGACTCATTCTGCTGTCACACTAAACACACACACACACAGTGAATGTTTAAACGTACTCGAGCACATGCAGTGTTTGTTCAGTAGCTCGGTCTATAATTTCACTCCCAGCTGAGCTAGCTGCATTGTGATAGAAGTTAGTTTTGGTTTACTGACAATTTAGGTCAAGTACAAGCTCCCTCACACACATATATACACACAAATATACATTATAGTGTGAAGGAAACGGTCACCTTTTTGCTTTGCTGATGATTCAGGCCAGTAACCAGCTGGGGCGGGAGTGTGTGTACAGTATGTGTGAGGACAACAAACACCGGACAGAAGTTACCTGTAGAAACACCAGCTTTGGAAATCCCACTTCACTCGCTCTCTTTCAAGGTTCAAGGTGAAGAACTCGAGCAAATTTACAGTTTTGTCAAAATATTTAATAATTTGTGCTACTGATGCATGAAAATCTGATGGATTAATACTCAGTCTTGATCAAATTAAAAGTATTATTGAAAGATGTTCACCGTTAATCATTCGCGTCAAGCAGCTGTGGATCCTTCAGCTTTCAAGTCTCACTATAAAATAAGCAAAAGGTTCGTATCTACACTCTAAAAAGAACATCTGGTGTCGTTAATAAACTTATTTACATTGATCTAACTTATTTTGGTTTGGTGATTAATTTTTTTTGTGTGTGTGTGTTAAATCACGTTTGTTCAGAACTTGATGTTAAAGGTGAAGTTCAGGATTTTTGACATAGGGCCTCATTTGCGAGTGAGCCAGGATGCTACTTATCACTGGAGGCAGTTTCAACGTATTTCATCTGGTTATTCTAGTTCCAGGAGGTCGCCGATGCTAATGCTAGTGTGAGTCAATAGGAATCTGCTAGCCAGTCATTAAAACCAATCTTAACCACTCCACAGAAGATCCGAGGCAAATCATTTCTAACTTCAGACTATCTGTGTAAATGACGTGTTAATAGAACAAAGTTACAAATAAAACCAACCTGCATTTTGTTGCATTTTGATTGTTGCTGCTGAGAAACTTTACAAAGTTTTACTTCCTGTATTTGGCAGCGGAGTGATGTCATCTGCTGCTACGTGCATGAAGGAATTTGATTACACAAATATACCGTTCTACACGGCCACGTCTGAAAGGCATGAGCAAATGTTGGATTTTGATGATGATTTTGAACTTTTTGCATCAAACTAACCGTCATCGTATCTCTATGAACCAGAATACACTGATAAACGGTAGTAATACTACCACCTGGAAGCAAAGTATATCATTACACAGCAGGTAAGAAACTAGTACTTCAATAATTAATGCAAAATTTGTCATACAAGGCTCGTTTTACTTGTGTAACACAAGTTTACTAGTTTAACACGACATTTACACTAGGGATGGGCACAATTAAATCGATATTTGATTAAGAATTTTTTCAATCATGAATTTTCTTTTTGACGGTGTTATAAAACAGAGTTCGTTCATGTTGTGTACGTCTTGGAGCTCTGTGATATAACGTCCTACCAGTGGGGGGCGATGTAGCCTAAAGACAGCAGAGAAAGCCGCCTGTGAGCTGCCGTTTTTCCCTCACTCAGCTGAAAAAAACTCATCCAAAACATGAAGCGAGCACGGCGAAGTTGGTTTCAAGTTAGCTATCAGACATGAGCAAGACACTGCTCACTCCGCAGAGCGCCAAGAGCCAATATCCAACTTGAAACCAACTTCACAGCAGTGAAGTCTGGTGTGGGACCTTTTTGCGTTAGAAAATGACTCCTCACTTTGTAAATACTGCGACACGTTTTATAAAAACAACTCGACAACAACTCCCATGACGTACCAGTTAAAAAACGCTCATCCGACAGAGCTAAAAGGTAATAAATCCTGCCTTCACCCCACCATTGCCTCGGTCTGAAGCCGGAGCTGTGATGCAAAGCAGTGCAGACAAAATCTCGGAGGGAATCTGTAAAATGATTTTAGTGGATATGTTGCTCATTAGTGTCATCGATGGAAAACATATCCCAGATTTGATTAATTTACTGGAACCAGTCTATCGGCCTTCTTCACGGCGCATCGTCACCAGGCTCATTGAAACACGAGAAGCAAGAGCAGGAGCTGCTAACCAAGTTAGCCACAGCAGTTAGCGTTGCCATAACAATAGACTGTTGGACCGCTTTAACAGCAGAGAGCTGCCTCACCGTCACGTGCCACCGCTGCCGATTCTCGCAGAGATGATGATTGGGGCTGTAGAGCAGTGGGGGGTTGTATTTGAGAAAAAAAAAAGTGCCTGTGGTACGTGTAATCATTTTTTAATGTGCATTTCTTAACGATTAATTGAGCAGCATTACGTGGTTTAAAAAGGCGCTCGTTGATTGGACAAAAGTAGGAGTGGAAATCCCTCCCACCCCGGAAAGACAACAGTCCTTTAAGCATGGAGCCGTGGAGCATCATCTTAAGTTGGTGGTTTTGGCGTTTCTGTTTGCACTGCAAATGCACATGGTTGGGCAGCAGTGCACAATGACCGGCTGGTACGGCAGGTGGTGCTGGGAGAAAAAAAAAACTGCACCTCCTGTTTATCGGACTTGATCCGTATCCGCTGCCGGTGTTACGAGGTTTGACAGTCCGCCTTACCCACGCGCAGCTGAGTGTTGGGCGGAGGCCAGTTAGCGCTCTGACTGTCAGGCGAATCTGTGGACTTGAAGGCGGATCAGCCGCGGAGTCCACTGCTATCGGGGGAGGCACGGAGCTGTTCATAGTGCCTCGAGTAAAAGAGAGGCGGCCCCGGAGGAGACGTCAGCGTTGCTATGACGACGGCGGGTAAGGTATGTAAGCTCACATATTACAAACGGCGGTGGACTAGTGGTCTTGTGTTGCGCTTCGTTATCGTAGGGAACGCTACAACGTTGGTGGACGCGACTGCTCCTGTGATGCTAGCATAGCTGCTCAGAGATCGACTCTGTTCATTTTCTAACTTTGACGATCTTACATGTGACAACACCTGAGCTCAGAGTTTAAGGAGCTGTGGTTTGATTTTGTTTTAATATGCCAAATTGTTGGATTATTGTTGTTCATGCTGTTGAGCAAAGCTAGCTAGCAACTGCTAATGTCTGCGGTCACTTGTTGCCATAGCAACAGTAAACATCACGTAAGGACTAAGGGGCTGTAGAGATGCAGAATCAAGCTATAGATTACACACGTATTATTGTTCCGAATACGTGACTTTAGTAGAGGAGGAGTTGAGTGGATGTCAGCAGCTGGTTTATCCGGTTATCTGACCGTTTTTCCAGGAGAGCTTTCAGCTCGTCTGTCCACGTCTGTCCACGTCTGTCCATGCTCGTCCTCTCGCCATGTTCATTTAGGTTTGGAGTGCGCGCTGCATCTCACCTACCCTGGATATATTGCGTTCGCATTGTGTGTAGTGTGACCACGTACATTTGGTCCTGTGTTTGGTCCGGTTAGCTTCACACTGCATACGAACCGGACCAGGGTTCGCTTGCAAGCGAACCGAGACCCACGTTTTCAAGCGGACCAGAGTTCGCTTGTTTGGTCCGCACCAGAGTTCGGATGGGCTTTCACACCCGCCCAAGCGAAGCGGACTATCTGAGGAAACGAACCAAACAGCCCTGGTGTGAAAGCGACCTGAATGACAGGCTAGCAGATTCCTATTGACTTACACTAGCATTAGCATCGGCGACCTCCTGGAACTAGAATACCGGGATGAAAGCTTTAAGCTCTGCTCAAACCATTGAGACGAGTCAGGTGTGTTGCAGCTGAAATGCTTCTAAGACCTGCAGGATACTGGCCTTTGAGAACCTGGACTGAGGGTCCCAGATCCATGTAAGATCCACATTTGTAACGTGTAAAATAACCTGTACTTCCCGGGAGGCTAACAGCAAAGGAACATGGAGCTCTTTCTGTGACTGTTCGTATGCGAGTCGCGGTAAAGCTGACATCAGCTTCACACACCTGGATTTCTACAAAGCCAAAGTTTTCTGTCATTTTAAAACTTGTGAATATTTGTGACGACTGTTGCTCCACGGATGAACTGTGATTGACGGTGTGTTGAAGGTTTTCAGATTTACTTCTTATCAGCCGTCTTTGCAGCGGCCGCGTTGCTCCGGCAGACGGTTTGTTTAACCAGCGTTCAGTCCATCAGGTCGACTCACTCATCCTACTTTCATTCCTCTGCCTGCAAATGGTGATACATGACAAAAAGAGAAATCCTGACAGAGGTATGGCACGGTTTCACAGCTGCTCCAAAAAGAGGTACATCTCACTTAATTCAGTTCTGCTCCAGTTTGTCTTCTCACTGACTTTCAGAAACAAACTGAGGAAAAGTTAAAGTCAGAGGATGGAGAGTGTGCACGGTGTTATGCAAGACTGTGTAAATGTGACTAAAGAGTCACATAAAATCATTGTGACTGTCGCTCATTAATCTAGTGTTCAGCTTTTAAATTTATAATTTAAAATGTTGTTGTATTGGAAGCTTGTTGGGGCTTCAGCAGGAATTCGTCCATGACTGGAAAGATTTCTTTCATCTCTCTCGGATTTTTCGAGCCGTTTCACGTCGCGCTCCCCGCTGACAAACGTGGACCTGCATTAAAGTCCCGCCTCCGAGACTGACTGACATTCGAGTCAATCAAATCAGATGCCAGCAGCTCTCACTGCTGTCACTATCTGCACAGTCAATTCATAAATTACAGCCTTGAACACAAAATAGGGGCAATGTGAGACGTCTTAATTTGCGGGACGTGTGAAAAGTGATGGAAAAGCAGGACTGTCCCTCACAAAGCGGGACGTCTGCTCAGGAGTCACCTGGTCAGGCTGAGTGGGAACCAGTAGATTCAAACTGGCTTGAAGGGCAGCGACTAAGGCCCGATTCCAATTCCTCTTTTCATCCCTACCACTTTCCCTTTACACTTGAAACTGTTTCAACTGTAAGGGATTTAATTATTCCCCTAAGAAATGGGACAACCCTTCGAAATCCTCATGCGCCACCAATAGTCGTCCGTGGCGCAGTACACCGACACACAGCTGTTTCCAGAAGAGTTCACAATGTTCGCAATGTTCTGCACCATTGAATTGTCAAAGTTTTGTAGCAGCAATGATCTCCCTTTCCTGGGCAACTGGATTATTTCTTTGGCTTTAGGCCGAAAAACGTTTAAATGAAAGGAAAAGAAAACGCCTTTGACTCAAACTTGCCGTTAATGTGACTTTTCAGACATGATCAGTTGCACATGGTACAAAACTAGCGACTTTGTTAAAAAAAAAAACTGTATTTAATACATTACAGCGACCTTAAATAGTGATTTCCATATTCTATTTACAAAAAATACTCGCATTTATATGTTTCTCTGGCTGCAGCTGATGATTTCCTCGCGTTTTTGCCCATATTTCACTTAGAATTATGGTAATATCACATACCCCTTGTTAGGGTTCCAAGCCCGCGGAGCAGCGCAGGGCCCGCGTTGCACTTGCAACGCGGTTCCCAGCACTCCAGCGGTGCTGGAACCCTATTGTATTTGCTTCGTTTTTTATTATTATTATTATTATTATTATTATTATTCCAGGACATAATTCCACATATATAGGCTTGTACATATAGTTCCGAGGTGGTCAGAGAAAAAAAATTACACATGTCAGACACTAGGTGGCGCTATACCAGGGGGTAGTACGTTTTGGCCTCTAGCGGGCAAACCGCTTGGAATAAATTTATGGGACCTGGATGAGCAGATTCCTTGGACCATTCCGCATCTCCTGACATAGGCCACGCCCATTTGCGCCTAGATAGATTTTTCGCTAGGGGGCGATATATGCAAAACCTATTTTTGTGAACTAGTCCTAGGATTTTTGCCCGATCAGGCTGAAAAATTTACTATGTAAACTACAGACCAAGACAAACAAACGTAAGGAAGCACTTTTTAAAAAGATTGTTCTGTTACGAAGTTATGCGCAAACAAACATCTTTGAAAAACTAACTAAAAATGTAAAAGGCCATATCTCAGAAACGACAACAGATAATTTCATGAGCTTCAAAACCCTAGTGCGGAACTTGATTCTCTACTGATGTACTGAAGGAAAAAATTTTCAGAATCTAGGGGGCGCTATAATCCTGAATTTTTTATATTGGTAAAACCGCTAATCCAATCTGGATGCCACTCCCAAGGTATGTAGATAGACCCTCTGTGAGTAAAATCCTAGAATATGGTTACAATTGGATGAAGTGGGCGTGTTTTATTAGCGATTTTGTAACCCAGGGGCGGAAATCAGCCGAGGGGCCCTGGACCGCTATTTTTCTTCCCCTGACCCAACAAAAATGGCCAGGGAGGCCAAACCAAAGGTGGATTTATATAGCCACTTACAGGGATGGTAGAATAAAATGTTTGTGAAATTATGAAAGAGAAAAAACTCATGTCAGACACTAGGTGGCGCTATACCATTGGGTAGCACGTTTTGGCCTCTAGCTCGAAAACGGCTTGGAGTAAATTTAAGTGCCTTATATCCCCAGATTCCTTGGACCCTCCTGAATTTTATGACATAGGCCACGCCCATTTCCGCCTATAATTTTTTTTTGCTACAGTGCAAAATATGCAAAACATTGTTTTTTTTACACGTCCTAGAGTTTTACCCCGATCCAACTGAAAATTGTACCACACAAAGTAGATACCAAGAGAAAAAGACTGATCCGAGCGATTGTTGGAATTTTTTTCCGTTGCGGAATTATGCTTGTTGAAACATTTTACCAACGCTAGCTACATACTTCAAAGGCCATAACTTTAAAACCACATCAGATATTTCCATGAAACTCCTACACCAACAAGGGAATGTTATTATCTGCTCATGTAGCATAATGGAAATTTTTTAAATCTAGGGGGCGCTGTAACACTTTTTATATTTCACAAACGATTGATCAGATATGTATGAAACTCACTGTGTATGTTGATATCATTACTCTGTGCTGATTCCTAGATGATGGTTATGATTGGACAAAGTGGGAATGTTTTATAAGTGGGCCATACTCCGATTTTCATTAGTACATCATTAAAAGTCAGCTGTTTGTCCTAGACAGCTTAAATGTGATGGAGATATTCCTTTAATCATGCTGAACGTTTGAATCCAGCCAACTGTCACTCTAAATTTTCTAACAGGCTAAGTTTTTGTTGAAATATGCAAATTTGCGCAACACAAGGATTTCCATAACAGATAGATCTATAAAAAAACAATCTTGTTACAGTTGATGTCAAGATATATCTCATGAATTCCAAGCAGTTTGGCAAAGACTTTTAATCCTGCAATATATCAATGTTGTCTAAAGTTCACATCTGCATCTGGCCTGTTTGTCTTCATTTTTACATGGTTATGTCATTGATCATATAGGGCTGTAACGATACCCGAATGGAAATAAAAATTGTGATCCTCAGAGCCACAAACCCATCTTGCAGTGAGAGAAGGCAGGATCGTGACACCTTCCAAGCCCAGTTCAGATGGTTTGAAACTTCTCAGATCCCATCACATTGTTTCACTTTTTTCTCCATCAAGCTACAAACTCTTGGAAGCATCCAGTTATTAATTAGACAACACATCTGTCTTAGAGTCACCAGGTACAGTGTTACACATGTTTTTTTTCCTTGCAAGTCAAATGTAACTTGTTAGTTTTCCAGGGGCACATAAACCTTCAATCGGGATGAGCCACTAACATGCATGCAGCTGGGGAGTGTGTGAATGAGGTGCGCAATGGCACATCTTCAGACACTGAGAACAGTGAAAGGACAGGAGGAGAAGATCCTGGTCGTGGTTGGCAGGCCAGACTCACGGACGTCCAGCTGGATGTTTAAATATTGATGTCTGATATTCACCGCGGGATTTGTAGTGTGTTTGTCTTCATTTTTACATGGATAAGACATTGATTATTCTAATTGAAGTATGTGGTCAGTCCTGCTGGAGCAAACATATCGCCACAGATGTGTGTGCATGTGCGAATGTGTAAGAACATCTGTTAAAACAGAAGTCCTATTGTATTGTAAGGCTTGTGGTGAAGTTTGAGAACAGAGGATCTGGAGTGGTTGGTGGCTGTTAGTTTTCTGTGAATGTTGGTCTACAACAGGGGTGTCCATTGCTGGTCCTCGAGAACCACAATTCTGCAGGTGTTAGACATTTTCCTGAAAACTCACTCAACATTACCCAAACAGCTTTTCTCGTGCAGATATTGCAATTGGGGAAATTAAGCTACTGTTTCACAGGGGAGACCATATGGTGCTTCTAATCCCCTTACACTTCTTATTTTAGACACCAGCTTCCCCATCCAGTTGAAATCTTAAAGATCAGATGAGTACAAGTTGAAAATCCCAGTTAAAGCTTTTTTCACAGAGATATTGCAATTGGGGAAATCAAGGTACCGTTGCACAGGGGAGACCAAAGACTGCTTTTTAACCACTTGATCATGAAACAACTATATGAGTATTGGTTATATTTCAAGAAATTAACTGTAAAGAGGGAGTACTGTAAAAACTCAAGTGGGCTACTGCCTATAACATAACTGAAGACAACAGGTTGTCATGCACATCACTAGATCACCTTTGTTAATAGAGGGCTATAAATGACATTCTATGTTGATTGAAGGGAGGCGGGACAAGGTGAGGCAGGACCAGGGAAGGCGGGGCCAGGGAAGGCGAGGCCAGGGAAGGCGGGGCCAGAGAAGGCGGTGCGTGGATGGGCTTGGAACCCTTGATAACTGCTTGCAGTTCTAGTTTTCTATTGTGTCCCTGGAAAATCTCAGTTTCGAGGGCCAGATAGCCGTACCACTCATCCTCGCCCTCGGTCTGAACCAGCATTGGGACACAACTACCAGGGCTGAACGATATGGACAAAATTTCATATCTCGATATTCATGCCAGACATCTCAATATCAATACGATACGACTACGGGTTCGTTGAAAACCAAGCACTTTTGTGGAAAGTGCAGTTTTGTTTGTGACTTCCAGAGCTTTACATGCAGGACAAGCGCAGGGGAAATCTATATCTTTTATATAGTTGCTTTTTCTATATTAATATCTTGAATGTTCATATCTCGATATAGATACGATAACTGTATATCTTTCAGCCCTTACCACTACCCCTTCACATGAACGCTCAAAACGAAGGGTTAGGGCTAAGGGGTGGACTGGAATTCACCCTAACCTTTCCCTGAAGCCTGAACTAGCCTCGCTCGTCACGGTGAGCCACAGTTTGGGTAGCGTAGGGAGCTAACGCTGCCTTGTGTTGATTTAATTGTCCTGTAAGCAGCCGAGAGCTGGTTGCGTCTGCACAGTTCAGAAAACTGAATTAATCACAGGAACAGTCATAGTTTGCATTTACCAATTTTAATTAACCGTGGAGGAGTATGGAAGCATCATTACCGTTCCAAAGCAGATGTTTTCTACCACACCTCCACATCTGCAGCTTATAGAACAGAAATACACAGAAAAATACTCACACAAGCCATAATGCTGCATATTTGCAGGTAATGAGCATATTTAGGGTAAATACCAAACAGAGGAAGTGTTTTCTTCGTTGTGAAAGACGTACCAGCAAATCAGCAGCAAATAAAAGGGTGGGGGTCCACCTGATCCTGATGACAAAGCAGGACTTGGGGGAGTTCAGGCTCATCTGGGAGCTGCATCATTTCACACAGACCACTTCCAGGTTTACACCAGGCTGCACAAGGACCACCTTTTTCCCTGAACTGGCCTCTCCTATTGGACGCGCTAGGATGTCGTCACAGCGTGCTGCACCCGAATTTAAAAGTTTAGAACGCGCAGCTAAATCTGAACTCATAAGACAAAAGTACTAGCCTGCATCTGCAAGCTTCATCTAGAAACAAACATCTAATACTCGTTAAAAAGAAAAAGAGAGAAAATCAGCTATCGATGCAGAAAATGTTATGTTTGGACGTTCTTTAAATAAATTGTTCAATGAAATTTTGTGGTTTAATGGCCTGTCTAAACAAATAAAACAGGTTTTTACAGATTTAAATTGAGCTTTTTATTTCCAGTGTGATTTATTACTGCACCATTTTATCTCTTTTTTAAATAAATTTCCATCAGTTTTTTCTGTTGTCCCTCTTTTTGTAGTAAAATGTTGTAGATTTTGTTTGATTCTGATTTTATTCCATGAGTTATACGTGTGATATAAATGTGTTTGTGACAATCTCATAATATATTTTTATATTATGTAATTCATGTTTATCACGCCACATTTTACTAGGTTCAGTCTGTTAAAGGCAGGTGGATTTTAGATATTAAGCAAATAAATCTAAAATAAGATTATTACACTCATACAGTGTTAAAATATGAATGGGCCTGAAAAACTGGGCCCCATCATGAAAAAGGTTGAGAACCCCTGCTTTAACCAACATCTTAAAACCAGACATATAAGGAATGAAAGGAAGGAAAGGAATGCTGGGATATGAAGTTTTTCTACAACAACAGGGTTTTTATACACGCTGGCTAATGGAACAACAAAATCTCGTGAGATTTTGAGACTGATACAGTGCTTTTTAATATCGATACACAATTGCACCATAAAATATTGCGATATATCGGTGTATTGATATTTTCTCACGCCCATGGTCCACACCTCAACCCTCCGTCCTAACCCCGAGGGTGTCAAGTGGGACGTGTTGCTGCTCCTGCAGGACCTTCTAAAGTAAACCGTTGGGAATGACGTCTGACGGGGGGGTGGTTAGAAATATGCTACATTTCATATTTGAAATTACAACTTGGAGGTTGACGTGAACATTTGTTGTTTTCAGTGACAGATTACAGTTTCACTCGGGGAAATGTCAAACACAGCTGAGGCAGGAGCTGCCGCTGGTCTCCACAGCTGCAACGAAGCTGATTCCAACTCAGATTTTATTCCAGCTCATTGAATTACTCAGATGGGTTCAGAGCACCCCATGCCAATTAGCCTGGGTGAAGTCACGGTTGGGGAGGAAGCGCCTTAAGTGTGTCTGTTTCTGCATCTCATGTCCACAGCAGCAGCAGGAGTGTTTTATAACGCAGCAGAATTAGCACCCAGATGGTGCCCTGGCTGATCCTGAGGACGGCTCTTATCGGTGTTTTTAATTAAATTACCTTCCTGGTCCCCCGCTGCTGCTCCTCACCCACACAAGTCAAATCTAACTGAAATGAGTGACACACTCGGCTGGAAACGAGCTGCAGTCTGACGTGTCGTTGCCCTTGCAGGATCCCGCCCAACATCCGAGACATAGTTTACTGTGCCGGGGTTAGTCTGATGGACGAGGACGTGTGGGAGTTCATCTGGATGAAGTTTCACTCAACAAACGCCGTCTCGGAGAAGAAGATCCTGCTGGAGGCCCTCACCTGCTCAGACAACACCTTCCTACTGAACAGGTACGAGCCACGCAGCAGACTCTGCTTCATTCACTAGTAAAAACCGTCTAGAGCCCCATTCTGATGGGATTAGCATTGGCAAAAACCTCACGATACAATACGTATCACGATACATGAGTCACGATACGATACAGTATTGATATTCTACGCACCAGACAGATTTAAAATGCTCCTTGCAATAAAAGTTGTACCTATACACATACATCTGATGACTGAAACAACATAATGAGTCAAAATCAATGAAATTCAATTCATCCATGTCCCATTTGCCACTTTGATCTCGCAATAAAACCTTTTACAATCGTCACCCTGAACACAATTATTTCTCACTTTGAGAAAACCCAACTGAATAGATGTAACAATAAAATAGAAATCGTGTTTTTGAAAACAATATTACCACAGATGAGCTGGAATAGTACAAATGTACACAAATTTATGTGACATTAGTAAAGCAGTAAAACGAAATAGTATGAGTATATGAATATGCATATTAGTGCTGATGAGAAATAAACATTTCAGTCAGTCATTATAATCTCAAACGACTGGGTGGTCTTTGAAAACCTGAACCTGCAGACTGCACATACACACTCAGAAATAGAGGTACCAATTTGTACTTAAAAGGGTACAAACGCTTGTCGCGGGGGGGGGGGGGAGTCCATTTTTGTACCTTATAAAGCTGTATGAGTTATGAAGTGCAATTAAACCAATTAAAATGATGAATAAAAGTACATAAAATAGAGATTATAACAACAATCAAAGATGCTAATAATGAATGAATTATTATATAAATATTTGGCCAAACACATATATAATTATACATTTAACTATTACTATGATTGTCATAAAAATTATAATATAAAAACTATAATTATACTACTGTTTAGAAGTACTGCTATTTATAGCTATTGTACAAGCTACACACATTTTTCAATGCTGCAGGTACCATTAGGGTTGAAATGGTACAAATTTGTACTTTATATTACTTTGGACCCTTTTTCATAGTATAAAGGTACTTCTGACCTCATAAAGACCAATATTGTACTTTTGACAGAACATTTTTAAAAAATGTACCTACAGGTACAGAAATGTTCCTGTCTCGAACCGCCATTTTTGAGTGTGTAGGCATCAGTGTAAAGCAGCGACAACAGCATTTTTTAATATTAATATATCGCAACATAAAAAAATCACGATATTTCAGTGTATTGATATTTTGTCGCACCGCTATTACCTAAGGACCACAGTAATGTGTAATAATTACTTCCTTTTTGGTGAAGAATGGATGCTGCAAAATAGGTTTTCCTTCTAAATTATGATGTTTATGATCATTTACAAGCATCAACTTTGGGATCGGAGTGATCGGAGACAACATGTGGACCTGCAAGCTCTATATGCGCTGGGAACGACTGTCCGCAAGTTATTCATGTTCCATGCATTTGTCTCTGAATGATCATCCGCTGCCGATGAAAATGTAGCACACAATACACAATATGCAGGGCATTGACGTCAGCATTTCCCGGGGGGAGGGGAAGAGATAGAAAGATAGACGCTTATATCAAACATTCAGATGCTGAAGTAAAAATATTTGCATCAAAGTCACTTTTCCACTTGAAGCACATTGCTGCATAAAAAGCTTGTTTCATCAGCTTTTTGGTCAAAAGCAGGCATTTTTGCTGCAACTACACCATGTTCTACTGCAGATTACTAAAGAACGGAAAAAGCTAGAAACAAACTTTTTTTCTGATAAAAGAACAGAGTCTAAGCTTTCCTTTGGTAGATTCGGTGTTGGCATAGCACACAATGTTCTGTGGCTCTCCAAAAATCAGCGAAAATGCTTAAAAATCCTGGCAATATGGAGAGCTCTGCTCTGAAAACATCTGGCAGTCATATTCGACCAAGTTATGAAACCATTCAGATCATGATGCACAATGATGAGAAAAATCCACCAATAGAAAATGGGTTCATTCTCAAACTATGTTTTAGTTTTTCCAACAATATTTTCTCTGGCTGGCAGAAGTGAGCTGGTATGTGAAGCGCGAGTGCGGCGGAGGACAAAGTTCCAACAGGTCTGGTTAATTTAATGAAATCCTCCTGAAGGCTGCAGACAGAGAAGCTTCTGCGCACTCAGATCATTCATCAGCATAGAGCACGTCGCTGGATGTAAGAGGAGCTGCAGGAGGAAAAAACAAAGCTGCCTGCAAGCACTTTAAATTCGCCGCGCGTCATCTGTGATAATTTATTCATCTGGAACACTTAAGCAGCGACTGACACCTCATGTCTTGAAGGTGGTACAATAATCAAGTTATTATTGTCGAGTCTGAATTCTTAAAATTGACTTTTTTCACTTCAGCTTGCTGCAAAATGTTTTGCACATCAGTCATTCTGCGAAACACAGATGCTGCTTTGCATTTTCTTTATCTTCTTTTAAAACTCAGATAAAATCTAAGCTGCGTTTGCAGAGGAACATGGATTGTGTCTGCTGCACAGCAGAACAGTCGGTTCATCAGAGCGTGTGTGAAAGCAGAAAATAGCTCTTTGTATCTGCTGGAAATGGGATCAATAAAAGCTGCGAGAGCCAACCCAAAGTTTGAGCTGGGAAAAAAAAAAAAAAACTTAAACAATGAGACCTCCGAGTCGCATTACAGATTACAGATCAGCCCCAAATGTGGGTTGTTTTACATCGCCGTTCCGTTCCGTGCCACTGTTAACATGAAATATTGATTAGAAACTTACATTTCTCCAGACAGAGGTGCTTAATTTGTGCTGCTGAAAGTCCTTTTTTTTTCCAGCTTTGGTTTGGTTTCTCTGGCCGCTGCACAGATGCAGCCTTGGCCGACTCGCTGAATGACTTCAAAACCTCGACCGAAATATTAAACTAAATAAACGCTCCCTGAAATAGAGTGAAGCAAAGTTCAAGTCCGAAAATCGATTTTTGTGGCTCATTGACACAAAAGAGAAGCCGCAAATTGAATAAAGGTACGCTGGAAATTTTCTGAGTGACCCACAAGGACAGAAATCCATCCTTAGGTGTTTACTGATGTGTGTGTGTGTGTGTGTGGCATGTACTTACAGGCAATACTATGAGGACCTTTTTGCATCTTTTACCAACAAAGTGAGGACATTCTGGCCAGTTCTCGACGAAAAACCTGAGAAAAAACACATTTTTGAAGGTCAAGAATTGGTTTTAGAGTTCAGGTTACAATTAAGTTTTGGTTTGGGGCAAGGTTTAAAGTGCTGATGACACAACCTTAACTTCCAGTAATTTTGCAATACAACAAAACAAAATAAGTAGTTCTGTGCAGTTAGAAGCCAATCAGACTTATATTCACGTAAATATCTGATGTTAAAAAGATGCAGCTCGCTAGCTGTTAGCATTTAACATCTTCATGATACGACATCACGGGTAGAAGCAAAACGCGGTCGACTCATTGATTTTCATGTAGAATCAAAGCGGTGGAAAACTGGAACTGGTTTGTGTGGTGGATCATCAGCCAGTTCAGAAGTGTGCCGATGCTGAATATGGGGACATCAAACCTTACAGGTTAGAACTGGACTGAGAACTGTAAGGAGACCCAGACCAGCACAAAGTAGACCCACAACTGTTAAAGAGCTGCTCAGACCAGCACCGAGCGGACCAAGACCAGCACGGCACAAGGCAGTGGCAGCTACGGCTAACCTCTAGCACGCGGATAACTTACGGCACATAATTAGCCTTTAAAAACAAGAAGATAACAACTTTCCTGGTTCCAGTCAAGTTTTAAATAGTTCCCGTTTATAAAGATGAGGATGGAGGGAAGGATGCATCTTTGAAAGCAGCCGGAGGAGATCTGTGATGTCTGAGAAGTCCAGTGAAGAACCGAGGAGACGCCGTCTCAGTTCACAGCTGGACATCACAGCTTTGAAAAGCAAACACTGACAGTCTCATGTAGGGCCGTCAGTTTAATGCATTAATTAAATTAATTACACTGCAAATTGATGCATTTAAAAAAAAACAGATTAATTCAGAGTCCCAATTCCATGCGTGAGCATTTTAAATTTGACCACTGAATGACCCGGGCAGTGGGTGACGGTAATGATAATTTGTTGATCCTTGGAGACATTACTGTCATGTAAAACTGAAAAAGTAGCTTAACAACTGCAATAAACTCATTAAAATCCATACTGACAGCGGTGTAGAGCTCCCCCCGTAACGTCACGTCCGGTATCTGTGAACAGCGCCACAGTCTGGTCAGATGTGCTGAAATACAACAATGTTTTCTAATAATTCATTCATGCAGGCGCACCCGTTTCTGTTACGCAAATCATTATGAAGAACATTCTGGTCTATAAAACATGACAAAAAATATCAAAATCGTACCATCAGCACTTTAAGTTTAGGCAATCAACAGTAATGGTTAGGTTTAGGATAGAGGGCTAGGGAATGCATTATGTCAAAGACTGTCCTCACAAAGATAGAAGTGCAAGTTTGTGTGTAGACACTATTTTATCAGGAATAAACTGCAGCTGTTTTATTCAGAAAGAAAATAAAACGGTGTGAATGGATCTCAGACACACAGAGCTGTACAGTGAGACAGATAAGTGTGTGATTGCGTGTGCACGTGTGTGTGTGTTTCACGTATTGATTTTCCAGACATGGTCAACTGTTCTGCAATCAGAGAGCAGAGCTGCATGTTCAGGTAGCTGCACACAAACACACCTGCGCGCACACGCACACACACATCAACGAGCGCAACTCAGAAACGCACTGATTGGTCACAGAGGAAACGGTTGCAGCACTGAGGGATTGTGGGAAAAGAGAGAAAATTGATTTTGGGGTTTAATGAAACGGCAGCTCAGACAACCAGCCAACACACAACACACACACACACACACACACACACACACACACACACACACACACACACACACACACACACACACACACCAGCAACAGAAATGGAACGAGTAAGAAAGATGAAGGTAAACTGAACTCCTCTCAGAAACACTTGAATGAATGTTTACCAGGTATCCCTGCGTCCCCTGCAGCGGCGAGTAATCAGATTACTCTGCTACTTTGGAAAGTGATTTCCAGTTTGACAGAAACGCCCACCAGCAGCACTCAAACAAAATATCAGCTTCCATCAGACAGTTTGACCTTTCCTGCTTTATGCAACACACACACACACACACACACAGCTTGTGTGCGTCTGCAGTTTCCTCCAGTCGTTGGCAAATGATTCGTTACCTCCACCAAGGAAGAGGCTTTTAACTGAAGCGGGTTGAAAAATGTAGGGTCAACTTCACCTTTTATTTCAGCAGCTTCAAGTTCTGATTTTATTCCTTTTTTTATGCTGAAGATTTATTCTTATTAATCCTAATTTATATCCAGAGAAATGAAGAAAAGCTTCACAAGACTGAAAATGTAAAGGAAATTGTAAAGGAATACTTTTAGTCGATAAAAAAACTTAAATTTTTAAAATATTATTTTCCTATGACAAAACTACAACAAAGTATTAGTCCACATTAAAGGGGAAATTCTGGATTTTTGACATAGGGCCTCATTTACAAGTAAGCCATAGTACTACTTATCACTGAAGACAGTTTCAACATATTTCATCCCGTTATTGTAGTTCCAGGAGGTTGCTGATGCTAATGCTAGTGGGAGTCAATAGGAATCTGCTAGCCTGTCATTAAAACCAATCTTATCCACTCCACAGAACATCTGAGGCAAAGCAGCAAGCCTATCTGTGTAAATGCCGCGTTAAACTAGTAAACTCGTGTTAAAAAAGCAAAACTAGCCTTGGCAAATACAAGTCATACAAGACATTTTTATCTTTTAACCTGTTTAAAACCACCTGGGCGCCGGCGCCCAGGCTGTGTTTTTTCTGTGTCACTTTTCTAATTTATATTTTCAGAAACTAGAAGGTGTAAGCTTTCAAATGATGTCTCACACAAGTAATTTGGCCTTACAGTTCCTCTGTTATTTGCATTTCCATTTGGGTATGCAAAAAGGGCGAGGATTACTTAAAAAGGTGGGAGTTAAGAGGTTAATTAGTTTATTGGGTCTCCTTTCCATAAAGTCCGTCCTTGCAGACTTTGTCAAAGATGTTGTTCCGTCACACCTTTTGGGTTTTAATGTCATTCTTTGAATCTACATATAACTTTTCAGATCACCTGTAAAAAGAACAGATTTTAATAGTGTTGACATATTATTATGGGAATTAATTTAACACAACTTGTTTTTCCCCCCTTCATTTAATCTTTAAACTTATTTGTTCATAAAGAAAATGTTAGATTTCACTTCTGAAACAAATTTAAGCATTAAATTCCCCCGTTGGCCTAAAACTGCATATAAGTTTAAGATTCAGGTTAAATAAATGCATAAATTTGGATTTAATTTAAAAATGAACGACGTCTAACATGCATTTGAAAGAGGTTCTGTTAAATGTCTCCAGACATTTGTGGACATTTTTGTATTTGATTGGGAAATGTGCAAATTTGGTGATTGTTACAAAAGAAAGTACTAAAAAATTACTGGAATTTATACAGAAAATCTATCACACAGAGCAATGGGCAAATATTCATATTATGTGCTTATTATTTTGTATTTTGCATGACTGGTGAAAATAAAAACCATCCTAGTAAGGACCCGGTCCCCCCCAACGCGTGTAGCATGACGCTGAGGGAATTACTTCCAGTTATCACAGTTGAAAGTTTGCAGGTGTTTAAATCTGGTTTCACCACCCGCGTGGTTAATGCGTCTTCTCTTTGCATCTTCCAGGCTGCTGAACCTGTCTCTAACCTCAGACCTGGTTCCAGAGCAGGATGTAATCGATGTCATCATCCACGTGGGCAGGAACCCTCAAGGACGAAACCTGGCCTGGAAATACTTCAGAGAAAAGTGGGACGTCCTCAACGCTCGGTAAGACGCACACTACAGGTTTGTCTACGTTTGACACTTTTCATCCAGTAACTCCAGGACTTTCTCTCCTTTGCTGCTCAGGTACGGTGAAGCTTTGTTCATGAATTCAAAACTCATCAGTGGAGTCACAGAGTTCCTCAACACGGAAAGAGAACTTGCGGAGGTAAATACACAAAAGCACACACGTGCGTTACACAGGTCCTCCGGGGATTTTCACGATTAACAATTAGCTCACCACAAGTGTGACCTGAACTCAAACGAGCTTCAAAGATGCAACACAAAAGTCTTGTGTGCATGTCCCCATAATCCAGCAGTAAGACTAAATCTGTTCAAGCGACATCCATGTTTAAATAGAATGATCCATGGAAACGGTTCATTTAAAAGCTGAAAATTGCTCATTGATGTTGCCTTGTGTTCATTCATAAGCCAAGTCGACACACTAAGATAGCCTGTGTATGTTATTAGCAGTGTTAATGTCCTCCACGTTCCCTTTCACCAGAACACCTCGGGTGTCAAGTTTCCATCAATGATCATGTTGCACAAGTTGATGTTGCTCATGAGAGATAAAAATATATAAACAGGACAATGTGGGCTTGATCGCATACCCAGGGTTGATCCCATATTCAGTCTTGATCCCGTAGTCAGGCTTTATTCCATACCCAAGTTTGATCACATACTAAGACTTGATGCGCAGTAAGCCTTGATCTTATACCCTGGCTTACTCCCAGTACCCAGGCGTGATCCAGTACCCAGGCTTCTGACTCCCATACCCAGGCTTGAACCTGTACCCAGGCTTGATCCCATACCCAGGCTTGATCCCGTACCCTGGCTTTCTCCCATACCCGGGCTTGATCCAGTACCCGGGCTTGATCCCATACCCTGGCTTACTCCCATACCCAGGCGTGATCCCGTACCCTGGCTTTCTCCCATACCCAGGCGTGATCCAGTACCCGGGCTTGATCCCATACCCAGGCTTGAACCTGTACCCTGGCTTACTCCCATACCCAGGCTTGATCCCGTACCCTGGCTTACTCCCGTACCCAGGCGTGATCCAGTACCCAGGCTTGATCCCATACCCTGGCTTACTCCCATACCCAGGCTTGATCCCATACCCTGGCTTACTCCCGTACCCAGGCGTGATCCAGTACCCAGGCATGATCCCATACCCTGGCTTACTCCCGTACCCAGGCGTGATCCAGTACCCAGGCTTGAACCTGTACCCTGGCTTACTCCCATACCCTGGCTTGATCCCATACCCTGGCTTACTCCCATACTGAGGCGTGATCCAGTACCCAGGCTTGATCCCATACCCAGGCATGATCCCGTACCCTGGCTTACTCCAATACCCAGGCTTGAACCTGTACCCTGGCTTACTCCCATACCCAGACGTGATCCAGTACCCAGGCTTGATCCCATACCCTGGCTTACTCCCATACCCAGGCTTGATCCTGTACCCTGGCTTACTCCAATACCCAGGCTTGATCCCGTACCCTGGCTTACTCCAATACCCAGGCTTGATCCCATACCCTGGCTTACTCCCATACTGAGGCGTGATCCAGTACCCGGGCTTGATCCCATACCCAGGCTTACTCCTGTACCCTGGCTTACTCCCATACCCAGGCATGATCCCGTACCCTGTTACTCCCATACCCTGGCTTACTCCAATACCCAGGCTTGATCCCCCCTGGCTTACTCCCCATACCCTGGCTTACTCCAATACCCAGGCTTGATCCCGTACCCTGGCTTACTCCCATACCCAGGCTTGATCCTGCACCCTGGCTTACTCCAATACCCAGGCGTGATCCAGTACCCAGGCTTGATCCCATACCCAGGCTTACTCCTGTACCCTGGCTTACTCCTGTACCCTGGCTTGATCCTGCACCCTGGCTTACTCCAATACCCAGGCTTGATCCCCTACACTGGCTTACTCTCCCATACCCTGGCTTACTCCCTTACCCAGGCTTGATCCCCTACCCTGGCTTACTCCAATACCCAGGTTTGATCCTGTACCCTGGCTTACTCCAGTACCCTGGCTTACTCCTGTACCCTAGCTTACTCCCATACCCAGGCTTGATCCCCTACCCTGGCTTACTCCAATACCCAGGCTTGATCCTGTACCCTGGCTTACTCCCTTACCCAGGCTTGATCCCCTACCCTGGCTTACTCCCATCATGCTACCAAGGAGCTGAACAAAGATTTTGGTTTTTAAACCTCTTTGTTTGGACAACATCCTAATTATCAGAACACCGTTTAATATCTTCAAAACACCCTGACATGACAATCACTGATATTATCTTTCTGTCTTTCTATAGGATTATTTTTGCTTTAACAGCTAAAGAACCAAACACTGGAAATATTTCCAGAAAAGTCCAGCCTGTCCTACTTCAGGAAAGTAGAACTACATCAGTCCTCTAACAGGACTGAAAAAGCAGGTTATCTTCCTACCAATATGAATGCTGAGGCTTCGACTGAAAGACTTCGTAATTAATCATAGCAAATTAACATGCTCTCTAGAGGCTCACTGCATTGATTCTCTAAATATGGTGTTGATCATTCCCCAAAAAAGTGGAGTTTGATTAATGATCTTGATTATTCCTGTTTGGTGATTTGACAGCAGGTACACCTGTTAATCCGTATAATGAAAAGATGCTTTACCGGTTAGAGAAAACCGACATGAAATGGAAACAAGAGGAAATCTTTCCCTTTGTCTTTCTACTTCTGCTGTTGGCATGGCAACAAATTACAGCTTCGGCGTGGCCTTCACTGTCAGTAAAACCTCTGAGCACAACCATCATTATTTCCCATGGGAGTCCTAAATACTAAAACTGGAACAAAGGGTTAGATTGACGTGGCTTTTAATTTCAAATCTGAACGAGAGCCTCTGGTGACTCACACAGAGCAGAAAAAGGAGGGGAAAGACGCAGAAAGATAATATGGACTGAAAAAGAAAGAAGGAAAAGATATGGAGAAAGAAAGAAGTTAAAGCTATGAACTCTTGTAAGGCAAGCTGAAAGAAGGGATTTTCTCCTGTGCTCCACTGAATCTGTCACACTATGAACAACAGCAAGTTTCCTCTTTGGTCTTTAACTTTAAAGTTAAATTAATTCTCTTTTGGAAAGAAAGTAGTTCCTCACCTCAGCTTCCCTTTAAATTAAAGTCATGTAACAGTAAGTTTTGTCTTTCATGCTGGAAAATTCTCCTCTGATCAGGAGCCTTTGAATAAATGTCCCTTAAACAACTTTTAAGACTAATTACAACATTTATATCAGTAATACTCTGCAGCCACTGTTAAAACTTCTCATAATAAAAATGTTCAACATTTCTGTTCACTGCTTGTTTTTAATGACTTAAATTCATAGCAAATATTTATCTATATGGACTCGATTAAACCAACTGCATTTGACTCCATTTGGAACTAAAATAATTTGTTTCCCTACATAAATGGACCAAAAAGTCATTTGGATTTGGCTGAGGATCAGATAACGATGATGTGATTCGACTTTGCTTTTCATTTACATCTTCATAGTACTCCATCCTCTCTAAACGTGAGGTTGTAACAAGTTAAAATGAGAGGAAATTATTCCTGCCGTTATTTCTGCTTTTCTATACACACACAAAAATAGAGGTACGAGACAGGAACATTTCTGTACCTGTAGGTAAATTCTTTTACAAATGTTCTCTCAAAAGTACAATATTGGTCTTTATGAGGCCAGAAGTGTACCTATATACTATGAAAAAGAGTCCAAAGTAACAAAGTACAAATTTGTACCATTTCAACTAGGGATGAGCCGGATGCTTGTTTCAGACGAGTATCCGGTACGGATAATGCATTTTTGACGAGTACGAGCATGATACGAGTAAAACTCGTCAATATCTGTGCTCGTGGCTGAAGGAGAATCCTTATTTGATAACAGACTGTCTGCGCTCTGTGATTGGCCAGTCACACACAGCGCCCGCCCTCCTGCACACACGTCTCTGCAGCGCGAGCTGTCCTGCACTCTCATGCACACACAGACAGTGATTGATTGACTTGACTCGTGCTCACGTTGCTCTTTCGTACTCAGACTTTCTTCAGATCGTCTTTATTTCTGTTTGTATGATATTTAAAGGCCTTCCACTGAAAACCCGTTTAACTTGCTCCTTCTGAAATACGGAGGGTTTCCCCTTGTTTACTTACACATGCTGACTTGCTAGCGTTGCGTTCCCCCCAGTCGGCTGTGCTTCCTCATCACAGAAACAATACGAAGAAAAGAGCGAATCGGGAACAGCCTTGCACTTCTACGTAACATTGCAAATAGCGTATCCCACGTGGGGTTTCTATCTGTCCATTGGAAGGCAGGTAACCCTCCACTACACACTAGAAGTAAAGACGGCACGACTGTAGCTTCGGAGTTGAGAAGCTAATTAGCTAACTGTTTGTTAGCATGGCGGAACAAACTTGTTTGTCGGCTCTATTTCCTGTCAGTAACAAAATAAGAGCGGAGGGCGGAGCTTCCTTCATACACTGATGGCAGGCAGCCAATCAGACGGAAATTCATGAGAAGGACCCGGAAAAGCTGCCGTTGGACCACAAGCCTCTCTTCTAGTATACAAATACAGCTGGATACTAAGCAACCAGAAGGTTTTTTTAAACAAACGATGCAGAATGCATTCAATAATAATGGAGAACACAGAAATATTAATGAAATGACCACGGAAGTACAACTTTAAAGTTACTTGGCGAACTTCTTTCATAACATACGTGGCGAATTTGATAAGTTAGAGCTAAAAACGGCTGAAAAGTTGCATCGGTCGCTGCCTCCACTCTGCCCCCCCCCCGTCTCTCCTCT
This sequence comes from Atherinomorus stipes, assembly GCA_023101725.1. Classification (NCBI taxonomy): domain Eukaryota; kingdom Metazoa; phylum Chordata; class Actinopteri; order Atheriniformes; family Atherinidae; genus Atherinomorus; species Atherinomorus stipes. The sequence continues at coordinate 277,659 of JALJCO010002160.1, read as the reverse complement.
TTAACGTCTGCTTGCTTTTAGTTTGGCTGTGATGTGAAAACTTCTGAACTAAACTGAATTCTAAAAGCGGTTTTCAGAACGATACAGTGATACGGGCTGATATATTTCACCGTTTGTTACGACTGGATGTTCACATGAATCACCAAGTTCATACAGATCATTAAAACAAACAGACCAGTAACACGCACACACCTGAACACACAAAGTAGCAGTTAACGTTTTAATTGTAGGCCATTTTATAAAAATAAGTGTATTATAAATATTACAAACTAAGCTTTAAATGCTGTATGTAGGCTTTTTATAGGCTTTGAATACAGTAGATATTTTAACTGTAACAAAGCGCCACACACACTCTCTCTCCCCCTATACACTGAGTGATATACACACCTTAATCATTGTCTAACTTTGTGAGGGGAAAAAAACAGAATGTTAGGTAATTCAATAATTAAAATTGAATAAATTGAGAAAAATTTCACAATTTGATCATAAAAAAAAAAAACATAAAAGACAAAAAATAAAGTTGTGTTACGTATGAAAACTTGTTCATGCGTACTTCGCAGTTCATAATTTCAGTTTGCAATATTTAATCTATGAAAACATGAGGGAAGGCAACGAAGGCGCCCACATGGACAGAGATTTTTTTCCCCCTTTAAAAAGGACAGAGTAGACATTTAGACCCATTTTTTTGATATTTTAGAAGACGTTGGGGGGGATTTCTATAATACCGCGATAAAAATGGTAACCGTGATCATTTTGGTCACAAAAACCGTGACATTAAATTTTCATATCGTTACATCTCTAGCATCGATTCATTCTTACCGTACGGTGTAAATGACCAATTCTTACCTTCTGGTGTGAATGGCAGGGGTTGGTCAGAGTTTTTAAAGACCTGCAGCTCTCACAGAGGTCTGACTTTCTTCCTTCTTTTTTATGAATACATGTGTTGATACTGTCAGGATGGAAGGACCAGTTCACCCAGTATAACAAAAAGTGTTTCTGAACAGGATTACCAACTCTGGCTTTAAAGCTTTCAAATCTTCTAACCTCTAAGGGAGTTGGGTTTTCACTAGCCAACGTTCTCCTCACACAGACTGTTTCTGTTCCTGACAGTCATCTTTTCTAACTTCTTCTTTCCTGCTTTCTCCTTCTCTTCCTCTGCTGTATTCCTGTCTCTCTTCAGTTAAAGGAGTTTATCCAGTCCAGCGGTGTTGGGGCGGGGCCTGCGTTGCCACGGGCGCTGGAGATCGTTGAGGGCAACGTGCGCTGGCACCACCTCCACCGGCGGCAGTTCTACCAGTGGCTACGCAAACCTCCGAATCCCAGCCTTGGCTAACATTACGCCTCCTCGCCAGAGTGGAGCGACTGCACGCTGACTGCCAAGCTAACGCACAGCTAGCTTACACATGCAGTCACAACAAAGAAACTGGCGGGAAAACTGGTTTGACTAGTTAATCAGCTGGTCTCCTAACTGGTTTTATCATCAAATCAATTTCATTTCAGTGTTTTCATCCCAGATGGAATCTTTATTTCCTCAACATGTGGCTGATGTGGTCAAACTGGTTTCTGTGCTGTGAACGTAACGACAGATTAGTAAAGCTGTAAACTAGCTAGTAGTGATTTGGGCAATGCTAGCTAGTACCAAACATCTCAGCTCATTGACCTCATGAAGAACGACAGCTTAACAAAAAGAGACTGAATTCAGATTAACAGCCACTAATATGAATCCAAAACACTTTAACCATCAATCACCTTTTTTCACCAAACATGATAAATCAAAATATTTATTCCAGAAAGTTGAACGGCATCATATATTTCATTGATCCACCTTTGTTTTGAAAGGGTTTTCTGTCCTCTTTTAGGCCGGAAACCAGACAAGTCTGTAATGAGTTTAATTTGCTCTGGTAAAACTTTTCTGGTGTCTTTCCCATCAAAACAGATCAGTTCAAGTTGGACACAGACGAAGGCATAACATGGTTAATAAACTAAACTATCCAGAGATTCACTGTTAAGGTACAAGGCTTAAGGCAGGGAACTGCCGATAAGCACAACCAAGAAATAGCGCAATTAGAATAGCTTGAAGAAAAGGCTTGTGGTTCGACGTGGAAGAACGAGGTAAAATCTCCGATAGAAATATGTCAACCCAAGACTTTTAGGATCTGATGCACTCCTGTTTTTGTTCTAATGTGGTGGAAATGGAAGTTTTCCTGCTATAAACAACAGACAAGCAAGTTTTCTTCTTTACCGTTTATCTTGTTCTCTCCCTAAGTAATTCTTGATGCAGCACCATATTCTCCACTGCCGAGGACAGAAGTATGTGATTCAAAAGGTCCAATTCATTTAACAGCAGCATTGAAAGCCCACATGGACCGGAAGAATGTTGCAACCCACAATTGTACCAAGTATAATGGAGCATCAGGTGGAAATGGACCCTTAATTGGCCTTAAATTGCACAAAGCATCCTGTGCATGCTTCCGAGACCTTGTCTTTGACTTAAACTCAGACAAGTCAAAGAAGACCATAAAAACCAAATAGAGAAACATGCATCTAGTTTCTAACAAAAGGAAAAATATTTAAGCATAGCACATGCAGCTCAACCTGAAACCAATTCACAATCAGCTCTTCAACAAGCCAACAGGGGGTATATCACCCCCAATCATCATAATTGATCATGAGTGGAGGATGACACATTTCATCCTCCACTCAGATGCACACGGGTTGGGAATGCATGATCAGCTTGTGAAGGCTGACCAATCAGTGCGACTTGACTCCTCCCTCTTAAGTCTGTGATATTTACAGGGTTCCCACCCATTTTAGAGGTTGTTCTTCAGGATTTTTCCAGGACTTTTCCAGCTGCTACAGTACAAGTCAAATCGCAACATAGACTAACAACTTCCACCACAAGCTTTAGGAGAAGTGTTCTACCATTGTAGCTTCTTTTTCTTATTTACAGCGAGGAAGAGAAAGAAAAAAACAAAGCAGCTAGGAAGCAGAGGCAAAATAGAGGTGAATCGGAGATGAAGCAGAGATAAAGCTGCGACGAAGCTGCGACGTAGTGGTGACGAAGCTGCGATGAAGCTGTGATGAAATGAAGTTGAAAGGGTGACAAAATGGCAACATATCGGCGACGTAGCGGCGATGAAACGGCAACAAAGCTGTGACGAAATGGCAACAAAGCTACAAAGAAGCTGTGACAAAACAGTGACGAAACGGCGACGTAGCAGTGAGGTAGCGTCGACAAAGCTGCTATGAAATGGCAACAAAGCTACAAAGAAGCTGCGACGAAACAGTGACGTAACGGCAACGTAGCAGTGAGGTAGCCGCAACAAAGCTGCAATGAAACGGCAACAAAGCTACAAAGAAGCTGCAACGAAACGGTGGCATAGCGGCGACAAAGCTGAAATGAAACGGCAACAAAGCTACAAAGAAGCTGTGACAAAACAGTGACGAAATTGCAACGTAGCGGCAACAAAGCGGCAATGAAACAGCAATGAAGCTGTCAATACGGTGACGCAGCAGAAATGAAGCGGCGACAAGAGGAAGGAAAAATCATTTTCCACGACAACTCAAGCTTTTCCAGGACATTTTCCGCTCTCATTTTCCATGTGTTTTCCATGACTGGAAAAATGTTCAATCATTTTCCAGGTTTTCCAAGATGCGTTGGAACCCTGATTTAGCCAGTTAGCCATTTCATGGGAATTTTCAGCTCAAAGTCATCTGAAAGTAGCCAAAACAGATCAGAAGAAAAGATAAAAAGATGAAGAAATACTGCGCTAACAGCAACATCAAACATTTTTATAAATATAACTTTTGGTCAAACGCGAATTTTGAGCTAAATCCTGCCGACAACGCCAAATGGGTGTGGCAGGAATATTGATAAAATATGACAAATCAAGAATATTTTGTATAATATCAAAATATATTCATTTATATGGTACATAAATAATGAAGTTGATGAAAGGGAAGAATTGAAGAAACACTAATCGACATCTGGCGTGAAGGGCTGAAGCCGGAGGGCCCTGTTCAGGAGACCTGTCTAATGTGGTTTCTAACAGGAGTTTTGAAGGGACCACGCACACGTCTCAGAACAGAGATGCTTCATACGAATATCACAAGTCCTTGGATTGTCTAATGACAAATTAAAAGATACTTTTAATGATCCTGCAGGTCACTTTGATCTTAGTGTAATGTCAGAAAAATAGGATGACCAGTAAAATAACATCCTTTGCAATCAGTCTCTCAAACCAGTTTAAATCAGGGCTTTTTTTTTTTGTCTTTACCAGACTGATCCAGCTCTGAGGTGAAAGCAGTAAACAGTATGTCTATCACAGAGCAGATTTTTAATTAACACTATATGGACTTTGGTTGAGTGCTGTGTCGTCTGTTCACACAGACGAATCTCATTCAGACTCATTAACTCTTCACAACATCCAAACTGTCTCAGCATGACTTTAAAAAGCAGCTTTGTTTTTGTCATGATCAAAAACTCCAGCAGTTCAGAAAATATCAGCGGGTTCGAGAGGCTTTGGTTGCCTCAGATCTGTCCCCTGAATATAAAAGACAATCGTAGCTTCAGCGCTTTGCTCTAAACCATTAAACACTCCACATGGGGAAAAATAATTGTTCTCTGAAGTGCGGCAGTGTTGTGGTCTGTTTTCTGCTTTAACGAGCTGAGCGGGAAAACGTCTGCCGGAGATTGAAAAGGGGAAAACTAAAAGTCTCATTATGGTATCAAATAACGCTTTAATCTGACAGGTTTTCAAATTAGGGAGAATTGACAAACTTGAAGTTGAAACGTCCAACAAACCTCAAAAACCAACCAATTAATTTAACATGAAAGTTGTAATTTCTATTTTCCTGCCTCCCACAAGAGCTGCAGGTAGCTGCTCCTGTTATAGATACAAACTCTGTTACCTGGAAACATAACAGAAGTAACACTCAAAGAAATAATCATTTGCTTATGAAAGCAAATGTCAGCATGCATCACTGGAGAGGAAAACAGTTATTTGTTCAGGCTGTGGAAATCACCCCTTTTTTTATTTTTTGTTTTGTTCTAAATTAAATCATTATTCCAGTACAGAATCAAAGATGGGAATACTGGCTTCCTTCTGATCTGCTTTGTTGGACTCTGCTGTTCTACGTAAGTTCTGGGGACCATTTGCATTTCAAACACCATTTATAATTTACCTGACACTTATTAAAATAGTAGAAATGACAATACTTACCCCTTCCTGCAAAGCCTTCAGCTCCATGTCCACAGAGCATTTTTTGTACATTTTTTAAAAACGAATTTTTTTTTTTTGTAAACATCCTGAAACAAACCTCTAATATAATCACTGTTTTATTAATTTAAAGCAATGACAAGAACTAAATAAAAAATATAGTAAAAATAAACAGCAAAAATAAGATCCTTTCGCTTTTTATTTTCTGCACTAAAAAAACTTCGGCTTATTCAACTTACAGGATAATTTTACTGAATTTATGGTCCCGTGACATCAATTGTATGCAACACAAACATGAAAACTTTGAGTTCGATGGTTGGCTGGATGCACGCAGCCTTTTTCCTTTTTAACAATCTAAGAAATAATAAAACCGCACGACTCCTATTGCAAGGTCTTTAATAAACAACAGGGTTCTTGTGATGATGGAGTCGTCTTCAAAATTATTCACACCCTCCAATTAAAGAAGGAAAAAAATCAGCTGTCAGTAAAATAACTTGAAATGGGCAAAAGTAATGATAAATAAAAATTCTATGAAAATCATGATATTGATTTTGAATTGTGTTCCGAAAGAAATATTAAAAACAAACACACAAAAAAATAAAACAATTAAACAAGCATGATGGGGCTCTGAGGCTAAAATTTTGTTGCACAACACTTTGAGTCAATCACTACAATCAGGTGTTTTCTGCAATATTCAAGACTTCTACACCTGTTTTAGTATTTTAGGTATTTTAGACAACTGTTCATGGAAAAGAAATTTTCTAATGTGTCTGGGACAGTTATTTATTTTTTAATTATTTTTCAACCACAATTTAAAAGCAATATCTTATTTCACCAATTATAATTTTGTAAATGTTTATTCATTATTAGTTTCTTGATATTTAAATTACTATAGTGAATTTAGCCTTTTCTTTATTCGGAAGGTATGAATCATTTTGAGGACGACAGTAGCCGTCATGACTCACCCAATAATTTCACTCTGTGGCCAATCAGTGACCGGCAGTCTGTAGACGTCACATTTTTAGCTAAACTTGGCTGACTTGGAACCCCACCCTCAATCACAGCTGCCTCTTACACACTTTCCTTAGTTATAAACATTTTTAAAAATGCTCTGTGGACAGAAGCCTGTGGTGTATGTCAACCTGAATTTACAAACCTCTACTTGTTGCCGTTTAACTCCTCATATAAAGATCTGTGATCAGTGGCTGTTGTCTTACAAATCAATCTGGTTTTGCACCAAAACGTAACGTGTTCTTTTGCCCATGCTATTAAATTCAGCTTGGTAGTTTTTATACCAACTACATCAACAGCCTTCTATGCTGAAGGAATAAAAGTGCCCGGATTCCATCGATGAACCTGCTTCTTATTTATTAACCAACTAAAACCTAACGGAGAGTATGAGCTACTATAACAACCCGTCTGACTGACTTCAATGTTAGATATTAAAACGATAACTAAGTGCGATCTCTGTGGTTTCACAAAGCACAAAACCAGAAAGTTGATATTTGAAGTACATTGGCCTGAGCTACTGGGGAAAGCTGGGGAAATTAACAGTCAAATGCACAGCTAAGACCTTCTGGCTTAAAGAAATATGTGTTGTGTTAGTATATGCAGATGATGTTGCTTTTTAAAATGAGATTGTTCTGTGTTGACCTGATGGGTCATCAGTGGACTTTGAGAACTTGCTTCAGAGATTTGAGAACATGATGGACGTGGAAAAAGTCTTACAAGACAGCGACAGTGATGTATTGACACAAGTCAAACTGGAATGGATCTCGCAAGGCCACGGATTGCGTTGCGTTTCAAGAACGTTCGATTCAATCAGGTTACGCCAGCCTGGTGGATTTTATTCCTGTGGATATCTTTCCCTCTGCAGTGTGAGTGTGACAACGCTGCAGGAAAAACGTTTCCAGCTCTGTGGACCGTACTCTGCAGGACATATCTATTTGTTTGATGGAGTCTGCAACACAAGGGTTTGTGTGGACATGGAAAATTCTACGATTGGATTCGACTGACAGAAAGAATCAGCATGGATTGTACAGTATAATTGCCTCTGAATACAAAATATGCAGCATGGCAATTTTAATATTACATTGGATTTTCAGGGTGTGGATGCCCAATTTTTCCCTATTTAGAACTCTAAATGTAAATGACTGCAAAGTGAAACTCGAGCGTGGAATATATGGTGTAAGGTTGATGCACAAGTCTACGTATTTCTCAAAGGATGTGACTTTTACAGTCTTGGAAAAGGACAAAATGAAAAGTCTGACGAGTCGTACCTCTGTCCTGTTGAAGAAACTTTTTGAAGTTGTTCCTTTTTTGTTAGATCCAGCTTCAATGTTAATAATTGAGCCATATATGAATTAATGGGCCTGCCTGCTTCTATACACTGTGTGTCCAGTGACGTATGTGTGTGAGTGTGGGTGTGTCTGTGTGTTAAAGATGACGACGATGATGGCAGTGGTGGTGACGACAGCTGCACCAGTCATGATTAAAATTCTTTTAATTACAATGATTTTAATTATGATCAGGACTGATGACTGAGGATGATGGCAATGACAGTAATGATAATTGTTGATGGGAAAAGCTAATTAGTATCATTATGATTATTATGCTAATTAGCCCATGCATTTTGAACGATTATTGTCCAGTCAGGGAAATTTGGTTTACAGACATTCAAGCACACAATGTGTACAATAAACACTGTAAAAAACAGATACTTAAAATTAAAGGTGGAATTTGAAAAAAGTGTTTTTTGTTGGTTTAAAAAAGATGTTTATTATGATGATAATAGTGGTGATGATGATTATGATGGTGATTAATGGCTTGGGACCAAAATCTGAGAGAATCAGGAAGTCGCAGTAACACTTTGATCTTACTTCCTGTTTACACTGCTTTGATTTCTTGTGTTTTCTGATTGGACGATATTAAAAAGGAAAACAGGTGAACCTTGAAATTGAGTTTCTTTCTGTCTGAAACTTCCAAACTAAACAGGAGAAACACTGAGAAACCGATTTGTGTTTTAGCATAGCACACTGACTTCAGAAAATTGGAAGATTATCAGCATTACCAGCTGTAGTCGTATTTCTTTTAAAGGAATAGTTCACCCACAGACTGATGTTCCTTCATTTTCTACTCACCCTCATGCTGAGCAAGACTCTGAAGCACTTTTTTAATATCTCAAATGCAGCCGGAGATCGGACAGGTTTTCGTCCCCCCCCCCCCCCCCCCCAACTTTCATATATTGGAGGTGACCGAGGCTCGAACCAAAAAGGTCCATAGGAGTAAAAAAAAAATCTTGGCAATATTCCTCCATACAGCCCGTCCAATGAAATCCAAGTGTCCTGAGAGGGTAGCATACAGAATGTACTTGAAACATTATTTAGTATACTTTTATAGCATAAAAACAGTACATCTAGCTGCCGCAAAGCGCACCCCTGCGAGTTCACGACACTACAGAAGCCGCAGCATTCAGTCCCTACTCTTGAGGATAGTGCAAGCGTAGAAGAAGAAATTCACTGTTTACATTGTGCTAAGAGTGAACGAGCAGCGGACAAACTGGGACAAACACATGAGGGGTTGGCTATTGATTTAAAACAAAAAGAAAGAAAAAGTGTGCGATCTCGTCTGCAGCGGCTTCCTTAGTTTTGTGAACTTGCAGGGGGCGCTTTGTGGCAGCTAGATGTACTACTGTTTAGGAACAGTAAATATATACTAAATGTCGTTTTGAGTAAATTATGGACGCTACCCACTCAGGACACTTGTGGCCTTTTTCTGCCAGCACAGGTCAGCTCAACTCAATTCGACTTGGCTTGGTAGTTTTATAATTACAATCCATTACGCCCATCACAAGTGGGCGGGGTAACAATGTGTTCAGACCAAGCGCGATTTTGGCGTCAAGGGCGTCAGGTTTACATGCAAAGTCAATGGCCGACGCGCGTCGGGGAGGCGTCCAAAACCTGCGGCGCGTTACGAGACTTTGAGCATTTGACGCGCGTTACGCCAAGGGTGTCAGACGCCGGACTTGGAAAATCTGAACTTTGGCGTCTTGACACTGGGCGTCGACCAATCAGAGCGAGTCATGACACAGACACTTTCTGACAGGAGAGGAAACACCCAGAAAAACCAGGGGAACCTCCTCTCTATCTGAACACAGAGGAGGATAAACTGTGATCTGTGTCCGGTCCCAGTGTCTGAACGGTGGTTGATGACCTGCTGTCCTGATGGGATGTACTGGGCTGATAATGCTGCCCCGCATCGGGACAGTGGGACGTTAAACTGGGCCGGATCAGACGGCTGAAAGTGCCGCTTGCCAGCAGCTCCTGAAGTAAATGACGAAACTCATCACAGTCAGAACATCTGGAATCATTTGGTGAACCGGACACAGAGCAGAGGCGTCGGACGACGACGTTCCCTGCTTTATCACATAAAGCCGAGCCGCTCTCTCTCCTGCACCTGCCATGGTGCAGACAGACCGGTGAAAGGAAAAAGAGAAAGGAGAGGCTCCTCCCACGGCGCGGCGAGCGCTGCTTGGCTGGGCATCTCTCGCCGCGCGTCAGGACGCTGGAAATCAAGCGTCTGACTTTTTTAGTGACCAAGCGTCCAACTTTGGGCGTCAGGCGCGATTTTGACGCCCAAATCGCGCTTGGTCTGAACACACCGTAAGAGTGAAGCTGATGTGACGTACTCGATGTAAACAGTAGCAGCAACAGTTCACACTCCCAACCAGTAGGTGGCAGTAACGCAGCTCATTAATTGTTTGCCAACCGCCAGTAAAAACAACAGAGGAAGAAGATGAGGAGAAGGAAGATCACAGGCACACACCAAATGGTTATTCAGGCTTATCTATATATATATATATATATATATATATATATATATATATATATATATATATATATATATATATATATATATATATATATATATATATATATATATATATATATATATATATATATTTATTAGGGCTGAAAGATATATCGTTATCGTATCTATATCGAGATATGGACATTCAAGATATTAATATCGCAAAAGCAACTATATAAAGAGAGAGATTTCCCCTGCACTTGTCCTGCATATAAAGCTCTGGAAGTCACTAACAAAACTGCACTTTCCACCAAAGTGCTTGGTTTTCAACGAACCCGTAGTCATGTTCAGCCCCAATATATATATATATATATATATATATATATAATATATATATATATATATATATATTCACAGTATATATATATTGTTCGCCTTAAAAAGGACCTGAACCCAGGACCCTCGGGTTAAAAACCAGATGCTCAACTCACTGAGCAGTCCAAACTCTTTCAAGGCGATGGCATGTAACCACTTCGTTTGTGCCCGTCATGTTCTTCGTCCTCATCTTCTTTCTCTGTTGCAGTTTTTAAATGGCGGCTGGCAAACAATTTGAGGTGCGTTACCGCCTCTTACTGGTAGGGAATGTGAACTGTCGTTCTTTTAATTACGTTGCTCTCTGACCCTGACATTTTATTGGCTAACACCTTGGCCAATAGGTGGCATCCAGTGATATGACGTCAGACATAGCTCAGCTCAGAAAAGCTCAGGACCTCACCAGAGCAGGTACAGGAAATGTACAACCTCTGCTCAGAAAACCCCTAAAAAAAAAACCACTAACCGAGGCAAGGTGAGCAGAAAAGTGATGGTGGAAAAGGGGCATTGGATTACTTTGGACGAGCAGTATGGAGGAATATTGACAAGTTTTTGTGGACTTTTATGGACCTTTTGGTTCAGTCACTGGTGAACTCCATTAAATGAAAATAGGGGGAAAACAAAACCCTGTCCGATCTCCGGCTGCATTTGAGATATTAAAAAAGTGCTCCAGAGTCTTGCTCAGCATGACGGTGAGTAGAAAATTAACACACCTCATTCTGTGGGTGTACTCCTCCTTTAAGGTTGCAATAGGTTACACAGTCACTTATATTGACCCTTTTGCCTTCCTCAAATTTAGCTATGCTTGTGATCCTCATGGACAAAATTCTCCATGCATAAAACTTGTTAAAAAAAAATCATCATACATTGATATTTTTTTCAGCTTTCTTTTTCATAAATGATCTAAACAGCTTCTGCCGTACCCAAACCTGCCAAAATTCAGTTGTTTTTAGGATTTTAACCCTTTAAATGTCAGTTTGAATGTTTGAAATGCTGACTCATTCATTAAAAAAAAACACAAACTGAATTATTTTCTATATAAAAAATATTACAGGGACGGGTCTTTGGTGGTGATTAGAAACGTGCATCTGTCAAAGATTTGCAACAAAATTGATTTAATTCCATTTGTATTTTTTTATGAAGTGTCAAACTTCCTCTGGTGACAAGTGTTCACACAAACTGCTATAAAATGATAAAAAAAATATATATTTTTTCTACTTTTTTCATAAAATCACTTGAACATCTTCATAACTGCTTATTTCCCTTAACCTTTTTTTTTTAATTTTTCTTAAAATAAATATCCTATATTTTGTTTTTTGATTAGCAACAAAATTGATCTGAGACCATTTGTACTTTTCCAAACTCTGAATTTGTGTTTTACTGTGAATCCATTATTCATCCAGTCCTCAGTCATACTTGATGATGGTAAGCTACATGTATAGCTGTCCTGGTTCCCACCATAGAAACATGGCGACAATCGAGCTTCTCCAACCAGCTATGCCGACACCAGAGACAAGGAGGGTGAAGTGTCTTACCAAAGGACAAAACAACAGATTGATTGGGGTAAAGCAGGAATCGTACACCCAACCTGGATGACCTGGTCTACCACTGCCACCCAGTATCACGATGACTCGGTCTGCGGTACTGTGAAAAAGTATTCAGCCACCTCTTATTTTTTCATGTATTGGAAATCACTGCATCTGTTTACTGAAATTGGTTCTTACTTCAATCAAAATAGAATATATAAGGCAAAGACAGAGTTTGTAGGATTCTGACAAGCATAAAAGTGAATATTTAGTCTGTTCAAGCTTTATTTTATCAGTCTGAACCATGTCAGGCCAGAAATATATTTATCAAGAAATCTAAGAAATAATGAGCAGAGAAAAAAAGATTTTCAGTTGATTTTTTTCTCCCAGTTTCAATATATAGGAAAAAGAAATAAAAATAGATACATTACATGGTAATAAATGCAAACTATTAGAATTAGTGCAGTTATCCACCAGGGAGCAGAAGACAAGTACCAGACTGTATGTAACGGAGTGACGGGTTTTTTAAATAAAGTGATGCTACAGATTCCAGAAACCGTATGCATCATATTTCATGCATTTGCCATGGATGGTTTTATTATGTGTACATGTGATTCTCATAGTTTTTGGTTTGTTTGTCAGATTGTTTTAGCACAAGCTGCAGTATGGGGGTGAATGTAATGGGCAGTTTGGGAACCAATTTAACTGGATGCAAAGTCTTCAAGCCGGTTTATACTCGCGTGCCATCTGCGTCAGGTCAGGCTGGTGTAGCTGATGCAGATGCAGTGTGTGTTTATACTCAAATGTAGAGTTAAGGCATTGTGTTGCAATTTCTTTTCCAGATCTACAGGCGGCAGTAAGGCTGATATTGACCAGTAAACTCCACAAGACAGTTTGCTTCAGCTCCGTAAAGTATTTCCTGTTTTAGAACAATAGCTGCCGTCATGCATTCATTCAGCTACGAGGCCCAAACATCAAGAGACACGTAATCACACTGATGAATCACAAGAGAGTACTTCTGCGTATCTGCATCCATGCGGCTGGTATGTACGTAAGGTCCAAAGAGGCATTGGTCAAGTCTCTGTGGACCTACGCAGAGCCCACGGTGGTTACGGTCCAAAAAACGTGCCGCAGATGATGGGCGAGTATAAACCGGCCTTCAGGGTTGACAGTGGTGGAGGTGATGGTGTGGGGTCCTGTTACTATGCCTACGATTGATCATGCACCCTGACTACTTGGCCACAGGGATACCTCTATGGCTGACTGGTAGGCATGTGTGACTCTCGCCTGGGGGACCGGATCCCGCCCCAGGCCCTTGTTGCATACCTTGCCAAATCCTGCCGACAACGCCAAAATGTGGCAAGGTACGCAACCAGGGCTCGGGCGGGATTGGATCCAGATACATCTTGATAATGTTCAAGATTATAGAAAGTTTCTAAAACATTGTTTTAGGGGCCTTGTGTACCAGCTATGATACTGCTATCAGTTTCTGTTGTGATCTATGTATTAAAGGAACTTGAGGCAAGATTAAGAAATGAGACTCGCGACTGCAGCCACGAGCCAAGCCGTCACAGGAGCGTGCACAAACTGAAGCTATAACGTCGTTTACAACGCAGATAAAGGCTTTTTCTTCGTAGTGACACTTTTTTGTGGCATTTCAGTTGATCTGGATCGTTTGCTGACGTCAGAAGAATCCATAACCATCGCTTACAGTGTTTGAATTTACCGCAACCGTCTCCTTCCTGTAACAAAACTGTCGGGAACGCGGATGCAGCAGCATTTGACGTCACATCCGCAGGACAGCGCGGGAAATTCGGCCACCGAATCGCAGCATTATGCAGCACACAACTTGTTCAAGGCAACAGAGAGACGTGGGTGGGCTTGTTATTTTTGGTTTTTAGCGCTTCATCCCCCATTAGTATTAAAAAACTGGACATGCTTGTTTATTCGTTTCACAATTCCTGCCTCTAGTCCCTTTAACCAAATACTAACCCCCATTATTGTGAACATGTTTATTGATTTATTTACACCATCTTTCCAGTTTGAGTCCCCTAATGGGTCCCCTGGTGGACTCAAAGGCTCTAATCCACCAGAGAGTATGTGAGCAGTTAATCTAACAGTCATTTATTTCAATCTTTCCCAAACTGGGGGTCCCAAGATAATTTCCGGGGTCACCAGACAATTGAAGAAAGAACATTTATCAAACTAATTTGGACACTTTTTTTTAAGGGCTGTTAATCCAAAGAGATTAATTTGTGAAATTCACACTTTCATCTTTTTGAGGCTTAACCCTCTAGGCGCCAAAGTCGCAATATTGCGACAGGCGACTTTACTGAATATAACAGACCTTATCTTTAAATCTATAGCTTTGTACTGTTACTGCTTGGTTTTACTACATCGCCAAGACATACAGCCTTAGTTCTGACGCCATTTTTAAGTGTGTTTATATGGAAAAAATCAGAGAAATAAAGGTTTGAAACCCGACTCCCACTCTATGCGCGCGAAGCTGCAGGAGCGCGGGAGAGAGAAAGAAAAGGCGGAAGCAGCATCGTGTTGGAAACAGTGAGAGACAGATCGCGACTTTTAGAATAAAAAACTAAACTTCCAGAGGCCTTTACAGTGCAGACGAGGTGCAGCACTGATCTCTGCTGATCAGGATTAGAAGGGGACGATCATGCCTCGTCAGAGACGAATGACTGACGTCGCAGCGCGCGCTGCCGCACAAACTGTCAGAAACACCCCAATGACGGTGAAAGTTTTCTCTGCCGCGGTGATGGGAGAAAGAAAGAGGGACGTGTGGGCAGAAGAGGGAATAATCAGAATAGGGGAGTTATTGATGACGGCTGGGAATGTTTGAGAGGTGAGGAAGTGATCCATGAATGGATCAAAGACACTGACGAGCCTGTGTGGGATATCGCGGACACGAGGATCTCACAGATGCTCGTGCATGTGATTTTCTGTCTCTGTTTTCGGATGAGGATTTCTGGAACCTCATCACAAATGAAAGATATGCTCACCAGTACCTACACACACACTAACTCCAGCCAAACCCCAGATTTCATGGCTGGTATGATGGTGTGAGGAGTCAGCTAGGTTATGACAAATTATAAATCTATAATAACAAAAAAGGGGGAGAAAAAAAGCATAAAAACATAATTTTACCTGTTGATATATAAATTATATTAGCAAATGTACTCCTGTCAGATTTCTGTTCATTTATTCTGAGGATGAGAGGATAAAAAGGGATCAGTGAAAGAATGAAAAAAAAAATCTACTGTGTAAATATGTTCAGAATTCTGTTTTACTGAGTTTTACCTGCTGATATACAAATTATATTAGCAAAGTTACTCCAATCAAACTCATGTTTCTTTATTTAGAGCATGATATGACAGTATTTTTTTTTTTTCCTTTGTATAAATATGTTCAAAAATCTGTTTTTTTACTGAAAGTTACACAATCCAATATGGCCGCTACCTGATGACATCACAATATGCAAATTAGATGTGTAAATTTACTCCCATCATAAACTTTAGGTCATGATGAATATTTTTCTCATTTACATTATGGATCTATCTCTCACCACCTCCAAGCTACAGCATTTTGAAATCTTAAAGTCCAAATGGAAGATTTTCCTAAATAAACTCTGGCGCCTAGAGGGTTAAAACGGTTGAGAATCACTGGCCTTTTTAAAGGTGAGGCTACAAAGCGTGTGCATTTTCAGCCACAGATAAGCTTTCTCTTCATTTCTTTAAGCAAGAATAGTTCTCCTGGGTTCTTGAAGGACAGTCCAAGGATCATCTTTCAATGCTGGCTGCCATCTGTTCTACCACGACGATCAGACAGTGCTTCAGTAATGTTCAGGTTGTGGCTCTAAAGAGACTAATTCATGGTTGATGGTGTTCTATCTTGAGTTTTCCTGCACATTTCTTCGCAAGACCAAGTACAACTGAGAGAGAACATATCTGTTTTTTACCATGGCTACAAATGCATGTACATTTTCCAAATAAATGAGATAAGAAAAGAAGTGCAAACATTTTGTATTTTGCTGCTTCTGCAATGACATTAAAGTACTGCCTCCACTTGATGTTTGGCCTTCAATCTGCTGAATGCAACTCCTTTACTTTCTGCTTTTATGCTTGAGATAACTTTTGGTTCTACAAAGAGTGAGTCTGGGGTCATTTTCTTTTTAAAAGGATCAAGGTCCTGCGAAATTTATGTTTGAAGCTCAATATGAAAGAGTTTATTTTTTAAATTTTTTGGCCTTTGAGATCATTGTGTTGGCTCCTGTCCCTCACCCCCACCTACTGCTCTACAGTAAAATGCCTCTGTGTTATTACCCGTTTACACATGGCTTTAAGATGCGTCTCATTGTCCAATCAGAAGTGGACCCCTGGTATTAAAATGTGTCTCCATGTGCATCTCTGGTGGCCACTTGTGATCAGATCTTACCTCTCCACTCTAAATGCAAATAAACACATCACACAAGCAGCTGTTGGAAGCAGACGGCACGAGTTGCTGTCCGAGCGTCTCTTCAGCTTCTTTAACAGTGTTATTAGAAATGCAGACTTCAGATTATTTCAGAGATTTATGCATTAAATTGACAATATTTGGAAAATATAAACTCTTATGGGTGTCCTAACCGGGTATTTTACATACACAATCCTTCTGAAAATATCTTAAAAAATTTAGCTTGTTTAGCAACATTAGCAGCTTGTCACCGTTCGTCTACCATTGTTTCTTGGTCTCTTACACAAAAGATAAGTTACACAAGCAGCAACACTTACCGACTGCACATTGTCATGGAATAGATAGAATTAACTGGTCCCTGGTAGTTTAGTCTGCTATTGCAGCATTGAAAACACTGTTGCAGAGCTACCTCATAGCGGGGGGGGGGGTTGTCTTCTTTGACAAGGCTGATCATTAATTGCTGCTTGATTTCAGGTGGAAAAGAGGCGATACTAGCAGCCCTCCAGGGAGGAAGTCATCCCTGGATGAGAAGCAAAATCGCGTACTGTGGAGTAGAGCTGAACCATCAGGGCCTGAAATTCACTGCGGGATTGCGGGAATCGCGCATAATACCATCAACACCCGCAAACTTCGCTCGTATAATGCGGGAAATTCCCGCTTGCAATTGCAGCGACATAATGTGCAGTGAACGTTTGCATCGGAGCCATGTAATAGCGAAGCATAAAGGGCTCAACACATTAAGGCGACGTCGCTCCTTCTCCTTTCATTCAGGAGGAGTGACGTTGCCTCCCGCGTTGGCCATTAAATGCACGCTCACGCGCTCCCTTTCCCTCTCTCCCTCTCTCCCTCTCTCAGATGTCGCAGCTTCCCCCTTGTTTATAAACCAACCATAGTTGGCGGATTTCCCGCCGGTAAGACGATACTTTCACGGAGTCTTATAACGTAAATGTAACTTCGGGTCACCTGAAGGGAAGCTGTTCGGACCAACACCAGTAAAGAACTGCGCTGTGGCAGCGCCGGTGTCGGTCTCGTTTACGACCCAAATCCTCCGGATCCTCAGGCAGCGCCGGTGCTGGTCACGGTACCAAGCAGCCCAAAGAAAAGTTTTATCCTAACTGGCTCAGGATATCCGTGTTTGATCATAATGATGGAGACATGAGCTGCTCAGTATAATGTTAGTGTGATGAGACCATCACCAGCGCTCACATGGCAGCTAAATGTGAGATCGATTCATAGATAAAGATAGTATTGATAAGTAATAGGTTGATATGATGAATACATTTTATATTTTGACGCATAGGCTAAACAGCATTAAATATGCCCTATTAAAAATCTAAATTTGGTATTATTTTGGAGAAAGAAGCTGATTTGGAGAATGTTTCCTCATCATTTTCTCACTGCTCTTCACTTGTTCTTGTTTATCTTTTATCTTATCTTCTTTATTATATTTTCTGTGTTTTTATTTTCTTTCCTATTAAGTATCTTTGGGTGTTCTTAAAGGTGTTCTTAAATGTATTATTGTTATATTCATTAAGTTTCTGACAGTTTTCTAGCCTTGCATGAAGATGCTCCGTCTTCCCCAAGACCAGTTTTATTTTAACAGAACTTTTATCAAAAACAAGAGATTATGTAGAGGGTAGAGAACAGTACAGAGCTGGAAGAAAGAACTACCAGAATAATGCAGTTGAAAGATGCAACAGATTACTGCAATATATACTTTTTATACTGAGTTGGTAAAAACTGATGATGGCTGATAAACAGAACGGAGACGGGACAAGAGAGCTGTCTAAGATTGAAACTAAGGACGAAAAGATAAATAATGCTCCTTTTTAATCTGAGGCACGGGTAGGACGCTGTAAGACCTGTGGTAAAGCGCCCTGTAAATACCCCCCCCCCCCCAAAGTATACAAATCCCCCCTTGGTGAAGCATGTAAGGGAATTCCCCCCCATTTTGAGAAGTGAATTTCAAGCCTTGACCATAGACAAAATTTCATATCTCGATATTCATGCCAGACATCTCAATATCGATAAAATATGACCACGGGTTCGTTGAAAACCAAGCACTTCTCTTTCTTCTTTCTTCTGCCAGCCGACCATCCGGCCAGCCGATATATCGGTCGGGCTCTAATAATTATACTACTGTTTAGAAGTACTGCTATTTATAGTTATTGTGCAAGCTACACACATTTTTCAATGCTGCTTGTGTAACTTATCTTTTGTGTCAGAGACCAGTAAACGGTGGTCGACGAGCTGACAAGATGCTAATGTAGCTACAGAAGCTAACACTGTTTGTTTAACTTCACGTCAGACGTCCGCTCCTTATATTCATCAGAGTCCAGCCCTTTTTTTTTACTCCGCGGATCCTCTCCATCAACCACACCGTTACGTTTTTATCACGTTTTTCTCTGTTGGGACATCATTTCCTTCACCTGCTCTGTCCTGATAAACCTTTGTTTTGACTTTGACGTTTGCCTCGTGAACGCGCTTACAGACAGGTCCAACTCTCGTGCTTTTTCTCGCGACAAACAATAGTTGGAGATAAAAAAAGTTAAAATGAGCTCATTAAATTTTCCTCCCACCCAACTAGAATTAAAAATTCATTTGAAGATAATTTAAGAAGGATTGTGTATGTAAAACAGCAGGTTATGACACCTTTAAAGAGCCACAACGTAACTTTCCACCTTAGAAATGTGCAATATTGAATCGTTTTGATACACCAACATTCATTATGTGCATTTTCGAGCTGTCACTGCCCAGCAGCGTCCCGAGGCTCAGAAATCACACTTTGTAACTTTTCTATCCGGGACACTAGCCTGGTACACCAGCCTGACAAACGCCATGTATGAGATACACAGCAAGTCAGTCTGGGTTCCCTCCATTGGGAAGTGATTTCCACTCCGGTAAAAAATTGACCAGACCAATCACAGCAGTACAATTATTAACAGATGAACGTTAAACTCCTCCGACGTCTCAACCGCTGTTTCTGCTCTGTTTTGGTGCGTAACTAACAGCTTCCTGGTCCTAGTCACATGACGTGCGACACAAACACTCTCTCATATTAGTAGTTCAGCAATAAACAATTTATTTATAATAATAAAACTAGGGCTGTCAAAAAATTAATCCTGATTAATTACATTGCTTTTTTCACTTCTAGAACACATTTAGGGTTAAAGGTGTCTCACCAGGAATTCTGCATTTATCTTTAGTAGACTAAACTACTGAAACTCTGTCCTTAAATGTCTCCCTATAGTCCTTCAGACAGCGGCAGTTTAGTCCAGAATGTTGCTGATACGTCCTCACACGCTGACTTCACAACTGTCCTAACGTAAAGCTAAAATTCAGGTCTGAGTCCTGAAATACTCCCGGATGTGTAGCTTGGTTTTAGCCTTTAAGTTGTAAAACAAAAGTTAATGTATTTTCTGCATATAGCAGTAATTAAAAAGGACATCTCTTGTTTGACAACAGGATTAATTTAGGATTAATTTTTTGACAGCCCTAAATAAAACCAAACATTCTATGTTAATATACACAAGAAAATTACATTAAATAGAGAGGGGAACCCAACGTGTAAACGCTGACTTCCGGCGTCGCCAAAGCAACATAGCAACAGAGTGCCGAGCTACGCCAGCTACAGTCACTTCTGATTGGTTCTCTCCGGTTCACTGTCCTCCTGTTAGTCCCGCCTCTTGTCTCGCATTGGAAATCAGTCTCCAGCAGAGGGAATCCAGACTGACTTGCCGTGTATCTCATACATGGCGTTAGTCAGGCTGGTGTACCAGGCTACCGGGACACGACCCTGACGTTACGGACGACTATTGGTTGCGCACCGCGTCACGAACTAGCAAACTGATATGAGCCAGACACGAACACAGCGGGTGTTTTGAACACGCACCATGGCGCATTTGGCAATGAAACGCAAGGAAACATTACCGGAGGAAGGGACAGATCAAGAGAGAAGATAAGGATGTCTTTAACTGGCTGGATTGAATCACGATACAGTTAGATGAAGATGGATGCTAGTTTAGCCGCCGATATGGGGCACGCCACTAAAAGAACTGCTAAAAGTTCCGTTCTGGGTCTTTAACTCAGCCAGAGGAGTTCATTTTGGACATCTGGCTGCCATGTATCCAATACTAGCAGGTATTAGCGAACATGTGGCTCATTCTTATGTTTCTGACAACTTGGTAACTTAACCAACAACTTAAAGACCCACAATGATTGTTAGTTCTACATCTGCTGTTGAGCTCAGGTCTGTTACGTTGCTTTGTCTCAAAAGATGAAAAATAAAAAATGCAAAAGATGTGCCGTGTCATTCAAACTCGGTTTTCAGGTTTGATGGAGAAACTTTTATTGCTTTTAATGCTGGAAACAAAGTCAATTAGCGTGCAGCTGCTAGCTTAAACAGGAGCTAGCCAGTGTATCAAACATATTCTCTCAGATCACTCTTAAATGCCACCAATTATCTGTATGCTAATGTCAGCAGCAGAAAAAACAAATTTACTTGAAGCCGTAAGTGTTTAACATCAGTTCGCTGTCATTAAGCAGCAGATTACACCAACAAGCTGCTTCACAACAGGAGCTCCAGATTATCAGACGTGTTATTTCTGTTCTGATACTTCCTCACTACCAAAAGTGGAAACAAAAATATAGACAAACGTCTCTTTTTGTTGGATCAGATGATTTTTAGACTTCAAAGTGAGTGCATCAAGCTGCAGTAATTTCTGCATGGCGGCGTTAGTTTGCCTTTCTCTGCTGGAGCTCATCCCGCCAGCTGCTGTCAGCAGCTGCAGAGCTGCACAATCATCCACAGGAAAACATCACTTTCTGATAATTCACAAGAGGCCTTTTTTCTAACTTTTAATAATTAAAACTGAATGACTTTGATGTTGTTTTTGATGGCGCAGAGGGCTTCCTGATGATGGATGGGAGCTCTCCCACAGGTGAGGGCAGCTGTGGTTGTGATCCGACACGTCGGTGCTGTTGATGGCTGCCCGTTCCCTTTGAAACAGCTTGAATGTCAGGTGGCCCACTTTTCCCAATGTTTCCCTGACAAACTGCAGCTGCTAAAGTTTTCAATATTTAACTCCTGTGAGGAAAAATGTCACAGGGACTGCGCCATAGGTGGGATTCAAACCAGAAACCTCCAGAGCGCTGTCAGCAATGAGTGTGTCACAGCACTTCTCTAAATTTCTTCTACAGCGGTGAACAAATCTGCTGTTTTCCCGCAGCTTCGCTGGTATGTGGGTATGTTTTTGTCATGTTGCGGGAAAGTATCTGTTTATAGAGCCACACTGGGAGCATACTGGTCATGATCAGAGCTGGTGTGTAGAAGCGATTGCAAGGTAGCATGAAGAGATGGGAACAACACTGTGTATGGGCACAGAGATTAATGGGACTCGGAAAGAATGTGACAGAGAGAGAAATGAGGTAAACGGATGATAAAGAGGGAGACAGAAACTTAGATAGGGGAGTACTTTTGTCTTTTTATGAATGGGAAATGAAAACTGAGAAGAGTCAGTGTGCCACTATACTCCAAAAGCAAATGGAATCAGCAGAAGAAGAGCTGCAAGTGGAAGAGAAGATGGATGATAGGGAACTGAAATGAAGACGGCCAGAGGAAGAGAACATATGGAAATGTAGGTGAACTACATATTACAACATAAGCGCATTCAGACAGAGAGGTTCTAGGAACGTAGTTCCTATAACTACCTGTGTAAAGTTTAGTTATGAGAACTACTCTTCCCCATCGGTTTGCGTTCGCATGTGAGGGAGGACATTGATAGGGACCTTGTCAATTTGGCCGTCGGTCACTCCACAGTTTAAGAAGAGGCGTGAGACTTAAATAAGTTTTCCATCCATGATTGGCACAATTTATTAATCATTCTAGCACTGATGATCAACAACCTCTCAAAGAGCATCTCAGTCCTTTTATATCCTCCTGCTGCAGACAATTAGCCGAGATGAACCATTGAGGTGGGAGCATAATACAAAAGGTCGAAAATATATACATAGAAATAACATCCTAAAGAAGAGAAGATAAAGAGTGAATATTTACATATATACATCCCTATAAATAATTCAATAAATCTACATTCACCATCTACTTAGAATAAACAGCTAATTCCTCAAGACTATTTCCCCCCTCCTTGTTGGAATGGTTCACTCCAACAGGTTTTAAGCAGCTAATTTGGCCTACCTCCCTCTTTTACCTCAGCCCTCCCAAGAAGACAACAAAAGGTAAGTAAAGCCATTACTCTGCCCAACATTTTATACCTTGTAAAGAAAGTACAAATAAGTAAACATTTTCTTAAAACCTATATACTAATTCTCTTCTCTTTTTTACCCAGGCAGGATGGCCAGTCCCCCTCTGCAAAACATTTTACTATTCCATCTTTAAACATTCTGCATTTATTTAACTAAATTGTACTTTTACATATATCAATAAAACATTGTACTTGTCCACTTTAACTTTGCCAATCATTTATTGTTTTCAGTGTAACAAGTGGTGATGGAACCACAGGTCTCCATCACAGACCATGTTTGACGCAATTGTCTGCGACAGAGACAATTTATTCCCCAGCAGATCTGATACAAAACTGAGGTTTTTCATCTTTTATTCAAAGCTATCATAAAAGCTCACTCAACAGCTTTCCATCATCACTAGGGATGCACCGATGCATCGGCTGGACATCGGTATCGGCCGATGTTTGCCTTGTTAACTGCCATCGGCCAATAAAAATGATATTCGCCGATGGCAGTGGCCGATTATTATAAAGCCTATATAAATATATATAATGATTTACATGTGTCATCAACACTGTGCTTAAGAAAAACTCTTTTTTCCCCCTCCTTTTTGGGCGGGTGGGGGGAGAAACTGATAGAAGGCATCCGCGCACTTTCCTCAGTAGAGAAACAAAGATGGCGGCGGTCGTGTGGCAAAATTTTACCGTTTCAGAAAAAGATCAGCATTACACAGTTTGCAGTACATGCTCCACAAATATTTTTTATTCGGCCATGAAAATAATCTTCTCACTGAGTATGTTTTTGTTTATTAGGCTAAAACCACTCAATTTTGTTGGGCAATATACTGAAGCATTCTTTTTAGTGATTATCAGTCTCAGGTTTTTGAAAAGTTTTCAGAAAAGAGCTTGTTATAACTAATGTCAACCACAAAGTGACATTAAAGGTTGTTTCTGTTTGAATTGGTCTGATTGAATTTGTGCTCATTGAAGGACAGACTGATGAGGAGCTGAAAGACTTGTAAATTTCTGTGGCACAAAGGAAGTAATAAATAAAAATAGAAAACATCGGCCACATTGTTATGTTAAACATCGGTATCGGCCCAGACTTTCACAATCGGTGCATCCCTAATCATCACAGTCATACGTATCACGTAACATCTTCTTAAACTTTTCTTGAAGAGCGCCAGGACACTTTAGTGGACGACATTGTTGCAAACTTAGCAATTTTTCAGACCCCTCTAGAGACTTATTTTCATAAAAGCGCCTCCATGGTGATCATGGAAATGGATTAAGTTTATATCGTTCCACCCGTTCATTGGGAGCTGCCTGCCATCAGCCGCTCCCCCCCGTTTTCCGGCACTCACTCACCGCTGTCCCTTTGCAGACACTGTGAGATGACCACGCCTCCTCATCTACATTATTTCCCATGATCCTTTGTGGCACAACTGGGTCTTCTTTGCACCATGACTCAAATGTGTATGTCACCCCTTTAGTACCCTTGTTTATGAGCAATATAGCATGTCAGTAACAACTATGTGGGATGCCAGTATATGGTACTGCACATGCGCGAAATTAATAGTTTGGTTTGGTGATGTCAATTAGTGACTTCAGGCGATATTTGGACCAGCCAATAGCGACTTCTCTCTATAAAGAGTTGGCAACAGTGGTGGACGATATGTCCATATGAATTGGTACACTCCTATTGTAATAGTTCTTGTTATTACGATCTTGGTTAACAGGTAAACAGCTGTGGGACTTTTTAAATATGGCGGGGCTGGAAGAAGCAGAGATCACGCAAGGGGCAGGGCTTGCCAGTTCTACCAATCACCAAACACCTACATATTTCAGTTCCTATGAAACCCCAAAAACACCCTGCCTCGGAGTAGGAGCAAAAAAGGTTCTAGGAACTGAGGTCCGAGGTCCCTAGTTTCTATATGTCCAAATGCACAAAAAACCGGTCTGGTTCCCGAAAAGGTTCTAGAAACTCCAAAAGGTTCTTAAAGTCCGAAAGCGTCTCATGTCAGTAGTAACTTAAAAACCGTGTCAAAGTGAAGAAACGCTGTCTGAAAAACTAAATCTGGCCTTACTGGTTTCACTAGAATTAGGGAAGTAAGGTGCTCTCCCATCAGTCTGGGTGTGGTTAGATGGTCATTTCTAAACTATTTGGCTTCACCCTACAAGTATTCACAAGTGGAAAACAAGACAGTTCTCAATCTTTCCAGAAGTGGACTTTCCCGTAAGATCAGACTGTATAAGACTGGGAATACATGGTACGATTTTTGCAATCCTGTCTCGCAGGTCCACTGCAGGAATAAATCGCAGCGTTCAAAAGTCCATCACGAGCAATTTATGTTCTCACTCAAAACAATGCTCGGAAACCTGATGCTCGGACATACATGCCTGTTCCCCCATCCCTAAGTTCCCTAAGTTTCTATAGACTATAGATTTTCAGCTTTTTTTTAACGAGCAGGTAGATACAGGAACCAGCTGCATACATCTTTGTGAGTAAAACATACTACATTAAATTTCACAAGTGTGGGTGGGTCACGGGCAAGATAAGGAATTTTATTTCATCTTTGTGGGCATGACAAGTGTTTTGCAGAAGCTGTTAGGTACTTGGATGACCCGTAACGCTTGACATTGCACTTTATGGGAGATGCTTCCACTGCCGGTGATTCAGGAGGACAATGCGGATAAAACCAGGACGGTGGATGAAATCTTTATATGCAGCGATCTTCTGAGCTCCAAACACTCCTCGCCCCACACGAGGATTTCAAACAAGTTTAGAATCAAGTTTGAAAACCTGGGTACTGATCGCTCCTCGTGACCTCATGTTGACTCTACGAGGCATGACACAGGATTGAGCCAAAAATCGGACAATCAAAAAAACTAATTGTGGAAGTGGAAAATCAGCTCGAAATGGGTCAAAAATCGCCCAAAGAGAAACTGTGAAACCTTCATAAAGTGGTGAGTGTGAAGGTCTTGAAATATGGAGGGAAAATAGACTTAAGGACAGTTATAAATGAGCACCTGTTGACCTGAAATGACCCAAATGCACCTGGGTATTCTTAATTAACGGTAGACAAATACAGGGGGTGGACAATGAAACTGAAACACCTGTCGTTTTAGTGTGGGAGGTTTCATGGCTAAATTAGACCAGCCTGGTGGCCAATATTCATTAATTGCACATTGCACCAGTAAGAGCAGAGTGTGAAGGTTCAATTAGCAGAGTCAAAGCACAGTTTTGCTCAAAACATTGCAATGCATACAACATTATGGGTGACATATCAGAGTTCAAAAGAGGACAAATTGTTGGTGCATGTCTTGCCGGCGCATCTGTGACCAAGACAGCAAGTCTTTGCGATGTATCAAGAGCCACAGTATCCAGGGTAATGTCAGCATACCACCAAGAAGGACAAACCACATCCAACAGGATTAACTGTGGACGCAAGAGGAAGCTGTCTGAAAGAGATGTTCGGGTGCTAACCCGGATTGTATCCAAACAACATAAAACCACAGCGGCCCAAATCACGGCAGAACTAAATGTGCACCTCAGCTCTCCTGTTTCCACCAGAACTGTCCGTCGGGAGCTCCACAGGGTGAATATACATGGCCGGGCTGCTATAGCCAAACCTTTGGTCACTCGTGCCAATGCCAAATGTCGGTTTCAATGGTGCAAGGAGCACAAATCTTGGGCTGTGGACAATGTGAAACATGTATTGTTCTCTGATGAGTCCACCTTTACTGTTTTCCCCACATCCAGGAGAGTCACAGTGTGGAGAAGCCCCAGAGAAGTGGACCACCCAGATTGTTGCATGGCCAGAATGAAGCATGGGGGTGGATCAGTGATGGTTTGGGCGGCCATATCATGGCACTCACTTGGCCCAATACTTGTGCTAGATGGGCGTGTCACTGCCAAGGACTACCGAACCATTCTGGAGGACCATATGCATCCAATGGTTCAAACATTGTATCCAGAAGGCAGTGCAATGTATCAGGATGAAAATGCACCAATACACACAGCAAGACTGGTGAAAGATTGGTTTGATGAACATGAAAGTGAAGTTGAACATCTCCCATGGCCTGCACAGTCACCAGATCTAAATATTATTGAGCCACTTTGGGGTGTTTTGGAGGAGTGAGTCAGTTAACGTTTTCCTCCACCAGCATCACGTAGTGACCTGGCCACTATCCTGCAAGAAGTATGGCTTAAAATCCCTCTGACCACTGTTCAGGACTTGTATATGTCATTTCCAAGACGAACTGTCGCTGTATTGGTCGCAAAAGGAGGGCCCCACACCATACTAATAATGATTGTGGTCTAAAACCAAGTGTTTCAGTTTCATTGTCCACCCCTGTACATCAGCCAGCCAATATTTTCGGTTTTTGCTGGTATCGGCATATGTTGGGTGTGTTGGCTGATACCTCCCCTCGGTATTATTTACACTCTCACACATACACTACTCACAAAAAGTTAGGGATATTTGGGTTTTTGTATGATGTCAGAATGAACCTAAAATCCACTACAACCTTTCCAGGTGAACTGAATTAAACTCTTAACTTTTTAAAGCACATGTACATTGTTCAATGTTTAAATATTTATTCTGCATCATTCATTTCCGAAAGTTGAATATCCCTAAATTTTTGTATATATATATATATATATATATATATTTTATTAGTTTTATGCTTCTTTTTAATAGTTGTTCACAAGTGCACCGTTTCTTTCATATATATTTATTTGAGGTGCTTTGTTCTTTCTTATATCAAAAGACTTGTATAATTAGTTTCCATTGTATCCTTCGTTATATTCATTTGGGAGTCAAATGCAGTATCGGCCCTACATATCAGGTTGTA
Organism: Atherinomorus stipes; assembly: GCA_023101725.1. Taxonomy (NCBI): domain Eukaryota; kingdom Metazoa; phylum Chordata; class Actinopteri; order Atheriniformes; family Atherinidae; genus Atherinomorus; species Atherinomorus stipes. The sequence continues at coordinate 250,167 of JALJCO010002160.1, read as the reverse complement.
TTGGCCATCAGCTGAGGTTGATGAGAAAATATTGGTATTGATATCAGCCCTAAAAGATCTGTATCGGTCAATCTCTTCTCTTCATGTGTAACTTTTACTTGAATAAGCCTACATCTAGTAACCAATACACTGGCAATACAGTGTTGAGCTACATCAATGATGCAATATGTGAAAGTCTCATCAGTGTGATGTATTGTTTTTTTGTCGATGCAATGTTTTGATTTATATTATTATGAAAGAGGGAAGTAGCTCCCACCATCTATTTAAAATTTGCCCTCATAAAATTAGTTTAAAAAAAGGACTTGGTGGAGTCTAAAATATTTAAATAAAACCTCATTTATATGAACAAACAGGAATCCGTCAAATATGTTCAGTCCGAAGCGACATCCTGAATCCTCGATGAGGCTCATGGTAAATCACACAACTCTCCATCATCCAGAAGGACATTTGTAGAACATCAGTTCTTCCAATGATAGATTATTCATCCATCATAGATCATGACATGGAAATTAATGTAGACGGCCATGTACAACTTTTCCTAATTTCACCAAGGTGACATTTTTTACTTTTTCAGAAATAACCTAATGTGTTCCTAAATAGGTTACTGAAACTTGGAGATAAAAGGAAGAGTAGAAACGTAAATGAGAAGAGGAGGAGGAAGAAAAACTGCATCACTGTGTTGGTTGTTATTATTCTAAATGCCTTCTGTCTGGTCAGGAATCCCATTTTCGATACACACACACACTGATGGAAGACAGAAAGATGGAGGGCAAAAGGGAGAGAAAAGTGTAATTCATTTTCTGATAACACGCATAATCCATGGTTTCCATAGTAACGGCTTTACAGCATCCAGGGGAGAAGAGTTTCTTTTCAAAACAGAAACACTGAAATATTAAAACTGTTCAAATTTGTATTAGTGGACAGCACGAGGCTGTAAATGCGTTAAACTCCATCTCCGTTCTGCATTATTCAGTTGAATGACATCATTGTTAACTTTTCTTTGTGCTCAAACAGAAACACCAGTGCTTTCATGAGGTTGTACTTCAGTCAACGCGTCATTTTTCATCTAAATTTTTCAAATATAAAGGTTTTCCAAAGCCCCATCCATCCATCCATCCATCTTCCTGCTGCTTATCCGAGGTCTGGTCAGCTACCTCAGCAGGGGAGCCCAGTATTCCTCTACCCAGCCCGAGGTGTTCCCGGACCAGCCGAGAGATGCAGTCCCTCCTGCATGTCCTGGGTCTTCCCCGGGGTCTCTCCCAGGCGGGACATTCACGAACACTTCACCAGGGAGGCGTCCTGACCAGATGCCCGAGCCACCTCATCCGGCTCCTCTCGATGCGGAGAAGCAGCGGTTCTACTTTCAGCTTCTCCCAGATGACGAGCTTCTCACACTACTGTATCTCTAACGGTGCGTTCAGACCAAACAAGGTAGGGGTGTCAGGTTTACATGCAAAGTCTACATAAGCGCGCGTCAAGGAGCATCGAACCTGCTTGGAGTGTGTTTTGGCGTTCGATGCGCGTTGAATGCCAGAGCTAGGGTTGGGTACCGAAATTCGGTTCCAAGGAGGGACCGAATTAAAAATGGCGGGTACCGGGTACTCATAAAAAATATTTACTTTCAGTCCTGCTTATCGGTTCTTGGACGCACTTGTCACCTTTTTTTTTTTTTTTTTTCTAAACAACGGTTGCATGTCTGCCAAGAGTCAGGCCCTGTCTGTCACGTGACTACGTCACGCATTCACGCTGACCTCAACACGCCGGCCGGAGGGGGAAAAAGTAAACACACCAGGAAAACAAGTGGAAAACTGGGCTAACTATGCATGATGGACCGTGGAAAACGCTCCAAAGTGTGGCTTCACTTTGAAAGACAAGGAGACGAAAAAGGGAAATGCAACATATGTCATAAGCTAATTAGCTGCAAGACAGGTTGCACATCAAATTTGACGAAACATTTACGACAGCATGGCATCGACCTGAAGGACTGTACAGTGTTTGATGTACTGCGGTCGTCAACACCCGACACAGCCAGCGCTAATGTTGCTTCAAGTAGCGCTTAGCAGCAGCTTGCCAGCAGCCCCTCCGGAGACACCGTTTACGTTGGCGAAAAAGAGGCTGACAAAAGACAAAACCGAGGAGTGTCACCGTGCGGTAACAAAGTTTGTGGTCAAAGGACTACATCCTTTCTCCGTCGTCGAGGCTCCGTCCTTCAGGTAAGTAAAACAATGTAACGTTGCTCCTAAATCCTGTGGCAAAAATACTGTATTTCGTATTGTGTGGGCTATGTTTACCAGCAAACATCAAACGAATGATCCTGCTCAGAGTTAAATCAACGAATCTGTAGAATAAAGAAAAACAGGTATCTATATTCTTTTAAAATATTTTCAATTCTTGCAATTGAGTATTTCTGCCACTGCCACATTGCATTACTGATTTCCTAACAACAAAACAATGGATGTAGGTTGGAAATAGACAAGGTTTAAGTTTGTAGAATAAAATAAAAGAGATGATGCTAGAAAACTTGTATAGCAACAAACAGTTATGTTGAATTATTTTTTTTTTTTTTTGCTGGGAGATGACCAGGGCCTTGAATGCAAACACACACCTCCCTCCAGAGATATTTTGGCAAATCATTTAATTCCTGCCTGGCACGGAAAAGTCAAACTTATATTAGCTATGATGTCAGCAAGTTGCCATAACTAGTGACAGCTACAAGCCTACTCAAGATCATATCTACAGTGACACACACTATATCCAGTAGGAAGGATGAAACAGAAAGTTCTCAAACAAAAGCATCTATACATCACAAACAGACCAGCAGGGCTGAAGAGATTAGTAGACATTTTGCAAGAATTTGGCATAATCAACAAAATCACACTTCACTGTTGATAATGCAACAAACATGAATGTGGAACAAAAAGGCCACAATTAACAAAGTTAGCCTGTTTTGCACATACACTAAATCTCACAAAGTGTGTACTCTGTCCATCAGGACCAAATGACTCCACATCAGAGATGCTGTGGTCTGGACGAAGAGGTCATCCATGCAGATTGTGCTCAAAGAGAAACAAAAATTCTCAGTAAGTGCCTTAAGTTTGCTTACAGAACAGCTACTCAACTATGCAAAATAATAATAATAAATCTATTTTCCCTGATCATCACTTATTTTCTGTTTGTCATACTAGATCTGCGCTCAGCATGCCCTGATTCTTGATGTGAGGACGCGTTGAACTCCCTCTACATGATGATGGAACGATTCCTCGAGCAGTTTCCTGCAATTCAGGCAGCCTACCATGATCATCGTCTGAAGAAGCCACGAGAGGGACCGGCTGCCCGACTGCAGATGAAGACTTCAGAAAGGCAGAGGAGTTCATACATCTAATGAAAGTGTTGTACACATCCACACCCCTGCCTGCCATCTGAAACAAGTCCTACATGCAGTCAGATCCTGCCAATTCTGAAGAAACTTGAGACACATTACACTGTGAAAGAAGAAGACACAGTTTTTGCATCCACCCTTAAGCAGGCCGTCTGGGGAACATGTCAAAGCGGCACCAAAATGATGACATCAGAAGTTTTCTTGAAGAGGCCACTGCAGTAGACCCACTTCCAAACACACTGTGGAGGACAGCGCTGTATGGGAGCGGCTCAAGGAGAAGATGATGGCAGGAAAGTCGACTGAGTCTGAGCAGCCATCAGAGCAGGACTGTGGAGAAGATGGTGTGATGCCGTCAGAAGGGGAGGATGAAGGAGAGAATACGGAAGAAAGAGAGCAGAGTGAGGAAGGGAGAACATGCCACCTCCCTGCAAGAGGGCTGCAAAGTCTCCACTGGAGGAGCTTTTGCTCATGAAGACAACCTGACAACTGAAATTCTGTCAAGTAGAACCACATCCATCCAGCACAAAATTGAGACAGAACTGAAGATGTACCAAGAGATGCCACCACTGCTGATGTCTGATGACCCTGCCGCTTGGTGGTGGAACAACAGAGCCACATACCCGTCTCTATCAGAGGTGGCCTTTTCATATTTGTGTGTACAGGCATCCTCAACCCCGAGTGAGCGTGTTTTCTCCACCGCTGGAGACACCATTTGCGCAGAGAGATCGCGCATACTACCAGAAAAGGCTGATATGCTGATTTTTCTGAACAAGAACTGTTGAGTTGACACTTTAACACAAACTTGTGGGGTTTTATGATTTTGTTTTTGATTGCGCACAGCTAAAATGCACTGAATACACTTGAGATGCATTTTAGTCTCAGTGCTGCTTGTACGTATGTGCAGAATGTGCACCATGGGATGCACTTTATTTTTTATTTCTTATGGATGTTTAAACTTTATTTTAAGCATTTGTAACCCATTAATGCTCAGGCATGACTTGACTTGTGTGCAGAATGTACCATGGGATGCACTTTGATTTTTGTTTCAGTTTTTCTCAGGGATACTGATTGTAAGCAGCTGTTATTTACTGAATGCGTTTTATTACATGGTGTTTGCTGTTTTGCAGTGAATGCAATGCAGTTTAGTATTTTTGCATTGATGCTGCTTAGACAAGATTTTTATTTTAGTCTTGTTTACCACTATCTTAAAAGGTAAAGAAATAAAGTTACTTTTGTTAAACATTTGACTTTTTTTTTTTTTTTTACCATATTGGAATCGAAATAAGGAATCGTTAGGAACCGGAATCGATAAGCAGAACCGGAATCAGAATCGGATTCATAAAAATCCTAACGATACCCATCCCTAGCCAGAGCTGGAAAATCTTAAGTTTTGCCGCTTTGGCGCGGGGCGTCAATCAGAGAGACTTGGCATGTCTCATTTTCTGACAGGACGAGATATACTGAGGAGACCATGGGCAATCTCTTTACTCCACAGAGACAATGGAGGATAAACTGTGATCTGCGGCCGATCTCAGGTTTTCAAATGGCGGGTTGATGATCTGCTGTCCCGACAGGATTTAATGGTCTAATGCCGTCCCGATGCGGCACTGCAGGTCGTTAAACTGGGGTGGACCAGATGGAAAGCTGAAAGCGTCCATCCTCTGCACGCATTTCCTGGAGCAAATGATGAAACTACCCAAACTCAGAACACCTCTGAACAGTCTGATGAATCTACATATGAAGAGATGTCCAATGACGTTATTCTCTGGCCTAGTGGAGCAAAAAAAAAACAAGCAGTTGCTCAGTTTCATCTGCCATCATATAAAGACACGGGCAAAGGAAAACAACCGGGTCCAGCACCACACTCTAGATGCGAGACACACATCAAGAGCGTTTTGGTCTCTGGATGTCAGCGCTGATTTTATGTGGACTGGTGTCAAACTTTAAGCGTCAAGCGCGACATAAGGCACCGTAAGGGAGAGCTCAGCCACCCTAAAACTCATTTTGGCTACTTGTACCCACAATCTCGTTGTTTTGGTCGTGACCCACAGCTCATGGCCATAGGTGAGGGTAGGAACGTAGATCGAACGGTAAACAGAGCTTTGCCTTCTGGCTCAGCTCCTTCTTCACCACGACAGATCGATGCATAGTTGCATCACTGCAGACGCTGCACTGATCCGTCTGTCGATCTCCCGCTTCATTTTTCCCTCACTAGTGAACAAGACCCTGAGATACTTGAACTCCCCCACCTGGGGCAGGACCTCACCCCCAATCCGAAGAGTACACTCCACCCTTTTCCGGCAGAGGACCATGATCTCAGATTTGGAGGTGCCGATTCTCATCCCAGCTGCTTCACACTCGGCTGCGAATCACTCGAGCAAGAGTTGAAGATCAGGGCCCGATGACGCCGACAGAACCACATCATGAGCAAAAGTCCAACCCCCACCAGAAACGAATCAGACTTACTGCCGGAAATGCGCACTAAGCTCTGGCACTGGTTGTACAGGGACTGGACAGTTCGAGCAAGGGGGTCCGATACTCCATGCTGCTGGAGCACCCCCCACAGGAGTCCCCAGGACACACGGTGGAATGCCTTCTCCAAGTCCACAAAGCACAGGCAAACTCCCATGTCCCATCCAGGACCCTGAAGAGGGCGAGTAGAAAGTGAATGCACATCATAGGGGATTATCACGCTTACCGGAAGTTCCCGGATTTTGGACACTTCCTCTTCCGGGTTAACGACAGCCGTTCCTGCTCTGTTATACTGTTTAAATCGGATAAACTCCAAACATACTTAAGTTTTCATTCTAGACTGAAGTGATACTGGATCAAAAGCTGGATCAAAGCGATCGATTCGCCGCGGTGAAGGGCTGAACTTTATAATAAAACACACGTTTGTTTGTCGCCGATGGGGCACGACACCGGCACTTCACAGCATGCTAGCATTAGCCAGCTAACGTTTACTGACGTGCTTAACATTGTGCGTCTTAAAACACACAAACATCTGAAAATCGGGGCTGTGCCCCCCCCCCCCGTTTCCAGTGGAACAACTGGGGACTGCCAAGAAAGGAGACGCTTTCAGATGATTGTGTGTTTTCAGCCGCACAAAGTTAGGCACGTTATCGAGCTGGCTAATGCTAACCTGCTAACACGACTGCGCAGTCTGCCGGCCACAAACAAACGTGTCGTTTTATTATAAAGTTCGGTCCTTCACCGCGGCGAATCGGTCGTTTTAATCCACTTCTTCCTTAGTATCACTTCAGTCTGGAATGAAAACTTGGCATTGGCGTTTATCCAATTTACAAAGTTTAACAGAGTAGTAGCTGGCGGACTATTGTTAGCAGGTTAGCATTAGCCAGCTTGATGACGTGCGGCTGAACTTTGTGCGGCTGAAAACACACAAGCATCTGAAAACGTCTCCTTTCTTGGCAGTCCCCAGTTGTTCCACTGGAAACGGGGGGGTACAGACCCGATTTTCAGATGTCTGTGTGTTTTAAGACGCACAATGTTAAGCACGTCAGTAAACGCTAGCTGGCTAATGCTAGCATGCTGTGAAGTGCCGGTGTTGTGCCCCACCGGCGACAAACAAACGTGTGTTTTATTATAAAGTTCGGCCCTTCACCGCGGCAAATCGATCGCTTTGATCCAGCTTTTGATCCAGTATCATTTCAGTCTGGAATGAAAACTTAAATATGTTTGGAGTTTATCCGATTTAAACAGTATAACAGAGCAGGAACGGCTGTCGTTAACATGGCCCGGAAGAGGAAGTGTCAAAATCCGGGAACTTCCGGTAAGCATGATAATCCCCTATTCTGTGGGTGTTGTATCCCTTTCAAATATTCCTGCAAATTATTTCAGAAGTCATGAAATACAGGGTATTTTTCACGACTACAACAATCCGGGTTACATTAAAAATGACCGTCAGACGAGCACGGACAAACTGTAAATGGTCTGTTGAGGGAAAAAAAAGAATTACCAAGAATCTGATGAGAGAGAATTAAAGAATACATTTATTGACAAAGTAATTAATAAGAACATTAGCAAACATTGCTTTGCAAGCGGAGAGCTCTGCAGACTCAGACGAGCAAGTCCCTCTGTGCGGCTCTCCGATTGCAAAGCCACGTTCGCTTATGTTCTTATTAATTACTTTGTCAATAAATCTATTCTTTTATTCTCTCTCATCGGGCTCTTAATTTGTTTCCACAACAGATCATTTGCAGCTGTAAAGTTTGCCCTTATGTAGAATAGAGGAAAAAGATGGTACACCCTCTGCTAATCCTCCAAGGTAGTCAGGTCCTGCTGCTGCAGAGAAGCCCAGCTCATCATCATCATCATCCCTCCACCTCCATGTGAGGAATTTGTGCTGACAAGCTTTGCTTCGGACCAAACATCCATTTCAGTCTGATCTGTACAACATTGTTTCTGAAGTCTTGTGGTTTGTTCAGATGCAGCCGGAGTCAAACAGAAGACTGAATGCAATCCTTCAACGCTTCCCACTGGACCAAAGACGTCTCATCCAAGTATAGATCGAAATTCACCCGACTAATCGGTCTATATTTTAGCCCAAATTTAACTATAAAATTTATTCTATTATTTATTAAATATTAAACCAACAGATTGAACCTTGTAAAAATAAACATGAATGACATAATATAAAAAATATATTATGATTTATAACATTTTTATCTCTTGTATAACTAATGGAATAAAACCAGACTCCGACAAGAACAATTCAGGATTAGGCTATAAACAAAATCTACCATATTTAACTACAAAAACTGAGGGACAACAGAAAAAAAATGAAATATTGATTTTAAAAAAAAAGAGATGAAATGGTGCACGAGTAAATCACATTAAAAAATAAAAAGGCTAACTTCAAAAAAACCTGTGAATAAACCTGTTTATTTTTTTAGAGCCATTAAAACACAAAATTTCAATGAAAAATTTATTGAAACTTCTTAAAACTTTAAGAACCTTGAAACATAATAGACGTTTTCTGCATCGATTACTGATTTTGTCTCTTTTTTTCCCCATAAAAATTCTTTATTTCCAATGAGTGTTAGATGTTTGCTTTCTAGCCTGCAGGTTCAGGCTTCAGTTAGCGTTAGCATTAGCTGGTGCTCCATCCAGACCTCTTAGCTCTGCTTTGTCATCTCCACTTACTAGTCCGTATTTAATAAATTGAATTGGATTTTTTTCTTTTTTAGGGGCGATTTGGAGAGCATTTTGTCTTCATTATTCCATTTTAATTCTCCATCAAAACGTTTGCTACAGGCTAGCAGCTAGCTGAGTGTCTCCTTCTGCTTGTTTGTTGAACTCTGATGAATTACCGCCACCAGGTGGGGGAGGCTACACTGCGACAGACCCAGTCATAAACAACAGTGAAAATTCAACGTCCTATGGCCCTTGTGGCCCATGTGTGCAAACGTAAAGTGTTTTTTGTGGCCCTCATGGCCAAGAATCACTGTATTAGACATCTTTTAGACCAAAACCTGCTCGGTGGGTTAGATTTGCAGCTTTCCTTCCAGGCAGTTATTTTTCTGAACTGGTTTATATGAGCCCAGATTTTATAGATTCGACGCACACACTGTGCAAATTTGGCCGATTTTGAGTTGATTTTCCAGTCGTGCAACAATTTTGGCAATCGGACCCGACTCTTGGCCAAATCGTGTGTCGTGCGGTATACTAGGGGGTCACAAGAGGCGATTGGCACCTCACGACGAGCTCCCGATCAGAAATCGTGAGTTGCAAGAAAATCAAACCTGTCTGATATTTGGTCTAATTCCTCATCCACACACGACATCGTCGCCTTTTCTTTTTGGCGACTTCTTCACAAAGAAGAGCACAAATCACCAGGCGACGCGTTTTTTTGGTGATAGCAAACTGTTGCTGCTGTTGTTGTCGTCTTCTCTGTCTTCTTCTTCTGCTACTACTAGCTGTATTTATTGCGTTGCATGTCAGGATTGTTCAAGACCCCGACCTGCCTTTGAGGACGTACAGTGAGTATTCAGATTGCATCCAAGCATCAGTTCGTACAGTGTGACATAGCAAACTGTGAACTTTTGAACTCTGCGACTGATTCGCACAATTTGAGTTAAGGCTGCGAGCAACGATTGAAAATATCGCACAGTGTATCTCAGGCTTAAGGATGATATAATGGATTCCTTTTATCAGATTATGATTGGACGACTGTAAGCTGGATTGAATTGGACTGGGGTGCACCGATTGATCGGCCAGCCGATCGATCGGCTCCGATTTCCATAATTTTGGGGGATCGGGGATCGGCCGATCAATAAATGTAAAACCGATTTTATGTACCGATTGTATTTACTTCCGCTAAAGTCATTTTTGGTGGTTTAAGTTTTGTTAGTTTGTCTTGTAGATTATTTTATTTATTACTTATACCTTATTATATGCATTGCAAAATAAGGAAAATATTGTTGTGAACTTTATTTTTAGTAAGAGGCTCAAAGCCAGTTTGAAATGCAACCAGTTGAGCTAGTTTTGTGTTTAATGTGAAAAATGAGACTGAAGGAATGGTGATTATATTTTTGTAGTTTGGACAGCAATGCTTGCAACTTTTCATTTATATTTAAGAACAGTAGCTTGTGCAGTTAAAACTAGTTTGCATTGTACTACAGGTATTGTTTGTTAATAAAACAAAATTGGTACATTGAAGATGTTTGCTGTCAATTTTCAACAAAAATCGGTATCGGCAGGTCAGATTTCTTAAAGATCGGCGATCGGTGATCGGCCAGAAAACTGCAATCGGTGCACACCTAAATTGGACTTAATCAGAAAGTCTAGAGCTGTTGTGGATAAATGTGCTTAGTCATGCCTGTGCACACATTACATCATGCGCACATGCATCATTCATTTATGAGGATGTGCAGAACCTAAGCTTCAAACAAACACAGGATACATGAGGCAGCCATGATAATCAGCCACGTTTGTGATTAAAATCAACTATTTTCAGCCCAAATCTCACTCCCAGCTCATTTTCAGATACAGGACGATTAAAACCACCTGTCACATGATCACAGCTACAAACCCGTGTATTTTGTTTATGTGGGGGATGAACCTCAGTTATACTTTTTCCAGAGTAATTCAGCGTGATTCCAAACCTCATTCTGCCTCTGAGAAAACTTCTGTTTCATATTTAAGTGGAAAATCACATTTGCTTTTCAGAGCAGACTTGAAGTGTGTGTGTGTGGAAGAGTGTGTGACATGAGTGGATTATTTTCTCTCTGACAGCAGCACAGATAGTCGCATTGACTCTTCATGTTCGCCTCCAGTCTTCCTCTCTTCACCTCCCGACCCTGTCTTCTCTTCCCCTCTTCCTCTATCTTCTCCCCTCCTAATCCGACGCTCTTTCGTCTCTCTCGCTGGCTGATTTCAATATGAATGAAAGTTAAGCTGATTTTCCTCGTGGCAAAACACACTCACACACAAAATATTCATTTGCAGTTTTAATTTAATTTCTGTTTGACTTGGTTCACATTTAGACAGTAAAACTGGACTCAAGGATTTACATACGTGTGTTTGTGTGTGTGTTGGCCTCAACAATTACATGCTTGCGGTTTTAATTAAGCTCTCCAATGAGTGATGTCGGACACTTGGAAAGTGAATGTAAATCAATAAGACTCGCAAGTGGCAAAAAACATTCTATGGAGTCTGTGCATGTGTGTGTTTGTGTTTTTAGCTCAAAAGCCCAACCCGCATTACACCACTTCACCATGGCAACAGAGATAGTCAGACTTGACTGGTATGAACTCGTTATCATAATTCAACATATTTGATTTGGTGTAAAGATATTAAAATATATTAATGAAGATGAAGAGATTCAATGCATCTAAAAAGTGAGCTGAGCTCCCCACCCAGAGGGTAGATGGGAGATGGATGAGGAAAGAGTTTATGATTTACACCTGCAGAAGGAGGGACTCGTCCTGCTCAGGGCTTGAAATTCACTTCTCAAAATGGGGGGAATTCCCCCCTTACATGCTTCACCAAGGGGGGATTTGGATACTTTGGGGGGGATATTTACAGGGCGCTTTACCACAGGTCTTACCGCGTCCTATTCGTACCTCAGATTAATAAGGAGCATTAATTTGTCTTTTTCGTCCTCCTTAGTTCATTTAACCAGCTCTCTTGTCCCGTCTCCATTCTCTTTATCAGCCATCATCAGTTTTTACCAACTTAATACAAAAAGTACATATTGCAGTAATCTGTTGCATCTTTCAACTGCATAATTATAATCAGTGGTTCTGGTGGTTCTTTCTTCCAGCTCTGTTCTGTTCTCTCTCCTCTACGTAATCTCTTGCATTTGATAAAAGTTCTGTTAGAATAAAACTGGTCTTGGGGAGGACAGAGCATCTTCTACATGCAAGGCAAGAAAACTGTCAGAAACTTAATGAATAAACCAATTTAAAAATACCCAAAGATACTTAATAGGAAAGAAAATGGAAACACTGAGAAAACAATAAAGAAGCTCAGATAAACAAGAACAAGTGAAGAGCGGTGAGAATGTGAGAAAATGAGGAAACATCCCCAAAATCAGCTTCTTTCTCCAAAATAATACAAAATTTTGATTTTTAATATTACATATTTAATGCTCTTTAGCCTATGCGTCAAAATATAAAATGTATTCCTAATATCGAACTATTATTTATCAATATTATCTTTATCTATGAATCGATCTCTCATTCAGCTGCCATGCGAGAAACGGTGACGCAGCGCTGATGTTGGTCTCATCACACCAACATTAAACTGAGCAGCTCGTGCCTTCGTCATTATGATGAAACACGGATATTCTGAGCCAGTTAGGCTAAAACCTTTCTTTGGGCTGCTTGGTACCGTAACCAGCACCGGCGCTACCTGAGGATCCGGAGGATTTGGGTCGTAAACTAGACCGACACCGGCGCTACCACAGCGACTGGTGTTGGTCCAGACCAGGTTCCCTTCAGGTGACCCGAAGTTAGATTTACGTTATAAGACTCCGTGAAAGTATCGTCTTACCAGCGGGAAATCCGCCAACTATGGCTGGTTTACCAACAAGAGGGAAGATGAGACATCTGACGGGTCAGAGAGAGGGAGAGAAAGGGAGCGCGCGCTTTATTAAAGGGCCGACGCGGGAGGCGACGTAACTCCTAAATGAAAGGAGAGGGAGCGATGTCGCCTCAAGCATGTCGAGCCCTTTATTCTACGTCATTTTATGGCTCCGATGCAAAGGTTCACTGCACATTACGCGCTCAATTGCAGCGGAATTTCCCGCATTATAAGAACGAAGTTTGCGGAATTGATGGGATTATGCGCGATTCCCGCAATCCCGCAGTGATTTAGGCCCTGCTGCTACTCCACGGTCGGGTCACAGGGCAGCAGTTTTAAGGGATACAACACCCACAGAATATGCCTTCATTTTTCTCTCCCCATCTACAACTTGGACACTTAATATTCCAAATGCAGCCGGAGACCGGGGGGGGGATTTCGTGATCCACCGACTTTCATATAATTGAGTTCACTGGTGCTTGAAACAAAAAGGTCCATAAAAGTCCACAAAAACTTGGTCAATATTCCTCCATACTGCTCATCCAATGTAATCCAAGTGTCCTGAGTGGGTAGCGTCCAGAATTTACTCAAAACAACATCATTTAGTATATTTTATAGCCTAAATAATAGAACATCGTACTTCCCTGATGCGCGTCCATGCCAGTTCACGACACTACTGACGAGATTGCGTGTTGTTTCTTTGCTTTAAAATCAATATCCAACCCCTATTGTGTTTGTCCGCAGCTCGGTCGCTCTTAGCACAATGTAAACAGTAAGTTTCTTCTTCTAAGCTTGCATTATCAGCAGAGTAGGCGCTGAACGCTGCAGCTTCCATAGTGTCGTGAACTCGCATGGATGCACATAAGGTAAGTACAATGTTCTACTGTTTAAGACCAGTGTTTCTCAATCCTGGTCCTCAGGGACCCCCGTCCCTGTTTTTCAAGATATTCCTACTTCAACAGACTCGTATGAAACGCTCGTTAGCAGCTTGCTAAGAACTTGATGAGCAGTTGAGTTGATCTGAATCAGGTGTGGTGAAGTTGGAAACCTGGAATACATGCAGACCGGGGTCCCTGAGGACCAGGATTGAGAAACCCTGCTTTAAGCTATAAAAATCTACTAAATGATGTAGTTTCCAGTAAATTCTGGACGCTGCCCACTCAGGACACTTGGATTACATTGGACGAGCAGTATGGAGGAATATTGTCAAGTTTTGGTGGACTTTTGACCTTTTCGATTTGAACGCCAGTTTATTCCATTATATGAAAGTCAACGGATAACGAACCCCCCCGATCTCCGGCTGCATTTAAGATATTAAAAAAGTGCTCCAGAGTCTTGCCCACCATGAGGGTGAGTAGAAAATAGGGTTGTCACGATACTAGAATTTCATTCTCGATACCGATACTAAAGATAGTGGTCGATGCTTAACACTATTTTCGATAACCAAGCTAACCTGAAGTGAACAGGCGCTAACAGACACAGACGAGCTAAAACTAAGTGACGCTCGTTAGTCGGCTAAAAGCCACCATTGTGCGACTCTGCTACAGGCTGAGGCCTTCCTGGGGAGTAAGGAGGGACCTAGCTACTAACCATCAGTGCGAACGTGGGCACCCGGTCTGCCACCTGTCAATCAAAAGGACACGCCCCTAATTGTGTAATTTCTTTTTTTCCCCTGTTTATTGTGAAGAACATGTTTCAGACAATTCATCACTGACAAATGTCAGGCACGTTAACATGTTCTTTTATCCCATACATATGCAGTCGTCCTCCAAATTATTCCTACCCTCCAATTAAAGAAGGGAAAAAAAATCAGCTGTCTGTGAAATAAGATAATATTGACAAAAGTAATGATAAATGAAAATTACATAAAAATCATTTTGAAGTCTGGTTCAAAATAAATGTTAAAAACAAATGTACAAAAATTTTAAAAAGTAAACAAGCATATGGAGCTCCAAAGCTAAAATTTAGTTGAGCAACCCTTTGAGACAATCTCAGGTGTTTTCTGTAACGTTCAAAAAGACGTCTACACCTGTTGACATGTTGGTCCACTATTAATGCATCTGGGACAAGTTTTTTTTTTTTTTTTTTTTTTTTTTTTATTTCAATCCACAATTCAAAGGCAATATCTTATTTCACTAAATTAAAATTTTGTAAATTTTTATTTATTAGTTTCTTTAGTTTCTTGTTATTTAAATTACTATTTTAATTTTAGCCTTTTCTATAATTAGAGGGTTGAATGTCATGCAAGGAACAGGCCTTCACACCTACTGTCACAGTTTTGCAACAAACTCATTCTGGCCTTTCCTTACTTTATTCCTTTTCCTCTAGTTTAATTTAAATATATCTTTGTTTTCATTCATTTATATTTATTATGTATTCAATTTGTTTTATTTATCTTTAATAAATATTTAATAATTCACTGTATTTTATTATTTTTCATTGCATTTGTTTATACAGTTAATAAATCCAGAAGTTAAGGGGTTAAAGCTGCTGTTTTGGAGCTGCTCTGATCCGGTCATCTTGTCATCAAAGTTTATTCCTTTAAAAGTCACTCTGATCCTCAGGCTGCCCATTTTTTCTGCTTCCAGCACATCAAACAGCTCCAGATCCGACTGCTCATTTCCTGCCTCTGACAGCTGCGACGTAAATGATAATCAATGTTTTTCACTTTTAATGCTTTTAATATTGAGGCTGATTGATGTATTTTTATTGGGATTTGATGAAAACGTCCATGTGATGTCAAATAAAATCTGCATGTTCGTTTCAGGTGGACTTTTTTCTTTAATTACGTCCCCTGACCTTTATAAGCAGGCGAGTTGTTCAGACAGAAACGTGCTCAGTGAGCCGGTGTTAATTAATGAGCAATCGATGGCTATTTATCAATTTATTTAAGAGCCAATCAGAAGCAAGACAAAGGAAAGCTGACATGAAGAAGACAGGAGAAGTTAGAGGTAAATGGAAATGTTCAGGGGAAATTGGTTGTTTCATCAGGACCAGAAAACACAGGAAAATGAGTGTGTGTAATTGTGTGTGTAGTAATTATATCAGCAGTCAGGGGTGATGAATGATTGAGCTTCTATCTGCAGCCGGAGGCCTCAAACACACCGCAGCTCTATTAATCTGGCATCGCTACAAAGTGTGTGTGCTGGCGTCAGTTTATGTTGGAGATGTGTGTAAATGTGCAGACTGAAGAAGACAATCTAAAGAAAGTTTCCCCGTCAGTAAATGTCAGGCGTCTGCAGACCTGCGGGGCGTGGGCTGGCTTGCTGTGTGGCGTTCATGTACCATCATCATGTTTCATGTCTCACTTCTTTTGTGTGTGGACAAAAAAAATGAAAAGACTCAGCAAATTAAGAAAATATTGGATTTGCAAGTGATAATTATGCACAAGTGCACCTGCTCATGTATAAATAGCATCAGAGTCGCTGCGTGATGCGACCACCCGCTGAGGCACCACGCTCCGTCTCTTATCACACAGTTCTCGCAACAAAGTAGAAATGAACTTATTATCCAGAAAACTATAAAAGAGTTTGTTACATAATGTTTTTTCTAATGTCGGAGATACAGTAGGGGTGTCCAACGTCGGTCCTCGAGAGCCGAAAGACAGATGGGTTTCCTGCATCAACACAGCTGATTTAAATTAAACGGATTCAGCAGACTATGAAGTTCTGAACAATGAATCAGTGATTGGAGTCGGCTGAGATGGGACAGGGACTCGCTGAAAACCTGCAGGATTGTGACCATGGACGACTCCTGCCTCACTGTGATGGATACGCTGCCGGTCCAGCTGCCACACCTCTGTTTTCTTATTTCTTTCTTCGATCCTATTCTTATTTCTAGAACTTATTTCTTTGAACGCTTTTAGGTCTAGACTAGGAGCATTTGAAACTGCCTCCTTCAAGGAAAAGTTCACCCACAGAATGGTGTAACTTTATTTTCCACTTACCCTCATGGTGAGCAAGACTCTGAGCACTTTTTTGATATCTAAAATGCAGCCGGCGATCAGGAAGGCTTCTATTTTCCCCTCAAATGTCATATAACGGAGTTCCCTGGGGCCCGAGCCAAAAAGGTCCATAAAAGTCCACAAAAACTTGTCAATATTCCTCCATACTGCTCGTCCAATGTAATCCAAGTGTCCTGAGTGGGTAGCGTCCAGAATTTACTGGAAATTACATCATTTAGTATATTTTTAGAGCCTAAATAGTGCTACATCGCATCTCTTGCGAGCATGCCGATGTGCAATCACGAAACTACAGAAGGCGCGGCAGACGAGATCACATGTTCTGTTTTTCTTTCCGTTTGTTTTAAACCAATATCCACCCCCTCTTGTGTTTGTCCCGGTTGTCTGCAGCTCTGTCGCTCTTAGCACAGTGTAAACAGTGAATTATTTCTTCTACGCTTGCATTATCAGCAGAGTAGGCTCTGAACGCCGAGGCTTCCGTAGTTTTGTGAATGCACAAATGCCTTTTTCGCGAAACTAAGATTCACTGCCGTTTAGGCTCTAAAAATCTACTAAATGACGTTGTTTCGAGTAAATTCTGGACGCTACCCACTCAGGACACTTGGATTACATGGGACGAGCAGTATGGAGGAATATTGACAAGTTTTTGTGGACTTTTATGGACCTTTTTGGCTCGAACCCCAGCAAACTCCATTATATGAAAGTTGAGGGAAAACGAGAAGCCTTCCTGATTGCCAGCTGTGGGTGTACTAGTCCTTTAAATTGTAACTGTTTTTAATTTTTTTTCTTGTATATCTTTTATAATATGTAATTTATAATTTCTGCCTTTTGGCCAGAAATGCCTTGTAAAAGAGGTTTTTAATCTCAATGGGACTTTTCCTGGATAAATAAAAGGTTAAATAATTTTTTTTTTTTTTCCTTCCTTATCCAGCAGCTGGTGAAGTCACGCCTCATCCCGTGTTCACACGGACACCTCCATCCGCACACACGCCTAGATTTCAACACGTGAATGCTGGATGTTTACTGGCTTGATTTGGCGTTTTTTCCGTGTGAATGGAGCGCATGATACATGCAAATAAAACACTTGATTCGCGCGTCCAGTTTATGTTTGTGGAGTGGGGGGATGGTGGTTTGTCACCGATCGGTCACTTCAGTCAGGTGAACATGGCAGAACACGGTTATTGTGAGTCGTTTGAGAGAAAACCGAAGAAGTTCGGGTCCACCAGATTCTCCAGAGGCGCTCGGAGCTCTTCACCTGATTCAGGAGTTACGTCTGGATGACTGCCGCCTCCAGGAGGATTTCCCCACCCCAGTTTGATGATTGTCTGGGAGGATCGGTGCTGAAATCCCTCCAGGACACAAACTACAGGCGCTGTAGTCCAGCTGCTGAGCATCTGTCCAACTAGTTAGCACTTCCAGCTAAACTTACATCTTCTAGTAAAACAACCTGGCTGCTGTCAGTAAGCTAGCTGTTGTAGCTCTATTTAGGAAAGGTAAGTTTATTTGTACATTTCATTTACAGGACACTTCAAAGTGCTTTACATAAAACATAAGCATCTCTGCGGGGTGCAAAAGGAAATAAAACTAAAAGTACACACTGAACCGAACTCATACTGAATTATATTGACGTTTGATAACAAACGACCTCAATTTACTTCTGTAGCGAGGACAGAGGCGCATCTTCCTCCGGGAACTACAGGTTCTCTGTTCCTGCGGCAGAGTGTCGGCGTTGTGACCAGGGCCGTTTCAAGGAATTATGGGCCCCAAGCAAATGATTTGAAGGGCCCCCGCACCCCCCAAAAAATGCTGCAAACATAGTATTTTTTACATTTTAAAAATTTAAAAAAGACGCAACCACCCCCAAACAAAAAAATTAAACTTTTAAAAATGGTCGGTCAACAGGGAACAAACTCTATGGAAACCATGTAATGGGAATGGACACGTGTCCAAATGGGCCCCATCACTGACCCTCCCCGCTGCTAACACTTCAGTCGCAGGTGGATCGCAATATCTCAACAAAAAACTTAAAAATGGGATTTTCAACCTCTCATGTCAATCTAAAAATTCACTTATAGGAGTGTACAAAAATAATATGGTTTGGAAGCAGTTTGGGTCTCCCTTGAACAGTTTTCTTTCCCCAATCCAATATTTCACAAAAACAAAGTTCAACTTCTCATGTCCAATCTAAAATCCAAAGCAGTGTCAAAAAAAAAAAAGTGGTTTTAACAGCGAAGTTTCTGTAACTCTAGTGTTGCCCGGTAAACCATGTGTCTTGGCCCCAGGCCATCTTGTTCTTCTTTTTCAACACCCTGTTGTGACGTTTCATCCTGTCAAACATCGGCTGCAGAGACAAGCAGCTGCAGGCTAATGAGGTTTTGTCCGAGCAGGTTTTCAGTCCTGAATTTGTGGTATTATTACACCGCTTTTATGTGCAGCACTCTCTTATTAAGTGAGAAGAGAAAAGTGCCTTTCACAGATAAAATCACATTCATTTTCAACAACAGGGCTCGTAATTTTTCACACTTATAAAACGCTCTCAAGTTCAATTTTTTCAACTTGAGCAAACAAGAGGAAATACTCTCTATTCGTGTGAGTAAAACGCTTCATGAGCGCGAATAAGACGGGCGTTTGGGGCTTCCCACGCCGCATATTCACGTGAAACACGTCGCCCCAAGCAAACGCGCATCCATTTGCATCTGTACATTGACTTTAGGCTTTCCACCGATCAGATCGGTTTGATCGGATCGGCCGATATTTCATATTTTTTTCATATTTTCCGATCTGTCCTTAACTTTTCATTCACTGATCCGATCAATGACGTCATTGTCATTTTAAATCTGCTCCGGTAAAACCCTCATTTACACCAATTAAACTTAGAAAACAAGCAAACAAACAAAGCAGAATAGACACGTACTCACTAGTATGTGTTTTATGTCTTCGTGGCGTTTTTGTCGTGAGTTCTGTCACTATGTGCTGGACAATAAAGTTTTTACAATCCCAAATACGCCACATGTAAAGGATGGCGACGCTGGTTGCAAACATGTTAGCTCTTAGACTGAAAGGACACAGCGCATTTCCTGCATTTCCGCAAACAACAGTTTACCTGAAACTGTTGCAGCACAAGTGTTTGTCTCCGCGTCTCCATCAGAGACTGTAAATAACAGGACTCCAGACCGCGGAGACCTCCAGTATCGAGCGCTTCGGCCGCCGCGTGCTCCTCGCGTGCTGCAGCAGGTATGAACACAAACGCTCCTGACGCTGACGCATGCGTCCACAGCAAATATATTCCAGCCTACTGTAGCGATACCGGACTACATGAGCTGCAGCGGGTTGTTCGTTCCCACGTTAAGCTTCTTCCGAGGAAACAGTCACTCGATTAGTTTGACCACTGATATGATGTCATCAGATGTGAGTCCCACTGTTGAAGCAGCATTACTGCCTTCATTTGCACTGTGACTAAATAATTTCAGTTATGACAGTTTAAGTTGGGCTGTTATTTGTGCCACTGGCTCAAATTATTTTGTTTGTCCTGATTAAACCTGAATGCTCATTAGAGGTTATTGATGTTTAACCTTTTCATCTCAGTTCAGGACAAAAAATGGAAACAAAAATCCTTTTTATGATACTCAGTAAACTGTATAAATACAGGTAAACGAGCTATTTAAATAGATACATTTGCTTCCTCACATGATCGGAGATCAGTTTTTTTAAACTCTGATCGGTGATCAGTGATCGGCCCCAAAAATCCTGATCGTGTAAAGCCTAATTGACTGAAAGGGACTAGAGGCAGGAATTTAAAAACAAACAAACATGCATGTCCATTTTTTTAATACTAATGGGTGATGAAGCGCTACATACCAAAAACAACGTTTCCACCCATGTTTCTCTCAGTCGCCTTGAACAGGCTGTGTGCTGCAAAATGCGCTGCAATTCGGTGTCTGAATTTCCCGCGCTGCCCTGTGGACGCGACGTCAAATGACGCTACATTCGCAGTTTTGATACAGGAAAAAGACGGTCGCGGTAAATTCAAATACTGTAAGCGAAAGTTATGGATTCTTCCGCCGTCAGCAAACGATCCAGATCAACTGAGAGACACTAAAAAGTGTAACTACGAATAAAAGTTAGTAAACAGCATTATAGCTTCAGTTTGTGCTCCCGTGACGGCTTGGCTCGTGGCTGCAGGTACCTGAAGCGCCATTCACGAGCTTTATTTCTTAATCTTGCCTCTAGTCCCTTTAACATGTAATTCATTCACGCAAATAACTGTATTCGCGCCCGGTGTGAACACAGGGTTAGGGTGCATTCACACCAGGATAGTCCGGGACCTCGGTCCGATTGGGCGGAGATTTCTGAAAAATTTTGCACTTTTCTTTGCTTCAGTTTACGTTCAAACTGCAGGAACTGAAGCGGACCAAACCGCCTGGTTAAACCATCGTAGTTAAAACTGCTCAGGAGGTGGCGACACTCCCCAATACAACCACTGATCTATGAGGGAAAAGCAGGAAGAAGAAGAAAACCAGACTCTGTGATTGAAGTGGAAATCTTACTTATTATTAGGCTAATCCATCTGTCTACACATTTTCCAGTTTTAATTTTTATAAAAGATGTTTCATTCTTATTCAAGGTTTCTGCAGGTATCAGCAGATCTCATTTAATGCTTTTTCATACCACCAAACTAATTTCATGCCCACGTCCAACTGCCGATACTTTCACACACACAAATTGTAAGCGTTAAATAATGCTTATTTTTAATATTTGAAAATCCAAATGGAACTTAAATGCAACAAAGTGCTTCACAAAATAAGAAACCAAAAGGAAATTTGGTAATTTGGTCAGGACATTTAACAAACTTTTCACAGAAAAGCTCGTGTCTCTGACCTGCAGATCACAAAACAACACGCACGATATTTCTAATGAACATACTGCATAAATGGCAGTTGGAAAATTTGCCAAAACGTTGAACTATCCCTTTAAATAGATTCAATATACTATATTTCACATATATTCATGTCAACCTGACAAACTTCAAGTAGGCACCACCATCTAAACTGAATATGCTTTCTGGTATTCAAACAGACTTTGGTTTCTGTCCTCCCCACAACACCCACACCAGCGTTTCCCCCTAAAAAAATTTCAGGCCGGGTAGTACCGATAAATTTCAGCGCCTAAAGGCCGATACCGAAAACACACATACATACCTAATCATGTCGTGTGACCTGCGAAATACAGCAATAACAAACATTTAGGTCTGCATTACTGAATGATATGACTGAGTTGAAATCATTAGATTTAATCTGGCTAATCAAAGTCTCACGTAGGGTAACCAGTAGGGCTGGGAAAAGATATCAATATCCTGAAATTTCGCAATATTTTCATTTTCTGATATCGTATTGATATTTAAAAATGTGGTATCGATCTATTTTAAGAGTGAAATCTCCCGAGATTTTGATGTTCAGTCACGAAATCTCGCGAAATTTCACAAGATGATAAAATCTAGCAACATTTCGTTGGTAAAATAGATCAATATCACATTTTGAAATATCTATATGAAATCTGCATATAAAATATCGCGAAATTTCAGTGTATCGATATTTTTTCCCAGCCCTAGTAACCAGATTCCATCTAACCAAATGTGGAACAAAGACTACATAAGTAACAAACTATTCTTACTTTCTCATTAAAGAAGAAAAAAAAAACAATGAACTGCCAGTGAAATAAGTTGAAACTGACTAAAGTAACAATAAATAAAATTCTCCGAAAATAATATAATTGATTTTAAATTGCGGTTAAACAGAAATATCAAAAACAAACTTTTTTTTATTAGTTTCTTTTGTTTCCTGTTATTAGAATTACAACAGTCAATTCAGCCCTTTTCTAATTTTTTTCTTTTTTTTTTTTTTTATTTTTTTTTTGTATCTTCCCGGGGATTTTTTTTCCCCCCCCCCTCCCCTTCTCTTACCTTTAATCTATCTTTTCTCTCTCTATGACACTTCGGACTCTTTTTTTTTTTCCTTTGCTTCTTGTACTCTCCCCCCCCGCCCCCAACTCTTTTTTTTTATTCGTTCTCCTCCTTCCGCTTTCCTTTTTCCCCTTTTTCTCTCTTTCGTTGGATTAAATCTGTTTTTTTTCCTTTTAAAGTGCAGTTTTGTTTCTCTGACTTCTTTTCTTTTCTTCTCCTTGATGCTCTCCTCGCGCCGAAACACCCTATCCTGTCCCCCTTCTTCTTTCTCTTTCCCGCAGTTCCTTTTTTTTTTTTTGTTGTTTTTTTTCTTTATCACTTTAGTATTGCTTCTTGCTATAGTCTGTTTTGCCCCTGTACCCCACCGAGAATGTTTTTATTTTTTCTTCTCCCCCGCCTTCCCTTCTTTTATCTTTTTTTTATCTTTCTTCCTTAATATAATTATTATTTAAATTTTTATGTATTTTATTGGTTTATCATATTAAAACAGAAAGAGGGTGTGATCTTAACATGGCCCGAAGAGGAAAAGCCATTTGTTTCTACTTCAGCAAGCAGGCCAGAGAGTATTCCTTGGGAGGGTATGAATACTGTTGAGGAATGCAGACATCCTATATGGCTACAATAAGGATGCACAATATAATCGGTATCGGCCTATATCGGCCGTAAAACTGAGTATTGGACATCAGCCATCCCACCGATATTTAATTGATCAGCCCACTGTTTCTAGAGTCTAAAAAAAAACCCAAACAACTTCTTCAGAACCTTTTTTGTAACTAGGGGTGGGAAAAAATATTGATACACTGAAATATTGCAATATTGACATTTAAAAACGCGGTACCAATCTATTTTACTAACAAAATCTACCGATATTTCATCATTCTGTAACAAAATCTCATGAGAATTCATAAAATTGTGATATTTTCATATGCTGATATCATACTGACATTTAAAAACGCGGAATCAATCCATTTTACTAATGAAATCTCGCGATATTTCATCATTCTGTTACAAAATATCGTGAGAATTCACAAAATATCATGAGATTTTGTAACCGAACGATAAATCTCACAAGATTTTGTAAGTAAAATAGATCGGTACAGTGTTTAATATCAATTTGATATTTGCATATGAATATATCACGAAAGATATTTTTTTTCCCACCCCTATTTTTCAAATAGTTGGAAATGGATAACAAAACTGCTCATTTTTTTCCAGCTTAAATATCGGTATCAATATCGGTTATCGGCCACATGAGTTTTAAAATATCGGTATGTCGGATATCGGTCAAAATTCCAATATCGTGCATCCCTATGCTACAGACATCTGAGTTCAGCCTTGTCAAGTTCTCTGACATCAGCAAACAGCAAAAAGCTTTTATACGGTTTCAGTTTCCCTCACTTTAACCGCGTATTCTTTCACGCAGCGCAGCGTGGAAACATTTACTCTGGTCGGGCTGTGATTGACAGCTCTCTCTGCTTTCATCATCGCCACTGTCAGTTTATAAATTACAGACCAACTCAAAACAGCAGCAGTTGTCGGGGACACGTAAGGCTGAAAGCGTTAACTGCTGCCTCCTTCTTACTGCTGACTTGTGAGACTCCGACTGCATGTGATTTTAGAGCATTGACGCCTGTAGTGCAGTTTAAAGTTTTTGTGCTTCGCTGGGTTTACCTTCGACTGCCTTTAACCAGCTCTGAAGAGCTCGTCCTCCAACCGCTACTGTTAAAGTTTGCATTTCCCATCTTCCCTTATTCGATTTTAGCACAAACAGTCAAACCAACACGCTACACTTCTACACTTCCACCAAAATTAGATTTGGATGTTTATATAATCAAAATAGTGTAAAAAGTTTTTTCACCATCACATTTACATAATTTTTAATGCCTCGAACACTTAATTTCATGCTTTTTCATGCCATTTATTGCCTGAATTTTCACAAAATCTATTTAATGACTTAATGCTTTTTATTGACCCGTGGAAACCCTGTGTAGTGATGCTAACTGCTATGTCCCTGAACACAACGTTGCTCACCTTGATCACCGGGACAGGACAGGGGGGGGTGGAGGGTTGAAGAGGCAGGGCTGCTGCTTGTGGATCATCTGTTTAAATAAAGAGGGACAAGGACAGTTATTTAATATAAATATCTTGATAAACAATTAATAGCACTCAGTCCTCCATTTTCTGGTCTGGTTATGTAAATGTAAATTCTCAACTCTGTCAGCTTTCCGGCTAATTTGTTTGGCCTCTGTGTTGATTATAGACACATTACAAATGCTGGAGAGTCCTGCTTTAATTTTTCTTAAAAATAAAAAAGGGATAAAAAAAAAAAGAAAAGAAAAACATTGCAAGGGAACAGGGGGGGTGACTTCACACCTGACCAACTGGTCGGAAAACCAGTTAGCCGCCTAACAAAACCACGTGTTTGCTAAAGCTATTGTTAGCCGTCTTTCATATATTCCCAATGAAAAATGTAAATTATACTACAGCAGCTTCCCCCTACATCTATATAAACCAAAAATACATGCATGACTGAGTTAATGCAACAAAATATTAGCAATGTGCGTAAATAAATGTAACTTTACAGGGGCTAACTGCTAACAGGCGCGGCCATCTTTAACGCTGAACTCGGCGTTGTGAAAATTGTCCGACTTTCCCAGTGGGAAATATGACTTCGGGGGCCGTTCCAGTTGAAACTTCCCACTCAGAACTGGGAATTTCCGACTTCCGAGTTTAAATGGAATGAAGCATAATAGTCTGTACATAGCTAGCTTATTTCACTCAAGTTAATTTGAACAACTCAGGCAACAAACCTTTTTTTAGAAAAAAAAAAAAAACTGGGTCACGCTTCGTTCGTCTCCTCTCTTTCTCCCTTTCTTTCTGTTCTTTTTTTAAATCATGCTTTGAGTTCTTGGGACGCTGCTTTCTTCTTTGTCTCTCGGGCAGCTGCTCTGCTGCGGGGCCATTCTTTATTTAAACATTTAACAAAGAACATTGACACAAACGTCAGCTACGTCGCACATGTGCATAGATCGTCTATTAGTGACAGACGTCTTACTCTAACAAGTGTTGACGCCAGCAGCTGGACTGAAGTACTGACGTTTTGCCGTCTCTTTCTACTTGCGTCACGGCGTGATGACGACAGATTTCGTCCTCAAAATGTTTCAGAAAACAACCATGAGACCTTGAAGAGTTGTCGGACCCCTGCTGGGAGAATCCAGATCGTTCTAGTCTAGATCGTTTGAGGAAACCCATGACCGTGACCTGATGCGCCGCAGCAGTTCATGAGGACCAAACCATTTCTTGCACTCTACGGGGGTGAGTTGGTCAATATAGTCATGCTTTGTTTTGCCGTTTACTGCTGAAAAACAGTGATAACACTGAAAGTAATTTATTTTACTGCTGTATTTTATTGTATATTTGAAATGTATGCAAACATATTATTTGAAATGAGGGTTTTAAAATTTCCATATCTTTTGGGGGCCCCCACAGTCATGGGCCCTTGGAATATTCCTAACTTTTCCCCCATATGATGCCCCTTTTTTTTTTTTTTTTTGTTACATTTCTTTCTTTCTTTCTTTCTTTCTTTCTTTCTTTCTTTCTAACTAACAAACATTAAAGAATATTATTCACATAATAAATGGCTTAACAGCTGAGCAAATAAAAGAAGCACAGTTGAGTTAAAGTTTGACAAAGAGCAGTATGAAGTTAACACTTATGTATACCTGCTCCTTTTTGTTATCACAATTTATAACTTCCAATATCCGATATCGACCAATACCGATACATACAGACAACTGTGAGGCTGTATTCTTCATATTTTGAGAGATACAACTATATTTGGTGGGTTGTCGCCATTCGTCAACCATCGTTTCTGGTCTGTTACACAGAAGATAATCTCTCATACTTTGAGAGATATAACTATACACTGCAAAAACTCAAATCTTAGTTATTTGTCTAATTTCTAGACAAAATATCTCATCACACTCAAAATAAGACAAAATTGCTTAAAAGAGAAACATTTCAATGAGATATAAGATCTTATTTCAAGATTTTTGCTTGTAATAAGCAAAAAAATCTGCCAATGGAACAAGCAAAATTTTCTTGATGTCTTGAAATGAGATGAATTGTCTTAAAACAAGATCTTATATGTCACCAAAATGTTTCTATTTAAGCAATTTAGTCTTTTTTGAGTGTGATGAGGATATTATACTTGCTAAGATTTGAGTTTTTCTGATGCAATATCTCCTATCCTCCAAGAACAAAGATCCCAAAATAACAACCTTAGCACATCCAGAGGAGTTCATCATCTGGCTCTTGAATATCAGATACTAGCAGTGATATTGGCATGCGGACTAATTTCTAATGTTTCCCCCCCCCGACAACTTTGTAACTTAACCAACAACTTAAAACCAGACATATTATCAGCAGCTTCAAAGCAAGTCAGTCTGTAGCAGCAGCTGCTGCACCGTAGTCACATGACTCTGAAAGGAATGCTGGGAAATGAAGTTCTTCCACAATATTACAACAAGATCTTGCGCGATTTCATTTGTAAAAATGTATTATACGATATTTTTTTATATCACACCTTAATGCCAATATCGGCCAATAATATGGAACATCCCGAGTCGTGTGCAGTTCCACCACATCACCTGAGTACTTTTAATTTCCAATTAATTAAAAAAAAATTCTGTTAACGCAGGAACTTACGGTAAAATAAGCAAACAGTACAGAACGCACAGCTACATTTACAAGCACACCACAGCTGCTTTGGCTGGAAAAAACTGACATTATACAATAAATAATTTGACTTATTGAAAAGCAGTTTTATTTAGGCTGATTGTTGTAAATCTCTTGCCTGTAGCGTTGATGTCCGGCTCATTAAACATACATTAAACAATCTGCACGTTTGCAGGTCTGATGAGTAAAAACCTTTAAAGGCACAAAAAGTGTCAAATAATAATAATCATCATTATAAACTACTATCTTGACTGCTTCATTTCACATGTATTCACATGAATGCAACACTTCTCTCTCTCTAATGAGAGGTTTCAGACTCTCACGCTAATAAAAGGTTTGTGAGACAGAAAATGAAACCCTCTATTCTCCTACTGTCACACTGAAATAGGCTTCAGTGTGTGTTAGTGTGTGTGTGCGCAACAGATATTACCATATCAATAGTGCTCTCCTCCTTCCACCCACTTCTTCTCTGTCTCTTTCATTTGGGATGTAATTGTGGCTGATTATCAGACGTGCTCTGTTATTGTCACATACACACTTGTCCTCACAAAGTGAGGAAAAAAAATGGAGTTGGTTGGCTGGAAGGAGACATCTGAAAGGACAAAAGCAGGAGAACGATCGACAGATTGGCAGGGACGCTTTTCCTCCTCCAGATAAATGTGAGAATGAATTTCAGAAACTGGGAACCAGTTTATCTTCTCCCCCTGCTGAACTCGGCCATGTTTGCTCCATTCAAAACTCTAATTTTAGAAACTGTTGTGAAAGCGTTGCTGCTGTGAGCAGAGGCCCTGCGGGCATTGCAGAGCCAGAACAGGAATTTAGTCAACGCCAGAAACGTATAAATACTGTAACATTTCTCTAAACAAGCACCTTTTATTTATACCTGGAATAATAACTGTCTCAAAGCGAGTAACAATCTGTACGACCATAGATACTCCCAGTCTGACCACCCAGAAATGAAATGAAATGAAAAATACTTTATTCATCCCCGAAGGGAAATTCAATTGAAAAGCCACTTTTTTTTCCTTTTTTTTTTGCAGAAAATGCAAAGAAAAATTCTGCAGAAAATCCCCTTTTAAAGGGGAAGTTCAGAATTTTGACAGGGGTCTCATTTACAAGTGAGCCAGAATACTACTTATCACTGAAGACAGTTTCAACATATTTCATCCCACTTTTCTCGTTCCAGGAGGGTTGCTGATGCTAATGCTAGTGGAAGTCAATAGGAATCTGCTAGCCTGTCATTAAAACCAATCTTATCCACTCCACAGAAGATCTGAGGCAAATCAGCAAGCCTATCTGTGTAAATGTCATGTTTAAATAGTAAACTCGTGTGTTAAACAAGTAAAACTAGCCTTGTATGACAAATTTTGCATTACATATTGAGGAACTAGTTTCTTACCAGCTAACTACCTTTGCCAGTGTATTTCGGTTCATAGAGACATGGTGACAGTTTGATGAAAAAAGTTTGAAATCATCTTCAAAATCTTCAAAATCTTCATATCTTTTAGAAGTGGCCATATTTTAGACTTTATATTTGTGTAATCAAATTCCTTCATGCACGTAGCAGCAGATGACATCACTCTGCTGCCACATACAGGAAGTAAAACTTTGTAAAGTGTCTCAGCAGCAACAATCAAAATGCAACGAAATGCAGGTTAGTTTTATTGTAACATTATTCTGTTAACACAGCATTTACACAGATAGTCTTAAGTTAGAAATGATTTGCCTCAGATGTTCTGTGGAGTGGATAAGATTGTTATTAATGACAGGCTAGCAGTTTCCTATTGACTTGCACTAGCATTAGCATTGGCAACCCACTGGAACTAGAATAACGGAATGAAATATGTTAAAACAGTCTTCAGTGATAAGTAGTATTCTGGCTCATTGGAAAATGAGGCCCTATGTCAAAAATCCTGAACTTCCCTTTAATGCTATAATGTGATAACCGAACATACCTACCCGAGTCTGTCCGTTCAGGGAGACCAAAAGTCAAGGTCCATGTTGGAAAACCAATCAAGCAACAAGATGTGAATAATAGCCTGCATCCAGCTGGAGTCGTGACCAGAACCGCCCTCCCTGCAGACATCATCCCCAATCCAAGGCCGACCTCTGTGTGATTGTGCCAATAACAAACTGCTTTTGTAGAAACAAAAATGAAGCAGTGAAACGGTAGATATTTACATCATAAAGTCTACTTACAAACATAACAAGACAAGCAGGTGGTAAAATAACTTATTTCTTCTTCCATGACAACACAAATGAAGCCAGCCTTCATGGAAGCATTGAACTAATGCAGTAATTCATTTTGTAGCTCATGTTGTGTGAAGTCACGCCGTCACTTTCATGCTCCTGTAAATTTATGTGCTGTGACTGTGTGATGGAGCAGAACTGACATTTTTCCTAGAAATCTACGAGCAGCAGCCAATCAGATGAAGCATTTCAGGCAGGTTTTTGACTTAATATCACCTCATATAATAGTCACTTCCATTTTCTCTTTATGTTTTTCTACCAACTTTTCTCACATATATATACAGGTACTACCCAAAAAATGTGAATATCTGGAAAAAGTTCATTTATTTCTATAATTCAACTTAAAAGTTGCAATTTACATATTGTTTAGATAAATAATATGCAAATCAATGTATTTTTAAGCTTTTATTTGTTTGGATGTTGCTGATTAGGACTTGCAGCTTAAGAAAACCTCATTCAAAAACTCAAAAAATGAGAATATTGTGAAAAGCTCCAGTATTGTAGCTCAGAGTGTCACATTCTAGTCAGGTAAGTAATCCAAAACACCTCCATAAGTACCCTGAGCCTTTAAAAAAGTCTCTGTCTTGGTTTAGAAGAATTCACAATCACGGGGAAGATGCTGATCTAACAGTTGTGCAGAAAACATCATTGACTCCCTGCACAAGGTGGAAAGACACAAAAAGTGATAGAAAAGAAGCTGGATGTTCTCAGAGTGTCTCAAAGCACATTAATGGACAGTTAAGTGGAAGGAAGGAAGTGTGGAAGAAAACGGTGTAGAAGCCGGAGGGCTGACAGCAGCCTGGAGAAGATGCTCAGTGTTAAGTTTCCCCAGTCTGTGATGACCTGGGGTCCATGTCAGCTGCTGGTGTTGGTCCTCTGTGCTTCATCAAGTCCAGCATAAATGCAGCCGTCTACCAGGACATTTTGGGGACCTTCATGCTTGCTTCAGTGGACCAGCTGTATGAGGATGCAGACTTCATCTTCCAGCAGGACTTGGCACCTGCACGCACTGCCAAAACTACAAAATCCTGGTTCAACAACCATGGATCACCATGCTGGATTGGCCCGCAAACCCACCTGACCTGAACCGCATCGAAAACATGTGGAACATTGTCAAGAAAAAGCTGAACGGGAAGAGAGCAAACAATAAAGAAGAGCTCAAGGCTGTGATGGAAGCATGTTGGTCTTCCATAACACCTGAGATATGCCACAAGCTGCTAGCATCCATGCCACACCGGGTTAAAGCTGCTAGCATCCATGCCACGCCGGGTTAAAGCTGCTAGCATCCATGCCACACCGGGTAAAGCTGCTAGCATCCATGCCACGCCGGGTTAAAGCTGGTAGCGTCCATGCCACGCCGGGTTAAAGCTGCTAGCATCCATGCCACACCGGGTAAAGCTGCTAGCATCCATGCCACACCGGGTAAAGCTGCTAGCATCCATGCCACACCGGGGTAAAGCTGCTAGCATCCATGCCACGCCGGGTTAAAGCTGCTAGCATCCATGCCACACCGGGTAAAGCTGCTAGCATCCATGCCACGCCGGGTTAAAGCTGCTAGCATCCATGCCACGCCGGGTTAAAGCTGGTAGCATCCATGCCACGCCGGGTAAAGCTGGTAGCATCCATGCCACGCCGGGTAAAGCTGGTAGCATCCATGCCACGCCGGGTTAAAGCTGCTAGCATCCATGCCACGCCGGGTTAAAGCTGCTAGCATCCATGCCACGCCAGGTTAAAGCTGGTAGCATCCATGCCACGCCGGGTAAAGCTGCTAGCATCCATGCCACGCCGGGTAAAGCTGCTAGCATCCATGCCACGCCGGGTTAAAGCTGGTAGCATCCATGCCACGCCGGAGGTAAAGCGGCGGTAGCATCCATGCCACGCCGGGTAAAGCTGGTAGCGTCCATGCCACGCCGGGTAAAGCTGGTAGCGTCCATGCCACGCCGGGTAAAGCTGGTAGCGTCCATGCCACGCCGGGTAAAGCTGCTAGCATCCATGCCACGCCGGGTTAAAGCTTGCTATGACATCCATGCCCATGTCACGGGTTGGTGAAAGCGAATGCTAGGCTACGGTTTACCAGCCCAGTCTAACTGTTCAGCTGGATTAAGAAATCCTTCCTTCCTCTTCTTTGAACATTTATTAATTAACTGAGGCTTAATTAATGTTTCATTCATCCATCTCACATTTCTTTCACAGGGTAACTTTTGGTTGCGTCATCATGCTCACATATCTCCGTGTATATATCTGGTACATACATTATCTCATGTAGTTTGTAAAGCTAGTTAATAAAGCCTCCATTCTCTTAACTAGCCGTTGTTTGTGGTTTTTCTGATGTATCATGCAAGGTCACTTCAAGCGAGAACTCATGAAAGCGTCTGAGACTAGCACTTCATTCAATCAATCTAAGCATTTATTTAAGACATTAATGGTTTCCTTGCTTCCATTACATATCAAATAAGTAAGGTGGTGCTCCGAGCGTATTAGTATTGATATTAATAGAAATATTAATATTAATATTAATATCATACATAGTACGCTATATATATTGTGGTTGCCATGCTAAATCAAGCCGGGTTAAAGCTGCTAGCATCCATGCCACGCCGGGTTAAAGCTGCTAGCATCCTTGCCACGCCGGGGTAAAGCTGGTAGCATCCATGCCATGCCGGGTTAAGGAGTCATTCATGCAAAAGGGCCCAAACCAATTATTAAGTACAGATGCAAGATTTTACTTTAGGAGGCCTGATTTTTTTGCTTTTAAAATCCTTTTATAACTGATTTTATGCAATATTCTAATTTTTTGAGTTTTAGAATTTGAGGTTTTCTTAAGCTGCAAGTCCTTATCAGCAACATTCAGTACTTTGCTCAGTACTGAGTAGAGAAGTACTTCTGAGCTCATACAGCCATGAGTCTTCTTGGCAATGATGCAACAAGTGTTCCACACCTGGATTTGGGATCTTCTGCATTCGTCCTTGCAGATCCTATTTTAAAAAATAAACTCATGAAACAGGCCTGGTGCAGTGATACTGGTGTGGTGAAACTGGTGTTCCATGCAGGTCTGGGAAGTGTGTCTGTCCTCCATTGACCTGTCAATCTCCTAAGGGGGCATCTGGGATGTCTAATCTCCGAGGTGACCACCTCTCGAGCTTTGCCCTACATCACATCCTGAGAAGTGATTAAAACACGCCTCCTCTGATAACGCCAGCAGTATCCAAACACACGCGTGTCAATAAAATTTGACTGAGAACCCCGAAACAAAGATACGGTCAAAGGGTTTTTATTTCTGAACAGATCGATATCATTCCCACTAACTGTGTTTTTAAATTGAGTTTAGTTGAAAGAGTGAGAGCGCTTTCATCTGTTTGCTACTGATAGCAGTGTGTGTGCATGTGTGTGTGTGTGTGAGGTTTAAGCTGATAAGCAGAGAAGAAGCTCTTTAATAGAACAAGATGACACACATGATAACGGCAGTTCGTGTGAGGTCCGTTACTTTCCATGTGTTTTCCTTTCAGCTCGAGTGACAAAGTGATGCTGATCTCTCACACACACACACACACACACACACACACACACACACACACAGTTGTTCTTTTACTCTTGTAGGGACCCGTATTGACTCAACATAAATAAAAATGATGATAAGAGCTAATACTCTCACCTCCTGAGTGGTGATTATTGTGCCGGAAGTTGCGTGTGGAGAGGTGTGTTATCAGTTGCTTTGCACTGAACCCCAGGGCTGCAGCTTAGCTAAGTGCCAAATTTTTCTAAAAACCTTATTTGACTCCTTGTGAATTGTGCATGTTGGCCAGAATTTGGTGTAACTTAAAGGTACAGTATAGTTGGCACAAAATTAAAGCTGAATGACAGAAATTCAAATATATCGTTAAAACTGTGTTTCTGTTAGGTTCTAATCTTTTTATTTAACTAAGTGTTATTTTCATTGTCTAAAAATGAGCCATTTATATCAACTTACAATGGGTCACCATTCATGGAGGCCGCAATATTTGTGCCACCATTTTTACTACGGTGTCTCTGAATGGACAGAAAACTCTGTGTGTGAATCAAGAACTGCAGTACAGACTCTGTTTGATAGGTGCAACAGCAGCCTTTTCCTATATGATTTAAGGGGGTTTCAACATAATCGTAAAATATATATTTATATACAGCAGGGGGAGTATTGAACACGTTAACTTTTTTCCTCAGAAAATATATTTCTAGTAGAGGTATTGACATGAAATTTTCACCAGATATCTGCAACAACCCAAGTAATGCACACATACAAAGAATCATATTGAACACATGAAGAAATTGAGGACAAAAATATCTGGAAAGCCAAACGCAGGACACTGTAGTTGTAGGCAGGAAATTGCAAACAGGCTGGCAGAATCCAAGATGTATAAAAACAGTTGTGTAAGTGCGGTATATATAATAATTTGTTGCTTATCATCTTTTAAATTATGAATCTAATGCTCCTACTGAGGCAAATTAACTTGCATATTCCAGCCATAACTTAGCATATTAGTAGATGTTTTACAAACTTCATAAAATAAGGCGTTTCGTCATCATGCTGTAAATTTTTTTGTTTACAAAATGAGCCGATTAATGACTTACAAAGGAGTGAAATGACCAAAAAATGAGATGATAAAACAGAAACGATGAATGTAGATTAAAAATGTTGCAGTAATAATGAATGTAAATATAAGAAAGCTGTGTTTCATCACTGCCTGTTGTTAAAATCATTATTTATCATTTGTGGCGTGAAATCCATTTCTTATTTCAGGAAGGAGTTCAGGGAGTACGAGGACTGAAAAGTAGAGTCTGAGCAGCAAAACGTGGCAAACAGCTGATATTAAACGTGACCCAGCTGTCATTTCTTTTAGAAAATAAGTCAAAATAAACATGTAATTCATCAAAACTAGTTGAAACTAAGTACAAGTACTTAAATGTGGGTACTTAACCTATACTGAGTACTAATAGATCACCTACACTTACAGTCGTCCTCAAAATTATTCATACCCTTCTACTAAAGAAAAGGCTAAATTCATAATAGTAATTCAAAAAACAAGAAACAAAAGAAACTAATAATAAATAAAAATTTACAAACATATAATTTCATACATTATAAAATTGCTTTGTAATTGGAGCTGAAAATAATCATTTAAAAAAATTAAACAAACAAAACTGCCCCAGACCAAATAGAGCACCGGGTCAAGCTGCAAGGCAACAAAGGTTCCAGGAATGTGCAGAATTAAAGTCCGCGTGCATTAGGATTGGGTAAAAATAGCAATTAATCGATGCATCGCAATACATCCCTGTGCAATTCAATATCGAATCGCAAATCCTCTGAATCAGTTTACTTCCTGACCAATAGGGGAGCTATGCATCTCATCTCCCATTATATGGACAAAGGCCACATTAGATCATACCCCAAAATTACAAATATTTTTTATTTTCAGATCTTTTATTTCCCAAAAATATGAGTCAACATACTACATATGTTCACATGGGCATGAAAATAAATATTTAATAATCTACAACAGGGTTCTTACTTCTTACTGAGTCAATATTGAATTGAAATCTAATTGAATCGTGAGATTCTTAACAATACCCCGCCCAACCGTGTATCAAAACGGGTGAAAAAATACAGTTTCAGGGTTGGAAAGTTCTCTACAGTGGCCTTAAAAATACTTGCTACTGATTACGAGCTGGCATTTAAACTGGAGCAAAACCAAAACCAAGATATATATATATATATATATATATATATATATATATATATATATATATATATATATATAATGAAGTAAGGGTTTTATTTGACCAGAAAAAGACGAAATGGCTGGAGGACAAACATGAAATAAAAGCCACTAAGCAGTCCTTCCTGCAATGTTACAGTTGTAACTATTAACACAAATTCAGGCAGTCCTCATAATTTCTGCAAGTCTTTGCAATTTTGTCCAATCGCCAAAACTTTAATGCAACTTAGACAAATTCCAGCTCTCCTTCCTTGTTAGCAAAACCAATGCTAAACAGTTTTATTCATAAAACAGTATGTATAGAAAATACCAACCTTTATAATTGAGTCTGTTATGCTCAGAAAATGAGCAAATTTTTTGTCAAAATTGTCCTACAAACTCATCAAGTACCAGATTTTTATCCCTTAATAACTTTAAGTCAAAACTTTGCTAATTGGTTTAAAATTGCCTGATTTTTTTTTCCCCAGTTTCTCTGTTAAACTGCAAACTCTTCAACAGGCGATTGTGGCTGCTCACCTTGCTTTTTAAAAGTTCTTTGTCTCAGAAAATCATGCGCTACAAAAATAGAAAA
The DNA here is from genome assembly GCA_023101725.1 of Atherinomorus stipes. NCBI lineage: Eukaryota > Metazoa > Chordata > Actinopteri > Atheriniformes > Atherinidae > Atherinomorus > Atherinomorus stipes. Next base: position 214,515 of record JALJCO010002160.1, on the reverse strand, counting down.
TCAAATTATATGTGTGTTCACTAGCAAGGACCACGCCACAACAAAAGGAGTGATGATGACGATGATGATGATGATAAAGGATTGATTGATTGATTGATTGAAAGGAAGAATGAGATGATGATGAGCCGGAGGAAGACCTAGTGTGGGGGTGTAGTCTTTCGATAGTGAGTCCGGCTTAGGGAACCCCCTCAGATGGAACCCGAAAGAAGAGAAGGAAGCAGACAAGGAACAAGAATGGAGGAGACTGTCAGATGATGGGAAAGAAGTAGGACAGCAGGAAGGAGAAGGGAGGCAGAGAAGAGGGGGGCAAAGGCCAGGGAGGGGCAGCAGATGGAGAAAGGCCGAACGAAGCAGGCGGACGAGGCAAAAGGGAAGGTAGAGGAGATGCAACGAGAGGAAAGGGAGGGGAAGGGAGGGTCGTCGAGAGAACGAGAAACTGAGTTGATGAGGTGAGCGAGTATTTAAGGCTGCTCGGTGATTAGTGAGATTGGAGGCAGGTGTGGTTGAGGCGTGGTCCTGCTCCTGAACCTATGTTAATGAATTAACCTCATTTCACTAGCAAGGACCACGCCACAACAAAAGGAGTGATGATGACGATGATGATGATGATAAAGGATTGATTGATTGATTGATTGAAAGGAAGAATGAGAGATGATGATGAGCCGGAGGAAGACCTAGTGTGGGGGTGTAGTCTTTCGATAGTGAGTCCGGCTTAGGGAACCCCCAAAATGACTGGCCAGAGCCAAGAAGTAAATGGGCTCGACGTATATCTGAAAGGTTATTGCAAACGTTTGAACGATAGGCTTGCTAAGACCAGCGTCTGAGCGACTGAATATTTTTGGTCTGATACATCAAATCTGGAGGCGGTGGTGGCTGCGCCGATGCGGAATGAATGGATGGAATAGTGTTCTGATTCTAAGCCGGACAGACGGACTTGACAGAAATGGTTGCTGAACCAGAATCTAGTAGCCAATTTCCTTTTCTCAGTGAAGAGTGGATCCAGAGGTGAGGCAGTTGATTGCAGTCCAAGTTGGAAGTAGTCTGGAACTGGTTCTTAAGGGCTGAGGTGTGAATACAATTCAAACGGATAAATGGGGAAGAGATTCAGAGTTGATCTGTTTTTCTTTTAAGTGTGAATACGAGACAGTCAGGTGAGTAGCAGATGTCTGAGAGGCAGGGGTGAAAAGGAGAGTTGAAAATGGATGTTGTAGGTGCAAAATTCAGAGGATCATCGGATGCCAAAATGACTGCTTCCAAGGTCTGATCAATGGTAGAACAGTTTCCTGGTCGTAACGTGTTAATGCAGAGGTGGAGAAAGTCCAACGTGAGAGGAAGGTGTATCGTTGTCGGAGCTGACTCTCATTTTCGAAGTCTGTTTAAGAGCCTGGTGACATGACAATGAGTGAAAGATGGACACGAAGAGCCAAGCAAGAGCCGACAGAAGAATATACCGGAAAGGTAAGTGTGGATAGTGGAACAGAGAATTCTTTGGAAAGAGAAAATACAGGCGATGTAACTGTAAAGTGTGGTAATGTCAAACTGAGGGAAGCGAGTTAATAGACAGAATGATACGTTTTGAAACTGTTCCAGCCGGTGAGGTAGGCTGAGAGTATGCCTGGAGCGAGATTGTCAAGGATGGCTTCACTTGAGGCAACAGACAGTGAATTGTGATCTTACTGAAGATGGTTGGTGAATGGAGGGACTGGAGTCTGGTGTTGGTCTGATTCGGAGCGTATACTTGTTAAGAGGCTCGGGATGTAGGCAGCTCTGAGGAGGAACTGATGCTGTGCTGAGATCGAGACGAGTATGCGAATGGGCTGTATGATCGTAAGGGAACGGGACTGGCCTTGTAGGTGACATTGACTGCAGTGGAATCGTCAGAATGAATTAGGATTGACCTACAGGACCATTTATGACCCCAGAGAATGGCAGCTATAATGATGGGGTACTGCAGGTAAAGAGCACAAGACCGAAGCTGAATCGAGAAGTTTGAAGTAGGAGCCAATGCGCATGGCATAAGCGAGATGACCCATGAGGGCTGCCGTTGTGTGCATTCATCCACCAGCACGTAGTTGGAGAGGAGACTCGAGATGCGCTTGACCTTTTCCAGAGGCAAGGAGGTCTGAAAGGAAAAGGAGTTGAGGGTGATCCCCAAAAAGAAAAGTAAGATGCCGGGCCACGAAGTCAGGCGACGGTCTCGGGAGCGGCATGCGAGACCCCGACAGCTGAGCAAAAGCGAAAGAAGGGTACAATAACAGCACCAAGTCAACATAGTGACCCGCCAAAACCAGGAGACAGGAGCCACCGGGATGCAGGGCAGAGACGGGCGGCTGGATGGGTGGCATGGCGGTAGCCGGCTGTGAGACCCAGGACAGCCAGAAGCAATTTGCACAAAAAAGGGGCAGAAGCAGGGAGAGGGGCAGAGAGGGAACAATGAAGAAATAAGCCAGAACGAAAGGAGGAGAGGGCAGAAAAGCCAGAAAAGGCAGAAAGGGCTGGGGCCCCCGAAGAGGGCAGGAGGGGGCACGGCTGTGGCCGCACCAGAACGCAAGAAGGAAAAGAAGAGGCTGCGGCGGAGCCGGCAGCCAAGAAAACATGAGGAACCAGAAGCTGAGAAGAAGCGAGAGCGGCCGTCGGCGGTGCCGGGACGGCCAGAGACGGAAGGGAGGAAAGGAAGAGACCGCGGCGGAGCCGGCAGCCAAGAAAACACGAGGAATCGGAAGCTGAGAAGAAGCGAGAGCGGCCGTCGGCGGTGCCGGGACGACCAGAGACGGAAGGGAGGAAAGAAAGGAAGAAATGAGCAAAGAAAGGCTCCGTGAAAGACTGAGCAGAGGCGGAAGCGACACGTTGGCGTGTGCCAGACGGGACAGGCGGAGGCTAATTGTGGGAGAGTGCCCCAGGCGATGGCAGGGGAGAACGGTGGAGCCGGGGAGAAAGGCAGGGCTGGTACCTGGCAGCCCAGTCGGGCGTGTGGCTGAGGGATGTGCAGCGGAGAGTGCGAGCGATTGCCGTGATGGGGGCGTGAATAGACCGGGGTGAGCGACCGTTGAAGCGGCTGAGAGCTGGAGAGGCTGGCTCAACAGATGCACTGTGAATCGAGGCAGTGAGATCCAGAGTCCAGGAGACCGTGGTGGGAGACCGTGCCAAGGGTCGTGCATGGCAGACCGTGAGAGACTTCAGCGTGGAGGCGTGCCCTGGTTGGAGCAAGCAAAGGCCCAATAGGCTAGCAAGAGCCATCGCAGAACTGGTGGAGGGCCAGAGGAGACCAGCCGACAGAGGCGCCGCTGAGGCGGCGAGCGTGGCCAAAAGGCCGTCAGAGAGGGCCGGGGAGAGCGATGGAGCGAGCAGCCACCAGTCCTGGACTAAAGATGGCGGAGAGACGGCATGGGACTAGGGCTGAACGATATGGACAAAATTTCATATCTCGATATTCATGCCAGACATCTCAATATCGATACGATACGACTACGGGTTTGTTGAAAACCAAGTACTTTGGTGGAAAGTGCAGTTTTGTTTGTGACTTCCAGAGCTTTATATGCAGGACAAGCGCAGGGGAAATCTACATCTTTTATATAGTTGCTTTAGCGATATTAATATCTTGAATGTCCATATCTCAATATAGATACGATAACGATATATCTTTCAGCCCTACATGGGACCCAGATAGAATCGGGAAGGTGGTGATCTGAGGGCTGTGACGGCCGTGTCCGTGGCAGAGGGCAGCATGTGGCCCAGTGTGAGAGAACATGGCGAGAAGCTGAGCAGCGGTTGGAGTGGGCGGAGGCTGCGTCCGAGGCGGAGGCCATGTCCGCGGTAGAGGGCAGCACGTTGCCCAGTGCGAGAGATCGTGGCGAGAAGCTGAGCAGCGGTTGGGGCGGGCGGAGGCCGTGTCCATGGTAAAGGGCAGCACGTGGCCCAGTGTGAGAGAACATGGCGAGAAGCTGAGCAGCGGTTGGAGCGGGCGGAGGCTGCGTCCGAGGCGGAGGCCGTGTCTGTGGTAGAGGGCCGCACGAGGCCCAGTGCGAGAGAACGTGGCGAGAAGCTGAGCAGCGGTTGGAGCGGGCGGAGGCCGTGTCCGTGGTAGAGGGCCGCACGGGGCCCAGTGCGAGAGAACGTGGCGAGAAGCTGAGCAGCGGTTGGAGCGGGGCGGAGGCTGTGTCCGGGGGGTGGTAGAGGGCCGCACGGGGCCCAGTGCGAGAGAACGTGGCGAGAAGCTGAGCAGCGGTTGGAGCGGGTGGATGCTGTGTCCGAGGCGGAGGCCTGGCCGTGGTAGAGGGCAGCACGTTGCCCAGTGCGAGAGAACGTGGCGAGAAGCTGGGCGGCGGTTGGAGCGGGTGGAGGCCCTGATGGACTGATGAGAGCCACAGCTGAAGCGGCTATGGGCCGGATGAATAAACATAAGATACCAGACATCATTCCTTGTTGGTCTCCTCTCCACAGCCCCATGACCGCAGCGCAGCTCTCACGTGACAAATGAACGAAATGAACGAAAGAAAGATCTGTACTGATCCGTATGAAAGATTATGAACGAACTAAAGTGCTTGCTCCTCCTCACCACACAGCCTGAGCAGCCTGACTGTCACAAAAGAACGATACCTGTGGACCGACACAGTTGGTTGAGTCATGAACTAATCATTTCTGATTCCTGTCGTCCTGCTGGCTGGCTGAGCTTACAGCTGCTGCCCTGTGGCGAGAGAGCGCAGTGCATGAAAATGAACGAATCGCTCTTTGAGGGGACTCATTACCTCCGAGTCATATAAAAGATTAGTTCATATTGAACGAATCGTTCGTGAACGGCACATCACTAGAGGACAGGTGAGGACCGGCTGTGGCGGCGCTGATACGTGTGGACGAGAGTAAGGAGCCGCGGTGTAACCAGTACCAGAAGAAAGGAAACGAGGCCGAGAAGAAGCGGAAGCGGTCGGACAGCGCCGGGACGGCAAGAGACGAACGGGAGGAAAAGAGAGAGAAGCGAGCCGAGAGAGCTCCAGGACGGGCGGAGCAGGTGCGGGAGAGACAACCCAGAGTGTTGCAGGCGGCAGAGGCGGGGCTGCGACGTTGCGAGAAACCGGCCAGGAGGAAGCCGACCGGAGGAGCAGGAAGTGCCGAAGACCTGGCACCGCTGGCGGGAACTGTTTGGGCAAGAGAAGGCGGCCGCGGGCCGGGAAGCTGGTCCGACTGCGGTGCGCCGCTCGAACGGCGTGGAGGCTGCAGGACAGCGGGTCCGAGGAGCGAGAAGAGCGGCGAAGCCGGCGGCCATGAGGCTCGACCGTGCGAGGAGGAGAGACGATCCGTGAACCGAAAGGTGAAGACACGAAATGCGTGGAGTACAGGCGGAGTGTCGGGCTGCGGTTGGAGCGCTGGGAAACTAGTCGTCCGAGGAGAGCAGCCGCCCACAACGGTTACAATGGACGATCAGCAATGAGGGAACGAGGGCCACCGGCGGGCGAGGAAGATGATGAGAAGCAGCGAACGCAGCAACGGCTGGAACGTCGGTAGGTCGTCGAGAGAACGAGAAACTGAGTTGATGAGGTGAGCGAGTATTTAAGGCTGCTCGGTGATTAGTGAGATTGGAGGCAGGTGTGGTTGAGGCGTGGTCCTGCTCCTGAACCTATGTTAATGAATTAACCTCATAAGTGGAGTGGAGGCTTTTCACCTCTGTGCTGCGATTTAATCACTGCAGGTTGAGTTTGTGAGAACTTCTGTTCCTCTGAGACGCCATTAATGCTGCTGTAATTCTTACCTTCTAATGGAGAAACCCGAAGAAGTTTTCACCTTTCGGTTTTTTTTTTTTTTTTTTTTTTTTTCTTAATAAAAAAGGGAAAAAAAAATTTTTTTTTAAGTAATAAAAATTCCAAATTAAACCTTTCCCCTTTCCCAAAAAATTTTTATAAAAAAAACCTATAAAATCCTAAATTTTTTGCATCACAAAGGGATCCAGTAGGTGGATGCAGGTGGGTTATGATTTAATTTGTTTGATTCAGCTTTCTGTTCTGTCCTCCATCTTCATCCACATTCACATAAAACCAATCCTTTTTCCTTCATGAATTACATCACCGTTTACCTACCTGCACAGATGTGAGCGGTGATGACGTCTTCCACACAATCCATCATGAGATTTAGTGGCGATTTAAAGGCACAGTACACCCACAGAATGATGTAACTATTTTCCACTTCCCCTCATGGTGAGCAAGACTCTGGAGCACTGTTTTAATAGCTCAAATGCAGCCGGCGATCAGGAAGGCTTCTTGTTTACCCACAACTTTCATATAATGGAGTTCGCTGGGGTTCGAGCCAAAAAGGTCATGAAAGTCCACAAAAACTTGTCAATTTTCCTCCATACTGCTCGTCCAAATTGTCTTGAGTGGGTAGTGTCCAGATTTTCTTGAAACTACATCATTTAGTATATTTTTAGAGCCTAAACAGTCGTACATAGCATCTGCTGCAAGCACGCCTATGCACGTTCACGAAACTACGGAAGCCACGGCAGACGAGATCGCGCATTCCCTTTTTCTTTCTTTGTTTTTAAATTAATTTCCAAGCCCTCTTGTGTTTGTCCCGGTTTGTCTGCAGCTCTGGCACTCTGTTTTTGGTTGATAGTGCAAGTAAGAGCATTTCCACGTGAACAATGTGAAGGGAACTCTGGTTTGGGACTGAACAGCTGTGAACATCAGAAAACCACGAATCTGTGAGAATAAGTGGAAGAAAAAAGGTTGATATAAATCTAGTGATATTACAGAAGCAGATTGAGACGAAGCCACGGAGAATGGAGTCAGAACTGAAGGTGGTTCAATGAAATGTTAGAGCACTACTTTTCTTTTTTTCTTTTACTTTTTCTTTTTTTAATTTAAAAAAAGCAGTTTAGCTCAATATAAATAAATATTGCTGTCATTGTTCCACTTTGTTCGTCTGGTCCTCTTTTAGTTCAGTGTTCCAGGCAGACATTGCTGAATTATCTGCTAAAATGACCCCCACCGCTAACTTGTTTGATGTCCTCCCCTCCAAGCTTTTTGGAAATGTTTTTGACACAGTCGGACCATTGGTCACCAGACTGTTTAACATGTCCTTGTCTTCTGGTGTGTTCCCTAGCTCCTTTAAACATGCCATAATAGAGCCAAGACTTAAGAAGCCCAGTCTGGACCAGTCAGAACTTAAGAACTTTCGGCCCATATCTAAGCTCCCTTTTATGAGTAAAATCCTGGAAAAGGTGGTAGCTAATCAACTGACATCCTTCCTTGAGACCCATAACATCTATGACAAGTTTCAGTCAGGGTTTCGGAAGCACCATTCTACTGAAACAGCCCTGCTGAAAGTGTCTAGTGACATCATGATGTCTGCAGACTCAGGTAGATGTACAGTACTGGTCCTGCTAGACCTGTCATCCAGCCTTTGATACGGTCGACCACACCATCATGATAAATCGGCTGCGGGATTGGGTGGGAATGACAGGTCCAGTGTTGGAGTGGTTTACTTCCTACCTAGCTGGTAGGAGCTTCAGTGTGGCAGTCAATGATATGGTGTCTGAGCGGGGAGATCTTCAGTGTGGTGTCCCACAGGGCTCGGTCCTGGGACCACTTCTCTTCTTGCTTTATCTCCTCCCTCTTGGCCAGATTATCCAGCAGTACAGTGATGTGGCGTACCATCTTTTTGTTGACGACATACAGCTGTACTGCTCTTTTAAAACCTCAGAGGTCCACAGACTCCACTCTCTGATGAACTGTTTGTCCCAGATCCAGCGGTGGTTAAATGACAACTTTCTTGCCCTGAATCCTGATAAGACTGAGACACTCATAATTGCCCCTGACAGTGCCATCCCCGACATTAAACAACACTTGGATGATCTGTGTTCCTCAGTCAAATCCAGTCTACGCAATCTTGGAGTGATTTTCGATGAGGGGATGTCACTTGCACTACACTCAAAACAACTGATCAAGAACTGTTACTTTCATCTGCGCAATATCTCCAACGTGAGGAAAATTGTCTCACATGATGATTTGGAGAAAATTATCCACGCTTTTGTTTTCCTCAAGACTGGACTACTGTAACAGCCTGTTTACTTGCCTGAGTAAGAAGGAGCTGGGCCGCCTACAACTTGTCCAGAACTCTGCTGCAAGACTCTTGACCCGCACAAACAGGAGAGCACACATCACTCCTCTCCTTAAGTCCCTGCATTGGCTCCCTGTTGCTTCCAGGATAAACTATAAAATCCTGGTCCTTACTTTCAGGGCCCTTCATGGACAAGCGCCTGGCTACATTACGGATCTGCTTCAGCCCTATACTTCGGTCCGTTGCCTGAGGTCCTCAGGTCAAAACCTGCTTATGGTCCCTCGGACCTGTTGTAAAACGCGAGGAGACCGGTCCTTTAAAGCGGTGGCGCCCCGTCTCTGGAACGAACTCCCTCTGTCTCTGCGCTCTTTGGACTCAGTGGACACCTTTAAACACCAGTTAAAAACGCACCTGTTTTCACAAGCCTTCCAAAGCACATAGCCAAGTGTTTATTCACCTATTTATTTACCTTTTACTGTATTTTAAACTGTTCTTGCTTGTATTGTTTTCATGTTATCATGTGAAGCACTTTGTGACTCCTGTCTGTGAAAAGCGCTATACAAATAAAGTTTACTTACTTACTTACTTACTTACTTTTGTCTTCATACTGACATGATGGCATCACAGTCGCTGCAGATTTCTCTGCATCTTCTATTGTCCAGTTCTGGTGAGTCTGTGTGAGTTGTAGCCTCAGTTTCCTGCTCTTAGCTGACAGGAGTGGCCCCCAGTCTGGTCTTCTGCTGCTGTAGACCATCTGCTTCCAGGTTGGACGTGTTGTGTGTTCAGAGATCTCCAACCAGTCTGCCCATTCTCCTCTGACATCAACCAGACATTCTGGTCCAGACAACTGCTGCGTACTGGATATTTTCTTGAAATATTTTCTGAAGTTTTCTTTTAATTAAAAATTTTTTTTCCTTCCATTCTATTGTTTTCCATTAATATTTATTTTTTTTGACTGTAAATTCCATTCTACCCATTCCCTTCCTTTATCTTACTTTCCAAGAATCAATAAAAATTTTTTTTTATTTCCCCCCTTTTTTTTTACATATTTTTTAAGGTTTAATTTTTTTAGTTTCACTATGGAACTTTCCAACCTTAAAACTCTAATTTCAGGTTCATCTCCTGGCACACTTACATTTAATATGAGCATTTCTCAGCAGCATCCTGAGGCTGAGGAATTACACAATGTTTGCACAGTACAGGTCTGATGAAGATGATGCTGCAGTGGTCCGTGTACATTCAGGCAGTTGGTTTTTTCATTTGAAACGAAAAATCAAAAAATCGAAAAACCATTCGTTTTTCCTGTTTTTGTTTTTTGACCAAAAACGAAAAATCGGATAACGGGCCGTTATCCGATTTCCGATTTTGTGCACAAAAACGAAAATGGAAAAAACGGATAACAAGCGCTCAGATTCGATTTTGTATTTTTCGTTTTAGGCAACAGCGTGCCCCGGAAGTTCTCTCTACTCCATGTTTGTTGTGTTTACTAAACGTTTAGAACTGTGTTTAGTTATTTCTCAGTCATTATAATATGCTGGAGATGGATTATCAAATGAAAATAGGCTACTTTTTCTTTCTTTCCATGGGTACTTTGTGTTACATGATGCAGCAACATGTTGTCCTCTCGCCCGCTGCCGTTACAGTGTAAACACGAACAGAAAGCAGCGTATTCCTCCACTGAGCCTCCACTATTATGTAGCTGATACACCAGCCTTTAAGTAAAAGTAGTTTGAGCGTTGACAGATGGAGATCATAGTATCTGAGCCGGGAAAAAAGGTTTAGATTGTGTAAGAAAAGCTGGGCATCCGGACTATGTGAAGGGGCTTTATCAAGTGCTTACATGGCAGGAAAAAAACAGACTTTGGAGAGTCAAAATAAGTTTTGTAATAAAGGAGCAAAAATTATTAAAATATGCAGGACACGAGCATGGACATAAGAAAAGTGTAAATTGTGTTTTAATTTGTACGGAGACTTTTGATGGGGAGAAGCAGCAGAACTGGACAAAATGGCAGCAACATGTCGAGGAGTGACCAACAATCTAAAGAAATCGACGATCACTCGGCGACGGGTCTCTAGACCAGCCATGTGGGGGTGCTTGCGGGGGTCCTCTGCCTGACGCTCCTTGCCGCCACCCTCTCCCTCCTGGTCCCCCTCTTCGTCTCACAGAAATAGTCTAGCCTACAAAAAATACTCGGATTATAAGTTCCAACACCGATTACCGGTCCAGGCACGCTGGAGTCTGACACCACTTTGGTTCGAAAAAAAAAAAGCACAAGTTACGTCTTTCAATGCAGAAATAATGTTTAACATATTTATCTAATATCACCAATCTAACTGTGGTAAACTAAAACGCTTTGATCATTCTTTCTGTTATTTTGTGTGCGTGTGTGGCAATTTGTCATCCATTTCAGTCAAGGGGAATCCCGAGGGGGGGGGGGGGTTACGTCATTCCATCATCGTTTCCGAGGGTGTTCCCCAGATCTTCTTCACGTCGACATCATAATCAGTCTCTGCAAGACACGTGACTTTTGTTGCTAAGACGCCGTTTCAGGCGTATAAGTCAGCGGTCCCGTTTATCAAACAAGCGGGAAATGAGCGCACATCCATCATAAAATATCTTATTATTGTATCCACGCTATTCAAAATTTCCTGTCTACCAAACAACGGAATATTTGTCAGAATCCCTCATAACAAAACACAATTAAAAAAAAAAAAAATAACTCATACACAAAATACATTAATATTGAGATTATTAATAGAAACGACGGATCGCCTCCTGTCTTCTGTCTCCAGGAGCGCAGGGTCATACCAGCCAAGATCTTAACAGCAGAGTGTTATAACTTCTATGAAGGCGACAACTATCGCCAACAATTTCAAATAAATCAACTTTATTATCTCACTTTGATGTCTGAATAAAAAAAGACTCGGCTGCCATAAGAAGACGGACAGCGGGCGCAAAGGCGCAGGGCATCGGACCAGCGGGAAACGCTGCTTTAGACTCAGAGAACGTTTGCAACACAACCCTGACCTTGTGGAGCTGTACAGCGATGCTGTAACTTGTCAAGACTTTATTGACAAGTTAAATAACAAAAAGCCTACTATTTATAAACATTATGCGCACCAAAGGGCAGACGCGCTGGTAACTGCAGCCCCAGAGACACGGAGTTGAGTGGAGGAGATCCCTTTCAATAAATTAATCTATACATTAACGTTGTACAAGTGTTCATTCGGTAGACTGTTTCTTAGTTTAACTAATGAAAGTTATCGTTTCTTATGTTCCTGTCAGGCTCAGATCCGACCGACCTCCATCTGTCAGCGCTGCTGCTGCTTCAGGAGAAACAGCTGGATGACGGTGCATTTCTGACGAATATTCCGTTGTTTGGTCAGACAGGAACATTTATGAATCACGCGTGGATACAATAATAAGATCATTTTATGATCAGATGTGCGCTCATTTCCACGCTTGTTTGATAAACGGGACCGCTGACTTTTATACGCCTGAAACGGCGTCTTAGCAACAAAAGTCACGTGTCTTGCAGAGACTGATTATGATGTCGACGTGAAGAAGATCTGGGGAACACCCTCGGAAACATGATGGAATGACGTAAACCCCCCCCCCCTCGGGATTCCCCTTACTGAAATGGATGACAAATTCCACACACCACACAAAATAACAAAAAATGATCAACTTTTAGTTTACCACAGTTAGATTGGTGATATTAGATAAATATGTTAAACATTATTTCTGCATTGAAAGACGTAACTTGTGCTTTTTTTTTTCGAACCAAAGTGGTGTCAGACTCCAGCGTGCCTGGACCGGTAATCGGTGTTGGAACTTATAATCCGAGTATTTTTTGTAGGCTAGACTATTTCTGTGAGACGAAGAGGGGGGGGCAGGAGGGAGAGGGTGGCGGCAAGGAGCGTCAGGCAGAGGACCCCCGCAAGCACCACCACATGGCTGGTCTAGAGACCCGTCGCCGAGTGATCGTCGATTTCTTTAGATTGTTGGTCACTCCTCGACATGTTGCTGCCATTTTGTCCAGTTCTGCTGCTTCTCCCCATCAAAAGTCTCCGTACAAATTAAAACACAATTTACACTTTTCTTATGTCCATGCTCGTGTCCTGCATATTTTAATAATTTTTGCTCCTTTATTACAAAACTTATTTTGACTCTCCAAAGTCTGTTTTTTTCCTGCCATGTAAGCACTCGATAAAGCCCCTTCACATAGTCCGGATGCCCAGCTTTTCTTACACAATCTAAACCTTTTTTCCCGGCTCAGATACTATGATCTCCATCTGTCAACGCTCAAACTACTTTTAAAGGCTGGTGTATCAGCTACATAATAGTGGAGGCTCAGTGGAGGAATACGCTGCTTTCTGTTCGTGTTTACACTGTAACGGCAGCGGGCGAGAGGACAACATGTTGCTGCATCATGTAACACAAAGTACCCATGGAAAGAAAGAAAAAGTAGCCTATTTTCATTTGATAATCCATCTCCAGCAAGAAATAACTAAACACATTCAAACGTTTAGAAACACAACAAACAGGAGTAGAGAGAACCCGGGGCACGCGCCCAAAACGAAAAAATACAAAACAACTAGCGCTGTTATCCTTTTTCCATTTTCGTTTTTGTGCACAAAATCGAAACGGAAACGGCCCGTTATCCGATTTTTCGTTTTGGTCAAAAAACAAAAACAGGAAAAACGAAGGTTTTCTTTTTATTTTTCGTTCAAATGAAAAAACCAACGCCTGAATGTAGATGATCTGCAGTGCAGGTAGGATGAAGATGATGCTGCAGTGCAGGTAGGATGAAGATGATGCTGGTTCAGTGACGAGGACGATGCTGGATCAGTGACGAGGACCATGCTGGATCAGTGACGAGGACGATGCTGGATCAGTGACGAGGATGATGCTGGATCAGTGACGAGGATGATGCTGCACAGTAACGAGGATGATGATGCATGAGTGATGAGGAGCGATGCTGCATCAGTGAAGAGGATGATGCTGGATCAGTGACGAGGATGATGCTGGATCAGTGACGAGGACGATGCTGGATCAGTGACGAGGATGATGCTGCACAGTGACGAGGATGATGATGCATAGTGACGAGGACGATGCTGCACAGTGAAGAGGATGATGCTGGATCAGTGATGAGGACGATGCTGGATCAGTGATGAGGACGATGCTGGATCAGTGACGAGGACGATACTGGATCAGTGACGAGGACGATGCTGCACAGTGAAGAGGATGATGCTGGATCAGTGACGAGGACGATGCTGGATCAGTGATGAGGATGATGTTGGATCAGTGATGAGGACGATGCTGGATCAGTGACGAGGACGATACTGGATCAGTGACGAGGATGATGCTGATCAGTGATGAGGATGATGATGCATAGTGACGAGGACGATGCTGGATCAGTGACGAGGACGATGCTGGATCAGTGACAAGGATGATGCTGGATCAGTGACGAGGATGATGATGCACAGTCACGAGGATGATGCTGGATCAGTCACAAGGACGATGCTGGATCAGTGACGAGGACGATGCTGGATCAGTGACGAGGACGATGCTGGATCAGTCACGAGGACGATGCTGGATCAGTCACGAGGACGATGCTGGATCAGTCACGAGGACGATGCTGGATCAGTGACGAGGACGATGCTGGATCAGTGACGAGGACGATGCTGGATCAGTGACGAGGATGATGCTGGATCAGTGACGAGGACGATGCTGGATCAGTGACGAGGACGATGCTGGATCAGTGACGAGGACGATGCTGGATCAGTGACGAGGACGATGCTGGATCACTGACGAGGACGATGCTGGATCAGTGACGGGACGATGCTGGATCAGTGGCGAGGGCGATGCTGGATCACTGGCAGGGCGATGCTGGATCAGTGAATGCTGGATCAGTGACGGGGCGATGCTGGATCAGGGGGGGGGCGATGCTGGATCAGTGACGAGGGCGATGCTGGATCAGTCACAAGGGCGATGCTGGATCAGTGATGAGGATGATGCTGGATCAGTGGCGAGGGCGATGCTGGATCAGGGGCGAGGGGCGATGCTGGATCAATGGCGAGGGGCGATGCTGGATCAGTGGCGAGGGCGATGCTGGATCAGTCACAAGGACGATGCTAGATCAGTGGCGAGGGCGATGCTGGATCAGTGGCGAGGGCGATGCTGGATCAGTGGCGAGGCCGATGCTGGATCAGTGGCGAGGGCGATGCTGGATCAGTGGCGAGGATGATGATGCACAGTCACGAGGGCGATGCTGGATCAGTGATGAGGATGATGCTGGATCAGTGATGAGGATGATGCTGGATCAGTGATGAGGATGATGCTGGATCAGTGACGAGGACGATGCTGGATCAGTGACGAGGATGATGCTGGATCACTGACGAGGACGATGCTGGATCAGTGAAGAGGACGATGCTGGATCAGTGACGAGGACGATGCTGGATCAGTCACGAGGACGATGCTGGATCAGTGATGAGGACGATGCTGGATCAGTGACGAGGACGATGCTGGATCAGTGACGAGGACGATGCTGGATCAGTGACGAGGATGATGATGCACAGTCACGAGGACGATGCTGGATCAGTGATGAGGAGATGCTGGACAGTGATGAGGAGATGCTGGACAGTGATGAGGACGATGCTGGATCAGTGACGAGGACGATGCTGGATCAGTGACGAGGATGATGATGCACAGTCACGAGGAAGATGCTGGATCAGTGATGAGGATGATGCTGGATCAGTGATGAGGATGATGCTGGATCAGTGACGAGGACGATGCTGGATCAGTGATGAGGATGATGCTTGATCAGTGATGAGGATGATGCTGGATCAGTCACGAGGACGATGCTGGATCAGTGACGAGGATGATGCTGGATCAGTGATGAGGATGATGATGGATCACTGATGAGGATGATGCTGGATCAGTGACGAGGACGATGCTGGATCCATTAGGTTTTAAAGAGTTCCTATTGGAGCAGGTGTTGCACTGACAGCTCAGGTGAGTCTCCAGACATTCATGTTGGTGCCATCGTTCTCAACCTCTCCTGTCTGGATGACGTCGGGTTTCATGAATCGGAATAAAAGTCGAGATGATCGGGCGGACGTTTTCCTCATTTCCAGAGAACTATCTGTTACTACTGATACAGAACTCAACATGCAATATTACCATAATGATAAAGAACTAAATATAAATACTGTGGTAGAATGTTTATTCCAGTGAGCTCCTCCATCTTTAATATGTGCCTTTGTTAATTCTGCCTCCTTTTTCTTTTAACTCGTCTGTTCTTTCCATCTGATTTTGCAGCAGATGGCGACCTAATGAAGACCTGATGAAATCCACATCAGTCGGTCTTTCTGTACTTTCTTTCTGTAATGTTTTCATACCTCCTACGCTCCCGCGGGGCATCAGAGAGAGAGAGCAGAGGGAGGGTAATGGAGGTCACTACAGAATGTGATTCGTCTTTTTACCGCTACACTATTCTTATTTATCTTCTTACTCTATCATCAGCTCCTCTTAACCCTCTGCAGCTCTCTTTTGTCTGCTCTTCTTCTTTCTTATCTATTAATTTCTGTTTCTGTGCATTTTCAGTGGTGATGGATTTTTTTTTAATCTCTTGCTGCTCACTGTTCCACTGCTTGGCTTCTTCCTCTGTTTGTTCTCGTCTTATCTCTTTCTCTCCGTCTATTTTTATGCCCTCCTCCTCCTCCAGCTGCAGTTCAGTTCGGACTTAAAGAGGGCCAGTGGAGCAAAGTCTTTTACAGCCAGTATACATTAAACATACGGGAGGATCGAGGAGATCAAAGCACTGCATGCACATAGTGGAGTCACAGAGGATAAAAGGAGGAGAGACGAGATGAAATAAAAACTGTGATGACTGAGACAAATCCTGCCTGAAATATTCAGACGTTGAAGCCGACTTTGAGTCAAAACTAAAGTATGTGTAAACAAGTGTTTGTGGATTACCTCCACTGTGTGAGTAGCCTCATAATTCTGGTTCCAGACGAATACCAGAGGGCATCTGCTGCAAGACCTGCTGATGCTGTCGCTTTCTCAGTCACAATATCCAGCCAAGACTCCAAACTCGACAGACAACTGAGGTTTTTAAAGGTCGAAGCCTGGATTGTTGCTGCGGGAGAAGTTCATCCGACAAATATCCAGAAAAAGGTCCACAAGTCCAGGCGCAGCATTTCCTCTTTAAAAAGTGAATAAAAGGATCATTGAAAACACCTGAAGATATTTTAACAACTATAAAACCATCATAAAGACGCAGCAATGAGGGAGGAATTTACAATGACTACATTAAAACATGCAAACATGCAACACAAACAGACAAAGGTACAGACTACTAAAAGACATGGTCATAAATACCAAAATAATATGACAAAATGGACCACTAATGCACAACTAAGAAACTCTAGCTGATCAAAAATAATAATAAAAAAAAGATTATTAAAGAGATAAATCAAAGCTCAAACTCAAACTAATCATAAAAATACACAGAGACTCATATTAAAAATGCATGATGGACGATAATTTATAAAAAAAATGACGTAACAGACATGACCACAAACGCATTAAGGGCCAATTCCAATTCTTATCTTAACCCTCAGTATTAGTAGCCCTCAAAACCAAGTGTTCAGGGCTATTTTGTGACTTGAAAATGGGACACCCCTTAAATACAGATACATCTTCAAGCTGTGGGGGGCAGCATTACGTTCAGTCTGTCAATTCAGAAGAAGAAGAAGAAGAAGAATTTACTTTATTTACATTTATTTGCACTGCTAGCCCTGCCTAACCAAACCAGCTGACTGAAAGGTAAACACCAGCTATAACGAAAATAACTTGGGTAACTGTGGTTCTGTGGCCCTGTCCCAACACCCGCACTTCCAGCCTTGCGCCCCTAGCATACGCACTCCCATTGAGGGGTTAAAGTGCGTAGTGTGTCCCAATTCTCCAGGGCTGCTCGAGGGCGGAAGTCCGTCACGCCCCCCTTTGCGCCCTCAATCCACACTTCAGTGAAGCCCAAGTGTATCTATCTGCAGCTTGCAATCCGGTGGGCGTGTCCTATAGTGGGCGTGTCGTATTGTGGGTGTGTCTGGTTAGGTTTAGCGGGAGGGTCAGGGGTAGGGCTAGATTTTACCGTGCTCTCATTGGCCTGGTGGGCGTGTCGTCGAGTAACGTCACACTATGACACGCCCCTGTCTTGTGAGCCACAGATAGACCCTTCTCGTGAAGTCTGCATCTATGCAGACTTCACTGAAGCATATTGCCCATAATTCATTGCTGCATGTGATGTTTTGAACCATAAAGGCGGAACATGTCCGTGTTTGGTGATGAGCTCCTGCCTGTGGTAAAAAAAAAAAAAGTAATTTCAGATGTAAATATTGAAATATTTAATCTTTTATGCTGTAGGTGAAATAATTACTGAAGTTTGTCCTGTTACTTCGAAATATACTTTGAATATTAAAATTCAAAGCATTTAAATAATAAAAGTTATCAGTTCACTGATAAAAGTAGCTATATTACTTTTTTATTTAAAACCTTTATTTACACGGGTAAGTCCAGTCGAGACGCAGCGTCTTTAACAAATGAAACCTGTTTACCTGACATAGTTTAGTTTAGTTTAGTTTATTATGGATCCCCATTAGTCTTCACCAGTAAAGACTATTCTTCCTGGGGTCCAGATCAACATAAACTTTGAACATACAATCAACAAAAACACAGATTAACTAAACTAAAATACAAAACTAAGCAAACATTTTTTTTTAAAAAGCAAAAACTAAATAAGTATACAATACCAAAGCATCTAGATTTACAATTAAATTAAGAATATAATAATTATGTAGCCATTTAATCTTACTTTTGTTTCATTTTACTCATCAATATTATTTTTTTTATTGTTTTAAAATAATTTCTTTCCAGTATTTCTGTTCTCAAGTTTTACTTATATCCAATATTGCCCATGCATTCTAGATATCAATGCAAACTGTACAATAATGTTGATTTTGAGGATTTTCTTTTAAGAGACAAAAAGTATCGGTATCGATGAAAAAGTACCATAAACGACTGGTATCGTTGGTATCGCCCATCCCTACCACCACAGCCCACCTGAGTATTGTAGCTGACCATGTCCATCCCTTTATGACCACAGTGGAGCATCTTCTGATGCTCCTTCCAGCAGAATAATGTAAAAGATATTAATATAAAAACTGGTTTGACACATAAAAAAAGTCCATTTCAAATTCAGAATAAACTATGAGAGAAAAAAACCCCAAAAGAAAAACATTAAAATCATAAAGCAACAGTATTTGCAGAGTAACTAGAGAGCAGAGGTACACATTCACATTTCTACCGTTTTGTTACGACGCTACTGGATCCCTCAGTGCGGTAAAAGGTTAATGCTGTTTCTCTGTGGGCCTCTTTAAAAGCCCTTTTCCCCCTTTCTTCATTTGACGTGGACACCTTGTTATTGCAGCTTCATGACTCACTGCAGCTGCAAACGGCTTTTTTAAATAAAGACCTGCATTATAAATAAAATGTTCCATCATTGTTGCGCTTGTTGTGAGAGAACAGAAACTGTATTTTTCTATTAAACCGTCCAGTCGTGCAGAGCCGTCGTAATGGGGATTTAAAAATGTCACGGAGAAACCACACAATGTCAGCGAGTGTACTTGTTTTGCTTATCTTATGGGGACATGAGCTGGTTGCAGAGCTATGTTTTTGGGGGGGGACTCTACTCCCATTTTGTGGGATACAAATCTGTGTTTGTGTAATAATATATTTTTGCATATTCTGTCTGAACAAATCTCAGTGGATGTTGTAAAGAGAATTTAATGGAAAAGCAAAATACAAACTAAGTCATTGCATTCAAGTCAGCAGGATAGCTGGAAGTCTTATAAAGGTTACGCTTGTTTGTGTTGGTGGTGCGCTCTAGATTAAAAATAAACATGAAAAATAGGTTTATTCCTTTGTTTTCCCTTCAGTATTTATCTTTCAAACCCAGCTCCTTAAGGTTGGGAGATTTTCTAGGTAAACTTTGTGTAAAATGTAAGAAAAGACAGAATGCAGTCATCCGGAAATCTGATTACCATTTTATTCAGAGCAAGTAAAACCTGAAATGTGACAGTAACATATAACACAGCACATTGCAGAACTGTAGAGTAGGAAAGAAGTAAAGATATTTGCTGTTAAATGTAGTGAAGTCAAAGTCAGAGTATCCAAAATCTCTTTAAGTACAGATGAAAAACATACTTAGTACAGTAACAAAGTACTTGTACTTAGTCACATTCCACCACTGCCCTGCGACCAAGTTCCAGATGAACAGGAGAATACTGATGGTGGAAGAATGAAGGTTGGACAGCTGCTGTTAAAATAAAATGAAGGTATTTAATTGCAGTTTGCATTAAAGCAAAGCAGAACGTTTGTCAGTGTGAACTTCCTGGAACACTAACAGAACTCTGTGACTTTGTCGCTAAATTTACCAAGTTTTCAGAACATCTTACAATATTTTTTTTCTCAAAAAAGCCACAAATATTGTAACATTTTCTAGTACTACTGAGACAGACGTGAGGGAACGCGTTGTTTACTCTTTACTTAAAGCAACCTTTACCGCAGTAGCCCTTGCATTTCAGAAAGCACAGCAAGATTATTTGGGAATATAAACAGTCCCGTCCACTATCACTCCTGTAGTCACACCCCCATTCCCTCCACCTCCCAATGCAGAATCACAGCTCTGACAGGCAGGTCCGTTGGACAATCCTAGCCCAGCTGCACTCCCACTTCAAGGATTGGTTGCAGTTTTCATGAATCATTTAGAGATCTAGAATAATATTTTATATTCATTAATGGTGGGTCAGTCTTGTATTTCAGAGTTCCATTACCTCATTCATAGCATTTTAACCCAGTTAGAAAAATAGTCTCAGAATCCAGCATCAGTCAAGCTTGCTTTAATCACGTGTGCTACAGCAGTCCCGCTCCCAGCATCAGTCTCAGAACACACAGCAACAGTCCCAGCTCCAAGGAAAACCAGTCCCAGTTCCCACCAACAGTCCCAGTTCCCAGCTACAGCATCAGAGCTTCCAGCAATAGTCCCAGTTCCAATCTCAGCTCGTAGCAACAGTCACAATTCCAGTCCCAGCTCCCAGCAAGTCCCCCCAGCACAGTCCCAGTTCAAGTCAGTCAGCAAGTCCCCTCCAAGCAACAGTCCCAGTTCCAAGCAGTCCAGTCCAAGCTCCAAGTAACAGTCCCAGTTCCAGTCCCAGCTCCCAGCAACAGTCCCAGTTCAAGTCCCAGCTCCCAGCAACAGTCCCAGTTCAAGTCCCAGCTCCCAGCAACAGATCCCAGTTCCAATCTCAGCTCCCAGCAACAGTCCAGCATCAGTCCCAGCTCCCAGCAACAGTCCCAGTTCAAGTCCAGCTCCAGCTCACCCAGCAGCAACAGTCCCAGTTCAAGTCCCAGCTCCCAGCATCAGTCCCAGCTCGCAGCAACAGTCCCAGTTCAAGTCCCAGCTCCCAGCAACAGTCCCAGTTCAAGTCCCAGCTCCCAGCAACAGTCCCAGTTCAAGTCCCAGCTCCCAGCATCAGTCCCAGCTCGCAGCAACAGTCCCAGTTCAAGTCCCCACTTGCAGCAACAGACCCAGTTCAAGTCCCAGCTCCCAGCAACAGTCCCAGTTCAAGTCCCAGCTCACAGCAACAGTCCCAGTTCAAGTCTCAGCTCCCAGCAACAGTCCTGATGACGATGAAACGAGGCGTTGCAGAGGACGGTGTTGGTCTGTGGGGGGGTTACATACATAGCTAAGGCTTCATTGTGGTTCACATATCAGCTGCTCCACCCACCACTGCCCCCACAGCTCCCTGTGGTCCATTTGCTCTGTCAGGTTACGGAGGTTACTGCAAGAGCCCTGAATCACACACATTCATCCCTGATAGACACATCAGAGGCAACGTGGGCCTTAGTGTCTTGCTCAAGGACACTTTGGCACGTTGTTCGGGGAAGCTTGGAACTTTCCAGTTGATAGACGACTGCTCTTCCTCCTCAACCCTGAAAAACTTACATTCAAATGCCCTTTTTTCATTTTTATCTCATTTCTATACAGTAAATAAAACCTTGAAAACACAAAAGTTTCATAAATGTCATTACATGGACTGACATCATCAGTTACCGGGGCAGATAGAGGAGTGAATTGTGTAAACAGTGATGCTATGGTGTATTGACCAGAGCCTGAAGCTCCCTCTTAGATCACTGCAGCTTTTTAAATTGGATTTGGTTTGTTCTGAAGAATAAATTTCACCTTGTTGTTCGATGACATCCTCAGTGAGGTTCGAGTCGGGAAAGAATCCAGATTCCTGCGTACGGACTGACAAACAGGTAAATAATGGGAGATGCAGAAGGACAGTCTGTCAGCGAGTTTGGCTCTATGACTGTTTTTCTGCTTTTTCTCTCTGTTCTTGTTTCTCTGCCGGTCGTCATGCACTCCCATTACTCACTGTGAGAATGTGATGCTTAAATTGCTATATATTTTCCCCCTGGCAACACCAATCTGTCATGGCCATGATTTACAACAACACAAGCGCACAGTTCACAGTCCGTATGTGTGTACGTGAGGAATTCATCAGTCTTCAGGCTGTTGTGACAGACAATTATATAAAACAAAAGTACTGTGCTGCTCTGGGTTACATGACTTCACATATGATTTCATTGTGTTGTGTCATGTTGGAGGTGCATATCATGTTCGATCAGACATAAAAATCTTTCTACATTTTTTAAAAGAACGTTTAAATTTAAACTTCTGAGTCAGACTGCAGTTCTTCCTGCTTTGTTTTGGTTTAAAATGTCTTCTGGCTTCATGTTGCTGCCTTTGTGATGCTAATGTTTGATGCATTAATGAGTCTTTTCTTTTGTATTGAGAAAGACTAAAAATTCCCTGAATAAAATCATGTTAAAAGAGTGCAACCATCTCGCTTATTAGTGTGGTATTTAATAATGTTGATCTTTGCTTGACAATGACCTCCCATTTTTTCTGCCTTGACCAAAATTTTGTTTACTATATTCTTAAAGCGAGCATTATGCTTGCTGCTTTTTTCTTTTCCTTAAAGGGATACAACACCCACAGAATGATGTGCCTTTGTTTTCTGCTCACCCTCATGCTGAGCAAGACTCTGGAGCACTTTTTTAATATCTCAAATGCAGCCAGAGATCCGAGGAGGGTTTCGTTATCCACCGACTTTCACATAATGGAGTTCACGGGCACTCAACACAAAAAGGTCCATAAAAGTCCACAAAAACTTGTCAATATTCCTCCATACTGCTCGTCCAATGTAATCCAAGTGTCCTGAGTGGGTAGCGTCCAGAATTTTCTCAAAACGACATCATTTAATATATTTTTATTGCCTTAACAGTAGGACATGGTACTTCCTATTTGCACGTTCATGCAAGTTCACGACACTACAGAAGCCGCGGCAGACGAGATCACGCATTCTTTCTTTGTTTTAAAGGGATATTGTGTAAGTTCTCCTGTGTTTTATTCACAAAAACTGATTATTTGGTTCAAAAGTGTTTTTTCATTAATCAGTAATCACTCCCATCAACAAACTGAAGTGCTCCTCTAAGTTCTAAATTTGCCGTCCATATCATTCATTTACACATCGAGCGGGGCGGCTCGGTGGAGGCTGCCATGTCGTATCACCATGTTTTTGCGTTCAGGAGAAGCGTGACAGCAGGAAAACACAGAAACTCACCGTCACACACCGGAGTTTTCAGCTCAGTTCGAGGTAATGCCTTTGAAAAGTCAACGTGCTGCAGTGGGGAGAAACCAGCGTCTCGCTGATGCTGCGTTCACGTGCAGTCGGGCAGACGGCCGTCGGTAACAAACCAGATGTCATTTTAATCAATGAAGCCGAGCGAAAGACGGTAAAACATGGGTCAGGGAAAACAATACGACATCGCCATGACAACAAATCAGATGTGGACTGATGTCACTGTAACTGACGGACCACATCTTCACATAGAGGCAGGTGATAACTTTACATGCATCGGATGTCGTCGGTCTGCCCGGTTTCACCCGAATGCAGCATGAAAAGTACGAGGGGGCTGCTCCCGATTACACAGTGTCCCTTTAAAGGGACTAGAGGCAGGAATTGCGAAAGAATAAACAAGCATGTCCATTTTTTTTAATACTAATGTGTGATGAAGCACTAAAAAACAAAAAGAACGAGCCCACCCTCGTCTCTCTCTGTTGCCTTGAACAAGCTGTGTGCTGCATAAAGTGCTGCAATTCGGTGGCCGAATTTCTTGCGCTGTCCTGCGGATGTGACGGAGGACGCAAATGATGCTGCATCCGCGTTCCCGACAGTTTTGATACAGGAAGGAGACGGCCGTGTTAAATTCTGCAAGGAGTAGTTATGGATTCTTCTGCCGTCAGCAAACGATCCAGATCAATTGAAAAGACACCAATAAGTGTCACTATGAAGAAAAAGCCTTTATCAGCGTACTAAACAACGTTATAGCTTCAGTTTGTGCTTCCGTGACGGCTTGGCTCGTGGCTGCAGTTACACACAGCGCCAGTCATGGTAGTCGCAAGTTTCATTTATTAATCTTGCCTCAAGTGTGTAAAAATGCAAAAAAAGAAAAAAAATAACTTTAAAAAAGCACCTTTGTTTAAAAAAATGGATTTGAGCATTTAAGGCATGCGCCATCTTTGGGTGAAATTGAGCCTCCTCCCGAGTTGGACAAGTGGGCAGAAGTGTTTTCTAACTGACCCAGTCATTCTCTGAATCTGGCAGTACTGTTTAGCTTAGCTTAGCGTAGTTGCTGTAATCTGGTGGTTCCAACTAGCACCACCCAACTAGCAACTATATGCCGCGGTAGTACAGGCCAATGACAGGCGAAGCACCAAGGATAGTAGCAAAGGCAGCACGCATGCGCAGCATCCGGTGGCAACCCTGTTTACTGAAGCTGGGGATGCTGCTCATGCATGCTGCCTTTGCTACTATCCGCGGTGCTTCGCCTGTCATTGGCCTGTACTTCCGCGGCATATAGTTTTTTATTGAATGCCGCCTAGTCAGGCCTTTGATGTGAAATCGGCTTCTTGTTTGTACTCTATCAGAATGTGCGGGTCACAAAACATAATTGGAAAAAATCACGAGTTAATTAGTTCACTTTCTCCAAGTGGTGCTAGTTGGAACCACCAGATTACAGCAACTACGCTAAGCTAAGCTAAAGTCAGTGCTGCCAGACTCAGAGAATGACTGGGTCAGTTAGAAAACGCTACTGTCCACTTGTCCAACTCAGAGGACTGCGGGGGGAGGCTCAATTTCACCCAGAGGTGGCATATGCCTTTAAGGCCTGTAGCGTGAACATGTCTCAGAAAGGTACAGGTAGTCATTTCCGCCTCCCGTCAGAACATGACGATTATTTCTAAAGAAAAAAAAAACAGAAAACGACAACAAACCATCCTAAAACCATGTTAGAATTTTCTCTTGGGGGATTAAAAAGAATTTTAATCAGTTTTTCCGACCTCCCTTCCTCAACCAGACTCAGCCTTGGCCGATACTCAGTCTTCAAGGTCTTGAACGGTGGACAAAAGCCTTGATTAGCACATCCCGGCTTGTCGTGCTGCCTCAGTCGGGGATGGAGCTCAGGGATTTGGCAGTGGGGGATGTTATATTCCAAACGGGGTGGAAGCCAATGTCTCAGAGCGGGAACGCAGCACTGAACTGCTCAGCCTCCATGTGAAGGGGAGCAGGTCGGATTTAGTTTTAGTTTTCTTCCCTCACAAGTGCACTGGAAAGAGTTCATTGTTTTTTTTTTTTTGGGGGGGGGGGGGGGGGGGGGGCACTTGTGTAGGTGACAGGTGAAGAAAAGAAGACAAAAAGAAAGCTGGAGTTATTTTAAAGTGGAGGTTATTACTTTTCAGTCACTGTTAATGAGCAAATTTCACAGAAGACTGCCCGCCGGTAATCTGATGAAACTTTTACAGCAGCACTTGAACGCATCATTAGTTCCGGTCCTTCAGGTTGGTGGCAGAAACGCGAGATGAACGTGTAACTAAATGATCTGCGTAGACTAGAACGGCGTGATTTGTGTTTTCATTGCCTGCTCTTGGAAGAGGAAGGAAGGAAAAGAACATGTTCTTCTTCTCCCTCTAAGGAAAGAAATTAAAAAGTGAAGAAGAAAGTAGAGGGAGACAGGCCCTGCAGCAAAAAGAAACCAATCAACCTGACCCACCTGTTTGTCTTTCTGTCTGAGATGAGAACAGTGACTGAACTGGCTGTTTTTACCGCGGCTTCGGCTGAAATAAAGCCTGAATGCGCACATGTAGAAGAGTCCATCAGCTGCGTTTGATGCTCGCAGCATCCAAGCATCTTTTCCCTCCCCTCCATCCTTCCTCTGTAATCACAGCCTGGCAGACTGTTCGTGTTTGTGTACAGAGGCATGAACTGTTGTAAGGGGGATGAATTTAAACCAGAAATGAGTGCAGAAAAAAAAGAGAGAAAGAGTAGAGCAACTGAGGATGTGGAAAATTGGGGAATGGTGAGAAAAAAAAAAAGGAAGAAAGAGATTTCAGAGGCCTGGAGACAGAAGAACAGCTGCTGCTGATGGATGAGGACCGTCGACTTCTCTGTTTGTTTGAGTGCAGATGTTCAGAATCGGTTTTTATCATAAATTTTTTATTCTGTTTATTCTCCAAAGCAGAGAGAGGACGGATTTGCCCTCAGATGGAGAAGTTGATCGTAATCAGTGCTTTTTTTGAGGCTGTGCAGAGTGGATTGATGTGTTCAGCTGTGCAGTCCTGAGGACATGAAACTACAGCGTGGTTTGGCAAACTAACAGGCTGGAAAGCAAGATTTCCTCTGTGCACAAAACACGACGCAAGCAAAGGCTTTGGGTCCTTTCCAGCCACAGAGATCTTTGGATTTCATTCTCCTAAATGTATGACTAAATTATTTAGTGTAGAATAGATGAAATGTGACGTGTCAGTCAGAGGACAACATAAGCTCTCTTTCAGCTTTATCATTTTAGAAAGTGAGAGCTCTGACCCGCTTTTGGTTTCTTACACTTTGGGAACTCGGAACGTAAAGTTACTGCTTCTACAGTGTGAAACAGCAGCTGTTTTATGATAAACTTTGCCGCCATATCTGATTCTCAGCTTGCAGCGTTTCATCTCTGTCATCGTCTCATTTCCATCCACATTTTCCTCCTTCTTGACCTCAGAAAAGAATTTAATCAACCAAAATTTTATTAAAGGTGCTATAGAAGATGTTTCTTTGAATGTTTTTTTTTTAAATATGCAATTATATTGGGTTTAATGTCCTCTTAGGTACGATTAAAGGGATAGTTCACCTACAGAATGATGTAACTTTATTTTCCACTTACCCTCATGGTGAGCAAGACTCTGGAGCACTTCTTTAATATCTCAAATGCAGCTGGCGATCAGGAAGGCTTCTCGTTTCCCCCAACTTTCCCATAATGGAGTTCGCTGGGGTCCGAGCCAAAAAGGTCCATAAAAGTCCACAAAAACTTGACAATATTCCTCCATAATGCTTATCCAATGCAATCCAAGTGTCCTGAGTGGGTAGCGTCCAGAATTTACTGGAAACGACGTCATTTAGTATATTTTTAGAGCCTAAACAGTGCCACATACTTTTTCCTGCAAGTGCGCTGAAGCGCGTTTCATCACTACGGAAGCCACGGCGTTCAGAGCCTACTCTGCCGATTATGCAGATAAAGTGTAGGAGAAGAAAGTCACTGTTTACATTGTGCTAAGAGCGACAGAGCTGCAGACAAAACGGGACAAACACAAGAGGGTCCAAGAGGGGGTTGGATATTGATTTAAAACAAAGAAAGAAAAAGAGAACGCACAATCTGCTGTGGCTTCCGTAGTTTCATGAACGTGCATCGGCATGCTTGCAGGAGATGCAATGTAGTACTGTTTAGGCTCTAAAAATATACTAAATGATGTCGTCTCGAGTAAATTCTGGATGCTACCCACTCAGGACACTTGGATTACATCGGACGAGCAGTATGGAGGAATACTGACAAGTTTTTGTGAACTTTTATGGACCTTTTTGGCTCAGACCCCAGCGAACTCCATTTTATGAAAGTTGGGGAAAAAAGAGAAGCCTTCCTGATCGCTGGCTGCATTTGAGATATTAAAAAAGTGCTCCAGTCTTGCTCACCATGAGGGTAAGTGGAAAATAAAGTTACATCATTCTGTGGGTGTTCTACTCCTTTAATTAAAAGCTTTAAATATCTTAATATTGTTATACATCAGCTGTGAAAGTAATGGCACTTAAACATCCACCACTCATTTCTGCTCTCATCACGTGTTTTGTCTGTTGGCCGTCAATCACTCTTACTGTACAACCGTAGCAAGAGTGACTGACGGGCAACAGACACACAAGGGTTTACAGTATGTAACTAACAATCATTCTGCTAACAGTTAGCGACATTCAGACACTAGCTGTGTTCGAAATCATCCACTCACTCCCTATTCCCTACAGAGTGTATATGATGTAGTCCATTATATCATGTACATGTCAAGTTGGATGTGTAATTTGTTAAATGTCAAGTTGCTTGTTATGCATAATGCCTGGGGGGAGTTCAGACTATGGACAGGGGACTCTGTAAAGTCATGGTGGAAAACTCCTGCACCTAGACAATGCCTGCAGGTGGCTTCAATTATCCAATCAGCTGATTGAAGGAGGAGCAGTTCACCACCTTCAAAAGGAGCTCTGCACTGGTGAGGAGGAGAGCAGACAGCGAGCGCAGACAGCGGAGCTGACGCAGGAGATCGCTGGACAGGACGGCCGTGAGGATTGAGTAATCCAACGCTCTCTAAGTATACCTTAAGGGATGTGTGCCCACTTGGGACGTGAATGTGGGCTTGGAAATTAGCCAGCTTATGCTCCCTGTGTTTTTCTGACAGCTGTGGCCAGCCATTGGGGTCCAGCCAGAACGCTTTACTGGAGGAGGCCGACTGACATGGGAGTCCTAAGTTCTCCCTACATGTTGCAGTGGCGTGAGTTGAAGGAACGTGGATCCCTCTACCCCCAAGTGCATGTGGTCCTGCTATTTATTTTGAATGGAGTGTAACCCCCATGCCTACTTCCTTATAGAGCCCGTGGCAAAGTGGAGGAGCTTGGACACGGCCGTCTGGACTCTGGCATCTTCTGGGGGTTTCCTTGTCCCTGGGATACACAAGACTAAGCGTTGAAGCCCCATCTAAAAGGAGCGGGTAACCTGTTATGTTTTACTGGTCTGGTACTCCAACCAGAATAGTACTTTTTTTTTTTTTTTTTTATTTTTTTAAGCTTGAACTGGCGCCAGGAGTCCCAACTCCCATAGCAGGAGGGAGCTGGACTATTAACAAGAACTTCCCTTTGATGAACAATTGCCCCCTTGTGACATCCACTCCTTGGTGTTGACTTGTGTTTGACCTTTGGTGATTTTTATGCTTGATCTTTGGGATTGTGCATGTTTGGGGTTGGAGTAGTCCTAAGGGGTGGGATAGTGTTCAGAGGGAATTTAAGTTTTTGCTCCCCCTAGTGGTGGTTCCAACCTTGTTGCTTAGCTCCTGGGTATTTATCTTTTTAATAAAGCCTTTTAAAACTGTCACGCCTACGTGCTGTCTTTTGCTCGGGAGGATCTGGTGACTGGTCGGGGAATAACCGCGACATACACTGTAGGGAGCCATGAAATTTCGGACACTATAGATCAGTGCGAGCCAACATCACAACCCGGAATCCATGTGACCACAAAGCTGGATGAAAACATGCCTCTCATTTGAACAGTGTCGGATGGACTTTGAGCCTCAAACCGTTTTTGCACCCTTTTAAAAAAAAATTTTCTCCACCGGTCCGTCTTTGAAATTATGCTTAAATGTCAAGTTATATTGTAAGTCTTACCGTCGACGCTGGGGGGGGGGGGGGGGGAATGTATGAAGCAAAACTAGTGTCTGGACTAAGTGTCATCGTCTGTCCGCTAGTGCCTGGTTGGACAACCGGCCTGATGACCAGTTTCCTGATCTTGTGATGTATTTGGTACACTAAAGCATTTGTATACAAAAAAGTGGTTGCGCTATAGTAATGTTTAGTTTTGTCTGAACAGAATTGTCACGATCTTTGTCTTGTGTTCGTTCTATGCACTCAGGCCTCCTTGATAAGCTTTAAATGGCTTTCTTGGAGGCCCAGTGCACACAGAATTGGATAGCACTTCACCAATATATGTGGAGACAGCTTGTGTCCATCTATGTATTGTGTGTGTGAGTAAATAAATTGGACTATTACTACTGCTGCTACTGATATAATCTGCCTGGAGACCAAGTTGACTTAATTTTTGATTGGTTACAACCTTATTTGGCTATAACCTTATTTAGAGAAACTAGGTCACCTGCCGGCTGTTTGCATTTATGAGCATCATGGGCACTTCAGACAGTGAACGTTTTTCAGACAAGGCGGCATTTAGAAAATGAATTTGAGTAATGACAACGTTGTGGTTGCCTCCTTCACTGTTGCCACGGAAGTTCTTTTTTTTAATCTATTTCCAACTTGATGTGAAGACTGGCAGACTCATGCCAATATATATCAGCTGGGGGAGGAGGGGGGAATGACAGTGGAGGGGGAGGGTGTTCTCTTGATGGTGTGCTTTAATTGGAGAAAATGAATTACCTCAAACTGACTACATAGAAAAAAACGCTGCTGTCTGATTCATTTTTGCCCAAAGACACAAAACTGACCGTCCATGAACAAGGACTTTGATACTCGTTGGCCTCATCGGTGCACTACAGATCATATCATACCCATAAAACCACAGAAAAGTTAAATTTGTTGTCATAGCTCCTTTAAGCTCAGTTTTTTTGTGGTTGGTTCGTGAGGTAGAATAGGCAGTTGGGTTCGAACATGTCCCTCAGAAGCACTGCCTGGATAGTGTAAGAAGTGAAATGGAAGAATTAAAAGAACAATGATCCTCTGCAATTTTCTCTTAGAAATGTTCTTTTTCTTTGTGTTTTGGTCCAAATAAAATGTAGTGTAAGCTCTTTTCAGTTTTCCTCATTCAACCCACACAATAGCAAACAAACTCTGGCATTGGCACTTTAAATGAGCACAACACAATCTTCAACAAGAACACTGACTCTGAGAGAAAATGGTTCCCACACTGTCTGCACACGAGTTTAACTAAATGCTCACTTACTTTCACAAACATGGAAAATGTGTCAGTGACGAGTCATGAATGGAAATAAAAAGCAATAACACATCATTACATCAGAAAGTGGAATTCTTATAAGACTGTAAGATTAAAATAAGAAAAAACAAGACACAGGGACACACTGTTCACAGCCGATATCCAATCCTGTACCAGCGTCTGCCCCAGGCTCACTGTGATTGGCTGACAGCTCATTATCCACATGACTGGGGCCCAGACAGTGGAACTGATTGGTTTGCTGAGGGGGAAATAAGACCCGATTGATTAAAGTTCGAGCTGAAATACAAATTAGGTAGTTGAGGTTCAGGTGGAAGGTGCCAGTGGCCATGGGTCAAAAATGTCGTCAGGAAGGGTTTTACCGAAAAAGACTGCAAGGAGATTATATGGAGTTCTTTTTTTTATTTTCATCCTTAAGCACAAGTGTCAAATCTGTAACTGTATGTAGACATAGTGGAGAGTATTCAGAGCTTTTTGCAGTTTGTACGCCTACGAGTGTTTGAGTCATTTTGAATTGAGAAAATTCTCTCTCTAATCTTTCCAGTAATCTTAACTGAAGGCTGAAGTGACAGCCGAAACCGTCAAGGTAAAGCTGCTAAAAACAATGTCTCACTAAAAGAAAAGTCAATGAGACGCAGTGATAACGCACTTCGAAGTGCGCAGACGGCAAAATAAGACATCGATCCAAGCACTTTCTCCCTCACACTTGTATTGGTCTTGCATAGGCTCCGCCCCTCGCCTTATTCCCTTCTGGTTTTCCACCTGACCTCCCCCATGGGTAAGTATTAAGTACAGGTAAGTGCATTTCACACATAACAAATGTTTCTCTTTCTGACAGCAGCTCCTGAGGAGTCTTGGACACGGAGCAGTTGTCCGTCATTCAGAAGTTGGGGAAATTGATTCCAGGTTTCTCCAGCCAACATACAGCCAAAAACCCTAAAAGGATTTAGGCTACTTCAGATGCGAATAACTGTTGATCGCATATAAACTGAGCGGATATTAAAAACGTAATATAGTCCGTATTTTTGAGCACAAAGGACCTAATATGGGTGTGATTTGCGGATTTTACATTGCAGAGTTTTACGCGTCAGCAGCACGTAATTTGAAGCAGAAAAGTTTGTGCCCGGGGACACGAAAAGCTTCACCATTGAGTTCTCATTGCGCAACTTTGTGGCACGTAAGTTGAAGCAGCTACGTGTCGGGGACACGAAAACGGCAAGCGACAACCTCCGGTGGTGTCTCATGTTGAAGTGTGCAGATTGCGAAGTGCGCACACTCTGAAGCAGCCTCCTGAAACGGTAGCTGCTGAAATGGGACTTCCTAACAAACGAGAATTACCCATAGTGCTCCAGTCCCGTTGCCTAGCAACTGCAGACTCCACAGCTGTCTAGTGACGGCTTCCTTTCCGCTTTTTTCTTCAGCTACGTTGTGAAGGGAAAAAAGAGAGAACTAGTTTAGAACCGTGCATTTTATTCCTTTTCATTTATCTGTCGTTACCTGAACGTGGGCACCCCACTAAGCCCTTGTTAACCCATGAATAACATGAAACAAAATGGGCTTTCTGAGGCAAAAATTTTCTTTTTCCTTTCTTTTTTATGCTTGCCCGCATATTTTTGAATTTTCTACAGAGATTATCTGTTGTTCCTTTCCAGTAAACACTTAATTTAACATTTAAAAGTCCATGAATATATCCAAATATTACACTCATAGCTCTACAGCTTCCCTCCCATTTTCTGCAGGATGAAACAAAATACGTAACTTTGCCTGTTTTATCGTTTACGCCCAACTGGCTTTTAGCTCCTCAGAAGTAGCAGAAGGTTCCTCCCTCTCTATTAATGCTCTATGGTACTGAGGAGTTGGATGCATACTTGAGAATTTTTCCACATCAGTACAACGTAAACAGCAAATAAGCAAGTACAGCAAATGTAACTTAATTCAGACACTTTAGGGACAAAAAAGTTTCTTTAGTGTACGTCATGAAACCTTAAAATCAAAGGAAGATTATACAGGTATATATAGATTCTTAATCAGGTGTGTGGTATAGGTACGCTTCTAACAGTCCCATTGGCCTTTCCTTGCACTCTGTAGATGTCCCAGTTTAACCCCAGACCAGGAGATGGCATACTTTTACACTTTTACACCATGTATAAATCATAATTGCATGAATAAATCACTACCTGAGTAAGTAAGCATGCAAATAATTCAAAGGATGCTATTTTATGGCAGTTTGCCATGAGGGATATTTCTAAAAATAAAAGAATTTCAACATGAAAATTGTGTGTCTGGAACCGTTTTGATTTTTTAAAAAATTATTATTTTCGATCAAAATTCAAAAGCAATATTTTGTTTCACGAAATTATAATTTTGTAAATTTTTATTTATTATTAGTTTCTGTAGTTTCTTGATATCTGAATTTCTATTGTTGATTTAGTCTTTTCTTTAAGTAGAGGGTATGAATAATTTTGAGGACTGTAAATAAGGCGGACGAATGTTTTCTGGTGGATTTAGTTCGCTGCTGAGACAAGTTATGTACTGGCCCAAAATCAGCTTCTCTCACTGAGATAATGCCAAATTCAGATTTTTTTTTTAACGTGGTAGCAGATTAATCTCTTTGAAATATACTGTGTTAATATTGATTGACTAAAAATTTCAGATTTACAGTATTTAAAAGGGAGGCACTAGTAGAAACACAGTTTTTTCATCACCTGGTCAATTTTGAGATTTTAGGGTTTTTTTCCCCTCCTTCAACATGTTCTCTTTCAGACTAGTGTAAAAACAAAAAAAAAACCCATAAAAAAATCAACTTTTTAGGAGTTTATTTCATGATACTTTGTCTGATGCACCCAACCCCGTTATATCTGGTATCGTTGGAAACTTCTCTTTTTTCCTGAACGATGTCATATCAACCAAACTTGATATTTCCAGCTAATGAATCCGATTGGATCTGATGTTTTTAAATAGTCTTATACAACAAAAATGTGGAGAATTTTACAATCCAAAACTTTAAAGGCCGTTTTCTCACAATGAGGAGCACTTACAGAAACCAAACTTTCAAGTTTTGCTCCTGACTGTATTTTTAAAGTTTTTACAGAAGGATTTTGTGATATCTGATTCACAGCCTGATTTATAGAACATTTCATCCCAAAATATGACAAAAAAATGAGTTTTTTTCTGGTTGTTGACAGTGTATTCTAAATTGTTAAATGATCTAAAGAGATATCCAAAATCCCCTCTGTAAAAACATGTAAAACAAATATGTGAATAAAATTAAAAACAAACTTTGAACCTGGCTTAATCCTGTGTCTAGATTTTTTTTTCCTTGAAATGCAAATGAGCGCATTTCTTACTATATAACACCTAATTTGCATATTTAAACATAAAATTTCAGAAAACTTGCAATACAAAAAATGATAGCCATAATGTGAGGAATAAACCAGGAAAGTTTCATGGTGATTCCAGGTAGTTAAATTTTTTACCCTATTTGCCTGTAGTGTGTCGACCCCCTGAAATTATAATGCGACCCACATGGGGCTCCTGACCCCCAGCTTGAAAACCGCTGCTCTATATTGATTAATATGAGTGTGATAGCGCTTCATAAACACCAACAGACTTTAAAAGCTGCATTTACCATTTGCAGACGTCACTTCTGGCTTACTAACAGGCACTTATGCCTTCAGTCCCAAACAAATTGATATGAGATTGTTTTCTTTGATGAAAAGAACGCATTTAAATGCTACGTCCCGTCTCCAATCGAACTCTGCTTGCCCAGCAATTACCTGAAGCTCGATGAGGTAACAGCTGCTTCATCTTCACAAGATGATGCACAACAGAAGAGAAGAGCGCGGCCGAGGCCTTGAATATTAAAACACAACAACTTACAGCCACGGATGGAAATTTAATCCTCGTGATCAGAACTGCCGCATAGATGCACCACGAACTGATGCTGTAAGAAACGTTTGCCGTCTCATGAAAACATTTATAAAGATGCAGGAGTTTATGCTGCAGCAGTCTGATTTAAGCATTTATACATTTCTTTTAAAAGGTGTTGAATGATTTCAATGACTTTTGATGACATCAGCAAAACAATTCCAGACAAGTGGTGATGCAAAACACAATGCAATGATTTACAAAATTTCCCAGTGGAACATAAACACACCGGATGTTCAAATTGAGACCTTTTACCGTTTGACGGAAACTATGAGCTGATTGTGGCAGTAACACGTCTGTAAAAAGTAGGTCCGGGTGATGTTTACCATTGTGCAGTAATACGTCTGTAAAAAGTAGTTCCAGGGCGATTTTCACCATCATGTAGCAACACGTCTGTAAAAAGTAGGTCCGGGGTGATGTTTACCATTGTGCAGTAATACGTCTGTAAAAAGTAGTTCCAGGGCGATTTTCACCATCGTTTAGTAACACGTCTGTAAAAAGTAGTTCCGGGGTGATGTTTACCATCGTGCAGTAATACGTTTGTAAAAAGTAGTTCAAGGGTGATGTTTACCATCATGTAGTAACACGTCTGTAAAAAGTAGTTCCGGGGTGATGTTTACCATCATGTAGTAACACGTCTGTAAAAAGTAGTTCCAGGGTGATTTTTACCATCATGTTGCAACGCGTCTGTAAAAAGTAGTTCCAGGGTGATGTTTACCATTGTGCAGTAATACGTCTGTAAAAAGTAGTTCCAGGGTGATTTTTACCATCATGTTGCAACGCGTCTGTAAAAAGTAGTTCCAGGGTGATGTTTACCATTGTGCAGTAATACGTTTGTAAAAAGTAGTTCCAGGGTGATGTTTACCATCATGTAGCAACACGTCTGTGAAAAGTAGTTCCGGGGTGATGTTTACCATCATGTAGCAACACGTCTGTAAAAAGTAGTTCCAGGGTGATGTTTACCATTGTGCAGTAATACGTTTGTAAAAAGTAGTTCCAGAGGGTTTTTACCATTGTGCAGTAATACGTTTGTAAAAAGTAGTTCCAGGGTGATTTTTACCATCATGTAGCAACGCGTCTGTAAAAAGTAGTTCCAGGGTGATGTTTGCCATTGTGCAGTAATACGTTTGTAAAAAGTAGTTCCAGGGTGATGTTTACCATCATGTAGCAACACATCTGTAAAAAGTAGTTCCAGGGTGATGTTTACCATTGTGCAGTAATACGTTTGTAAAAAGTAGTTCCGGGGCGATTTTTACCATCGTGCAGTAACAGGTCTGTGAAAAGTAGTTCCAGGGCGATGTTTACCATTGTGCAGTAATACGTTTGTCAAAAGTAGTTCCA
Organism: Atherinomorus stipes; assembly: GCA_023101725.1. Taxonomy (NCBI): domain Eukaryota; kingdom Metazoa; phylum Chordata; class Actinopteri; order Atheriniformes; family Atherinidae; genus Atherinomorus; species Atherinomorus stipes. Next base: position 178,982 of record JALJCO010002160.1, on the reverse strand, counting down.
GGGCGATTTTTACCATCGTGCAGTAATACGTTTGTAAAAAGTAGTTCCAGGGCGATTTTTACCATCGTGCAGTAATACGTTTGTAAAAAGTAGTTCCAGGGTGATGTTTACCATTGTGCAGTAATACGTTTGTAAAAAGTAGTTCCAGGGTGATGTTTACCATTGTGCAGTAATACGTTCGTAAAAAGTAGTTCCAGGGCGATTTTTACCATTGTGCAGTAATACGTTTGTAAAAAGTAGTTCCAGGGTGATGTTTACCATTGTGCAGTAATACGTTTGTAAAAAGTAGTTCCAGGGCGATTTTTACCATTGTGCAGTAATACGTTTGTAAAAAGTAGTTCCGGGGTGATGTTTACCATTGTGCAGTAATACGTCTGTAAAAAGTAGTTCCAGGGTGATTTTTACCATCATGTTGCAACGCGTCTGTAAAAAGTAGTTCCAGGGTGATGTTTACCATTGTGCAGTAATACGTCTGTAAAAAGTAGTTCCAGGGTGATTTTTACCATCATGTTGCAACGCGTCTGTAAAAAGTAGTTCCAGGGTGATGTTTACCATCGTGCAGTAATACGTTTGTAAAAAGTAGTTCCAGGGTGATGTTTACCATCATGTAGCAACACGTCTGTGAAAAGTAGTTCCGGGGTGATGTTTACCATCATGTAGTAACACGTCTGTAAAAAGTAGTTCCAGGGTGATGTTTGCCATTGTGCAGTAATACGTTTGTAAAAAGTAGTTCCAGAGGGTTTTTACCATTGTGCAGTAATACGTTTGTAAAAAGTAGTTCCAGGGTGATTTTTACCATCATGTAGCAACGCGTCTGTAAAAAGTAGTTCCAGGGTGATGTTTGCCATTGTGCAGTAATACGTTTGTAAAAAGTAGTTCCAGGGTGATGTTTACCATCATGTAGCAACACATCTGTAAAAAGTAGTTCCAGGGTGATGTTTACCATTGTGCAGTAATACGTTTGTAAAAAGTAGTTCCGGGGCGATTTTTACCATCGTGCAGTAACAGGTCTGTGAAAAGTAGTTCCAGGGCGATGTTTACCATTGTGCAGTAATACGTTTGTCAAAAGTAGTTCCAGGGCGATTTTTACCATCGTGCAGTAATACGTTTGTAAAAAGTAGTTCCAGGGTGATTTTTACCATCGTGCAGTAATACGTTTGTAAAAAGTAGTTCCAGGGTGATGTTTACCACTGTGCAGTAATACGTTTGTAAAAAGTAGTTCCAGGGTGATGTTTACCATTGTGCAGTAATACGTTCGTAAAAAGTAGTTCCAGGGCGATTTTTACCATTGTGCAGTAATACGTTTGTAAAAAGTAGTTCCAGGGTGATGTTTACCATTGTGCAGTAATACGTTTGTAAAAAGTAGTTCCAGGGCGATTTTTACCATTGTGCAGTAATACGTTTGTAAAAAGTAGTTCCAGGGTGATGTTTACCATTGTGCAGTAATACGTTTGTAAAAAGTAGTTCCGGGGTGATGTTTACCATTGTGCAGTAATACGTTTGTAAAAAGTAGTTCCGGGGTGATGTTTACCATTGTGCAGTAATACGTTTGTAAAAAGTAGTTCCAGGGCGATTTTTACCATTGTGCAGTAATACGTTTGTAAAAAGTAGTTCCAGGGTGATGTTTACCATTGTGCAGTAATATGTTTGTAAAAAGTAGTTCCAGGGTGATGTTTACCATTGTGCAGTAATGCGTTTGTAAAAAGTAGTTCCAGGGTGATGTTTACCATTGTGCAGTAATACGTTTGTAAAAAGTAGTTCCAGGGTGATGTTTACCATTGTGCAGTAATACGTTTGTAAAAAGTAGTTCCAGGGTGATGTTTACCATTGTGCAGTAATACGTTTGTAAAAAGTAGTTCCAGGGTGATGTTTACCATTGTGCAGTAATACGTTTGTAAAAAGTAGTTCCAGGGTGATGTTTACCATTGTGCAGTAATACGTTTGTAAAAAGTAGTTCCAGGGTGATGTTTACCATTGTGCAGTAATACGCAGTGTTGGGGTAGTTACTCAAAAAAAGTAATCCATTACATATTACTCATTACCTCTCAAAAAGTAATCTCTTACATTACTTAAGTTACTTTTTTGGAAAAGTAACTTAGTTGCATTACTAGTTACACTACTTTTGCATCATTCTAAAAAATCATACCTGAAATGCACAGTCATGTAAGTTCTAGGTTTGAAGTCAAACATCAAATTACCCTTGGCTTTGTGACAGGGCTGTCATGACCTAACACAAGGTTTAAAAAAAAAAAAAACACTAATACAGAATTTCTCTTTGAAGCTTTTTTTTTAAATGTAGAAATACTGCCAACACCTTTCCAAAAGAGTGAAAAACCACAGCGTAAATATAGGCTTGTAGATTTGTGTCAAAATAACTATTTAGTAACATTCTGGAGATCACTCCATGGAGACTGCTCCTCTTTGGGGCCAAAGGCAAAAGAACCTAAAAACATGTTCACAATACAATATCATGTCTCCCAATCTCAATGTAAACATATCAATATAGAAAAAAATATAAATAAAATAGCATACCCTGCTATCACTAATAAAGTAATTACAAGGGCACTCTGGCCTTAATCTCAAATTACATTAACTGAAACACCTCTCCAAAAGAGTGCTGATAAGCTTGACAATCTACAATGTAAACACAGGCCTCTAAATAACTAAATAGCAAATAACTATTTAGTAACCTTCTGGAGAACACTCCATGGAGACTGCCCCTCTTTAGGGCCAAAGGCCAAAAAACCTTTAAAACATGTTCACAATACTGTACATACAATATCAATAATGCGAGCATTATTGAAAAAAAAAATGAAAATAGCATACCATGCTTTATATCATGAATAAAATAATTACAAGGACACTCTAGCCTTAATCTCAAAATTAAATTAGCTGAGAGAAAAATTAATTCAACAAAAAATGCATGGCATTCAAGGTGTGATTCAAACTTAACATTTAATGATAGTCAGACACATTAGGTGGCAAGCTTAGCTCACACACCTGGTTATGAGTTGACATATTTCATCCTAGTTGAAACATTTATCAAAAAAGTGGTTGTACCTCATTAGAAGGACTCTTTCAAATCGCTTGTCAGATAACCTATTCCTTCTTGGACTCAGCACAAGACTGCCCAGGCTGAAGAGTCTCTCCACGGGGGCACTGGAAGGTATTGCAGTGTTGTATTTCATGAAGAGTCTCTTTATGGTGGGGAAACGGTTCAAGACCTCCATCTCTGAACCAGACTTTAAATAGTCAATAACTTCTGTTTCAGAGTCATAAGGCGTTACATCGTCCTCCTCACCAAAGTCAAAAAAAAATCACTCACACTGCTGCTGGAGGAAGGGTTCTTCTGTGTTGTGTGTGCATCCTCCTGACCATCATGACCTGTTGCTCGGCACTCGGTTGTCAGTAGTGCCCTCAGGGTTTCCCTCCTGTTCTCTTCTTTCAGCCATCTCAGTTTAAACTGTGGCAGTGTGACAGCTGCAAGGAGGGCCTCTTTGCTGTCCATAACTGAACCGAATCGTGTCTTGATGGCCTGCAATAAGGATTACAACGTGTGAGAACTAAAGCACCATCAGAAATCAAATATATACACACAATGCAGAGTCTAGAAAATCATGACATGCAGTGGAGTGGTGTTCCAGTTTAAACTTTTGTGTTCCCCCACAAAGTACAATTAAACCATGCAAGTTGTTTAATCCACTAATACCATGGTCCCAGAGTAAACATTTAATGACAAATGTTTATTTATTTTACTAAACTTTCTAATTATGTATTATTTTATGCTGGCCTTGAAGCTATTTTTTATGCTAACCAACCTTTGTCAAGAGGAATAGAATACCCTTATCAGATTTTAGCCTGCTGATCTGAACCAGCTAGTTTGCTGTTGCTATGGTGACGCCCATGGCGGAGTGATATGACGGTGATTTAACTTGCCGAACTAGTGTGTATTTCTTCACGGAAATAATGCACACCAGTTCGTATAAGAATTCTGACTGACCATGGTATAACTTTCTTTATATAACGGTCAGCGAGAATTCTAATACTAACAAGCGTGCATTATTTTTCGTTTAAGATATACACAGTAGTTCGGCAGTCACTGTACATCACTCTGGCAGGTTGTCACCATAGCAACGCGCAAAGCGGTGGGTTTAGATCAGCTGACTTTTTAATAGGTAAATACGAGAGAAACAGTTGGTTTGTTTAAAAAATATGTCCTCGTTGTTAGTCTTTACTTATCCAGGCCAGAGAAGCACTACGTGAAGCAATACAATCTAATTACCTGCATGACTAAATTGGAATTCAAAGTAGCGTGTACTGAGATGTAAAATAGACTTACCTCTACGATGGCATCAGCGAGACCTGCTGTCATCCGACTTAGCCCTTGTTTCAGCGCCACCGTCCTTGACATCAAACTCTCCAGAGTTGGCAAGAGTGTTCCGTAGTAACAATGATCCTCGCCTTGCAGAATGTCTAATGCCACGGTGATCGGTTTCATGACCGCACAGTATTCTTTGAGGAATTGATATTCCTTTTCAGTGAAGGCTTTTATCTCCAGTCTACTGCACAGAGAGTTAAGCGTGTGGAGAGGGAGCGCAGTGATGCGGGACAGGGCGTCATGAAACGAGTTCCATCTCGTTGATGTAGGAACCACAAACTTTTTATTACAGAGTTCCTCCACAAATTCAGAGGCTACAGTAGAGCGACTGGCTTTAGTCCACAAGGCAGAACACTTTGCAGTTGCACTTCGGTACACGGCTTTAGATTCAGAGTTCGCCGTCAGCCACTTATTTACATCATTTGTAGAAATCAAGTTCAATGTGTGGGATGCACATCTGAAGTGAGGAGGTAGAGAAAACTGTCCCTCTGTATTGTCTCCGCTACAAAGCACATCCTCAACATCTGTGAACACCGTCTCCTGGTCTCCGTCTCCATCATCCATCTCTTCCTCCTCCACATCGACCGCTGGCGCTGCTTGGCACTCGTACATCTTAAAAGCCTTTACAAAGTTGGACCCGTTGTCCGTAACAGTAGCAGTCACTTTGTGTGCTAGTCCATAAGATGAGTGTCCCTGCTCAATTTCACTTGCAACGACATCGAAAGTGTGACGTCCCTTGATTCGTTTACAAGCAATTGCCGCTTTCTTGCGCTGAAAATTATCAGTATCGATCCAGTGAGACGTCATTCCTAAAAAAGCTTTTATTGCAGGTGGTCCAAATGTCAGCAGTAGTTGACACAAACTCTAACGTCTCAAATGCCTGCTTCAACTGTTTTTCCATCTTTTCGTAGCACTGGTCCAAATAGTTTGCAAAAGTTTTTCTGTCTGATGTCGGCCGCTCACTCCCTGATACCGGGATTCTCCTCAGTATGTTTCTGAACGACGATGATTCCACCGTCGATATGGGTAGCACATCCTCCACAATGAAAGATGCCACGAGTCGATTTAATTCTGCCTTTGTTGTTACCTGGTGTTCCTGGAAATTTAGCCGCCGTTGCTTTGGTGTCGGTTCCGTGCTACCTTCACTTTCGCCACGGGGGTTTTTTGCAACTAGCTTGGTACTAGCATGCTGTCTTTCCAGATGCTTTGACAGATTTGATGTGGAGTTCGCAGCAGTGGAGAGATGTTTTTGACCAAGGCAAAGTTTACACTTGACAGTGACGTTCTTGTCCCTTCGTGCAACAAATTCAAAGTAGTGGCCATATTTCCACGCATCAAGGGATGTTTTTGTGAGAGCGGTAGCACTGCCACCTTCACTCTGCTCCGCCATCTCGCAACTGCCTTTCTCTCTCTAGTGATTTGGGACGGGAAGAATTGGGATGCGTTGATGACGTCACACAGGAAATGCTTGGTTTGAGGCTCCATTGCATAGATTATCAGTCATATAAGTAACGACATCATATTTTTAAAAGTACTTGTATGTCATTACAGTGGTCGCCGCGGTAACGCGTTACACTACTACGTTTTCAAAAATAGTAGTGTCATTACAGTAACTAGTTACTTTGTAACGCGTTACACCCAACACTGGTAATACGTTTGTAAAAAGTAGTTCCAGGGTGATGTTTACCATTGTGCAGTAATACGTTTGTAAAAAGTAGTTCCAGGGTGATGTTTACCATTGTGCAGTAATACGTTTGTAAAAAGTAGTTCCAGGGTGATGTTTACCATTGTGCAGTAATACGTTCGTAAAAAGTAGTTCCAGGGCGATTTTTACCATTGTGCAGTAATACGTTTGTAAAAAGTAGTTCCAGGGTGATGTTTACCATTGTGCAGTAATACGTTCGTAAAAAGTAGTTCCAGGGCGATTTTTACCATTGTGCAGTAATACGTTTGTAAAAAGTAGTTCCAGGGTGATGTTTACCATTGTGCAGTAGTACGTTCGTAAAAAGTAGTTCCAGGGCGATTTTTACCATTGTGCAGTAATATGTTTGTAAAAAGTAGTTCCAGGGTGATGTTTACCATTGTGCAGTAGTACGTTCGTAAAAAGTAGTTCCAGGGCGATTTTTACCATTGTGCAGTAATATGTTTGTAAAAAGTAGTTCCAGGGTGATGTTTACCATTGTGCAGTAATGCGTTTGTAAAAAGTAGTTCCAGGGTGATGTTTACCATTGTGCAGTAATACGTTTGTAAAAAGTAGTTCCAGGGTGATGTTTACCATCGTGCAGCATCCCTAACTCTTGTTATCTTTCAGCAAAAATTAATGATTTTAAATCCAAATTCACTTGAGTCATATAGATCCAATGAGTTTGTTTCTTTTAATCCCACTTTCTTTGCATATTGGTACCATTTTTTATGAATGTAAAGTGGATTTTTAGGGCCTGTGCAGTATTCTGGGATATGTTAACCCCTTTAATCCTCGAGAGCAGAGGTTTTCAAACTTTTGAACCACAACTTTGGTGTTCGTGACACCCTCCCCCTCCATCGTATGATTGAGTGATTGTGTGATACACATAACGGTTCATCCTGTGGTCATCCATGATTTCATTTCAAACCATGAGATTTCATCATTCTGTTACAAAATCTCGCGGTATTTCATAAAATCTCATGAGATTTTGTCACAAAACTATGATATTTCACCAGGTTTCATTTGTAAAATAGATCTTTACCTCATTTTTAAATATAGATATGGTTTCGGCATATGAAAATATCACTATATTTCAGTGTGTTAATATTTTTTGCCACATTTATTAAATAATCAGGTGAATGTGCAGCCGGGTCAAAAAAAATTGCACAACTAATACTACAATATAATGATTTGTGTTAATATCATATCTCACTCATGACATCAAATCATGTCTGAAAGCACGCCTATTCAGACAAGTCCCCCCCCCCCGTAAAACATTTTTTACAATATTGTCCATCTGTTTTACACCGTAATCCTCTTTCTTCTTCATTCTGATGCTCAGTTTAACTTCAGCAAGTCGTTGTGACCACGTCAACGTGACTGGCTGGTATATTTTAGTTAAGCGATCATCCAGGTGGACCTTCTGAAGTGGCCGTTGAGAATCCAGCTATTACTCTCCTGGAACAGCTTCTGCTGAGACCGTGAGCAGTTTTATCTGGATCTGCATGTTTGGTCAAACTCTGGAATATGATCAGCTTGCAGGACGTTCATTTTGTTGCCGAGTTCAGGCAAATACATCATAAATCTCCTGCTGAAAGCTAGATATGTAATACATACCTGAGTTTGTGCACCACTCCATCTTTTTGTTTTACAAACTCCACACCTCCTCAGATAATCACTCATTCTCACAACTAAATTAAAATTAGTTTGAAACCGTCTATGGGCCTCATGGCTAAAATAAAAATCAATTAGACGTCTTGTTGGAACTCTGTCTCCTACTAAATGAATTTAATTCTTCACTTCCAAACATAATATTGATTACCTTCATATTTCTACATTTACCATCCTGTTTATCACCACTCACATCATATTCCAGTCAATACTCGCCTCCCGAGGCTGCTCGCATCCACGCAGTGCAATTTGTTTCTCACAAAATTCTTTAAGGGCATGTTTTGTAATGTGGAGAAACTAATGAATGCAGTAACAGAGCCTGAATGTATTCCTGACAAATAAACAGGGAGGTGACAAGAGACACGGAGGCAGTGATATTCGTTTGTTTGGGGCATGAAGAGGAAAAAAAAATGTTTGCATTGACGTGACGTGGATGATTGATTTCTGGCTGCATGAAGGTGGAAAACAAAAACAAGACAAAACAGAGAAAAGGTGGGGAAGAGGAGGACGGGGAGACGAATACTCACGCTTCTGACAGGATGAGAGGAAAAGATTAACATGAGCACGGTCGGGCTTAATTGCCTCCCTACTTCCTGTTTTCAGTCTCTAACCATGTTTGCAGCTGGCTTCGTTTGTCAAACGTGGAAAATATCGTGAATCACTCTGGAGTATTTTCAACCTGTCAGTAGCGAAGGAAGCTCAAGCGCAGCGTGACGCCTGTTAAACCCAGATGTGACTTAATGTTCAGTTATCTTTTTGGTTTTATACAGGTGAATGTTGGACTGTGTTTCATTAGTGATCTGCTGTCGGTCATTGAATAAGGTGACAGATTTATATATACAGGTACTACCCAAAGAATTAGAATATCCTGAAAAAGTTCATGTATTTCTGTAATTCAACTTAAAAGTTGCAATTTACATACAGTATTGTATAGATAAATAACATGCAAATCAATATATTTCAAGCTTTTATTTGTTTGGATGTTGCTGATTAGGACTTTGCAGCTTAAGAAAACCTCAAATTCAAAAACTCAAAAAAATTAGATTACTGTGAAAAGCTCCAGTATTGTAGCTCAAAGTGTCACATTCTAATCAGGTAAGTAATCCAAAACACCTCCACAAGGTGGAAAGACACAAAAAGTGATAGAAAAGAAGCTGGATGTTCTCAGAGTAATGGACAGTTAAGTGGAAGGAAGAAGTGTGGAAGAAAACGGTGTAGAAGCTGGAGGGCTGACAGCAGCCTGGAGAAGATGGTCAGTGTTAAGTTTCCCAGTCTGTGATGACCTGGGGTCCATGTCAGCTGCTGGTGTTGGTCCTCTGTGCTTCATCAAGTCCAGCATCAATGCAGCCGTCTACAAGGACATTTTGGAGACCTTCATGCTTGCTTCAGTGGACCAGCTGTATGGAGATGCAGACTTCATCTTCCAGCAGGACTTGGCACCTGCCCACACTGCCGAAAGTACAGAATCCTGCTTCAACAACCATGGATCACCATGCTGGATTGGCCCGCAAACTCACCTGACCTGAACCCCATTGAAAACATGTGGGACATTGTCAAGAGAAAGCTGAACGGGAAGAGAGCAAACAAAGAAGAGCTCAAGGCTGTGATGGAAGCATGTTGGTCTTCCATAACACCTGAGATATGCCACAAGCTGCTAGCATCCATGCCACGGCGGGTTAAAGCTGGTAGCATCCATGCCACGCCGGGTTAAAGCTGGTAACATCCATGCCACGCCGGGTTAAAGCTGGTAGCGTCCATGCCACGCCGGGTTAAAGCTGGTAGCGTCCATGCCACGCCGGGTTAAAGCTGCTAGCATCCATGCCACGCCGGGTTAAAGCTGGTAGCGTCCATGCCACGCGCGGGTTAAAGCTGGTAGCATCCATGCCACGCCGGGTTAAAGCTGCTAGCATCCATGCCACGCCGGGTTAAAGCTGGTAGCGTCCATGCCACGCCGGGTTAAAAGCTGCTAGCATCCATGCCACGCCGGGTTAAAGCTGGTAGCATCCATGCCACGCCGGGTTAAAGCTGCTAGCATCCATGCCACGCCGGGTTAAAGCTGGTAACATCCATGCCACGCCGGGTTAAAGCTGCTAGCATCCATGCCACGCCGGGTTAAAGCTGGTAACATCCATGCCACGCCGGGTTAAAGCTGGTAACATCCATGCCACGCCGGGTTAAAGCTGGTAACATCCATGCCACGCCGGGTGAAAGCTGGTAGCGTCCATGCCACGCCGGGTTAAAGCTGCTAGCATCCATGCCACGCCGGGTTAAAGCTGGTAGCATCCATGCCACGCCGGGTTAAAGCTGGTAGCGTCCATGCCACGCCGGGTTAAAGCTGCTAGCGTCCATGCCACGCCGGGTTAAAGCTGGTAGCATCCATGCCACGCCAAGTTGAAGCTGTGCTAGCATCCATGCCACGCCGGGTTAAAGCTGGTAGCATCCATGCCACGCCGGGTTAAAGCTGCTTGCATCCATGCCACGCCGGGTTAAAGCTGGTAGCATCCATGCCACGCCGGGTTAAAGCTGGTAGCGTCCATGCCACGCCGGGTTAAAGCTGCTAGCATCCATGCCACGCCGGGTTAAAGCTGGTAACATCCATGCCACGCCCGGGTTAAAGCTGCCAGCATCCATGCCACGCCGGGTTAAAGCTGCTAGCATCCATGCCACGCCGGGTTAAAGCTGGTAACATCCATGCCACGCCGGGTTAAAGCTGGTAACATCCATGCCACGCCGGGTTAAAGCTGCTAGCATCCATGCCACGCCGGTTAAAGCTGGTAGCGTCCATGCCACGCCGGGTTAAAAGCTGCTAGCATCCATGCCACGCCGGGTTAAAGCTGGTAGCGTCCATGCCACGCCGGGTTAAAGCTGCTAGCATCCATGCCACGCCGGGTTAAAGCTGCTAGCATCCATGCCACGCCGGGTTAAAGCTGGTAACATCCATGCCACGCCGGGTTAAAGCTGGTAGCGTCCATGCCACGCCGGGTTAAAAGCTGCTAGCATCCATGCCACGCCGGGTTAAAGCTGGTAACATCCATGCCACGCCGGGTTAAAGCTACTAGCATCCATGCCACGCCGGGTTAAAAGCTGCTAGCATCCATGCCACGCCGGGTTAAAGCTGGTAACATCCATGCCACGCCGGGTTAAAGCTGCTAGCATCCATGCCACGCCGGGTTAAAGCTGCTAGCATCCATGCCACGCCGGGTGAAAGCTGGTAACATCCATGCCACGCCGGGTTAAAGCTGCTAGCATCCATGCCACGCCGGGTTAAAGCTGGTAGCGTCCATGCCACGCCGGGTTAAAAGCTGCTAGCATCCATGCCACGCCGGGTTAAAGCTGGTAGCGTCCATGCCACGCCGGGTTAAAGCTGCTAGCATCCATGCCACGCCGGGTTAAAGCTGCTAGCATCCATGCCACGCCGGGTTAAAGCTGGTAACATCCATGCCACGCCGGGTTAAAGCTGGTGGGTCCATGCCACGCCGGGTTAAAGCTGGTAGCATCCATGCCACGCCGGGTTAAAAAGCTGCTAGCATCCATGCCACGCCGGGTTAAAGCTGGTAGCGTCCATGCCACGCCGGGTTAAAGCTGGTAGCATCCATGCCACGCCGGGTTAAAGCTGGTAACATCCATGCCACGCCGGGTTAAAGCTGGAAGCGTCCATGCCACGCCGGGTTAAAGCTGGTAACATCCATGCCACGCCGGGTTAAAGCTGCTAGCATCCATGCCACGCCGGGTTAAAGCTGCTAGCATCCATGCCACGCCGGGTTAAAGCTGCTAGCATCCATGCCACGCCGGGTTAAAGCTGGTAGCATCCATGCCACGCCGGGTTAAAGCTGCTAGCGTCCATGCCACGCCGGGTTAAAGCTGCTAGCATCCATGCCACGCCGGGTTAAAGCTGCTAGCATCCATGCCACGCCGGGTTAAAGCTGGTAACATCCATGCCACGCCGGGTTAAAGCTGGTAGCGTCCATGCCACGCCGGGTTAAAGCTGGTAGCATCCATGCCACGCCGGGTTAAAGCTGCTAGCATCCATGCCACGCCGGGTTAAAGCTGGTAGCGTCCATGCCACGCCGGGTTAAAGCTGGTAGCATCCATGCCACGCCGGGTTAAAGCTGGTAACATCCATGCCACGCCGGGTTAAAGCTGGAAGCGTCCATGCCACGCCGGGTTAAAGCTGGTAACATCCATGCCACGCCGGGTTAAAGCTGCTAGCATCCATGCCACGCCGGGTTAAAGCTGCTAGCATCCATGCCACGCCGGGTTAAAGCTGCTAGCATCCATGCCACGCCGGGTTAAAGCTGGTAGCATCCATGCCACGCCGGGTTAAAGCTGCTAGCGTCCATGCCACGCCGGGTTATGGAGTCATTCAAGCAAAAGGGCCAAAACCAAGTACTTAGTACAGATACAAGGCTTTATTTCAGGAGGCCGGATTTTTATGTATTTAAAGTCCCTTTTTAATTTATTTTATGCAATATTCAAATTTTTTGAGATTGGAATTTGAGGTTTTCTTAAGCTGCAAGTCCTAATCAGCAACATTCAAACAAATAAAAGCTTGAAATATATTTGTATATACATTTGTATTATCTATACAATATGTAAAGTACAGAAATACATTAACTTTTTCAGGATATTCTAATTTTTTTGGGTAGTACCCGTGTGTTTATATATATATATATATATATATATATATATATATATATATATATATATATATATAAATATTTGTGTGTGTGTGTATATATATATATATATATATATTAGGGGTGTGTTGTCTGGTTTGAATGGTTCGTATCGAACCATTCAAACCAGGTGTGTACCGAACCGTGATCACCATGTATCGAATATCGAACAATACACTATTTTTCATGTATTTAATCAACTTGTCTCTTGACAATGAGCTCCATGTTAAAAACTTGGTGGATCTGCTTTTAGCTACTCGTTTATCTATATTCAGGTCCAGTGTTTGGAACAACTTTGGTTCTTCATCTTAAAGGGGAAGTTTGTTTTTTTCTAATCCGGATCTATTTTCCAGCATGAAATAAATTCATTTACTCATCCAGACAGTTTTGGTGTCACCTGAATTCCTTCAGGAGATATTTAGATCCACTCCAGATCAGCATATGTCCAATATAATGGCAGTGATGGGGCAACCTTGTGCAGCCTCTGAATAAGGCATTATCTGCCACAAACTCCTTTATTTCACCAATGTTTTGTTATGAAACATTAGTTGGCCTTTTTTGTGGCGATTCATCCTTATATACAGATAATTTCACTGTGATGGCTTTGATGATGTCACTATCATGCAACACCATAATAAGTATATATTTTATTATATGGGATTGAGAGGACTGTAATTTCATCTGTGTTGTATGTCTAACATGGGGCACATTTGACAATAAGGTTGACTTTGAGTTTGTCGTTTTATTCACTTTTGCCAAGTGGTGCTAGTTGGAACCACCTGATTACAGCAACTATGCTAAGCTAAGCTAAAGTCAGTGCTGCCAGATTCAGAGAGTGACTGGGTCGGTTCGAAAATGCTTCTGCCCACTTGTCCAACTCAGGGGACTGCGGGGGGGGGGCTCAATTTCACCCAGGGGTGGCATATACCTTTAATGTCTGTCTTTGCTTTAGCACATCAGCTAATTTAGTTTTCTGCTGATAAATCAGATGTTTAAGGGCCAGCTACTTGTTCTTGTTTCTCTGCAGCATCTTGTCTCTTTTCATTTACTCCCTTGCCGTCCCCAGCTGCTCCAGAGGGTCCAGGTCTGGTTCGGGTGGAACTTCAGCAGGTCTGACAGCTCAGATGGAGGCTTGGTTTCCAAACATCTACCGATGACATCTGTAAATGTTGCTCTAAGTCATCAACTCGAGTTTCTAAATTGAACGTTTTCAGTTCTTTAATTTTATCCTTTAAGATCACAATAAGTTTCTGCTGCTTCTTTGTTTTCTGCATCCTCTCCTTCCATGTCTTCTCATCTTTTTCACCTTCTTCTCATCCACATTTCCGTGTTTTCCTCTTCTCCTTTCCTCCTTTCTGCTCTAAACTGATATGACATGGGCAAAATGAAAAAAAAAATATTATTCTTTAAATCTACTGAGACTTGCAGGTTGTTTTACCTTCTTTTTCTCCTCTTCACTTCCCTTTTCTTGTCATTTTTTTTACCTCTCTCTGCAGATTTGCCATCATCCCCTCTGCAGCCTGTGATTAGTTTAGAGATTTACTGTGACAAAATTTACAAGTTCACCTTGACTTCAGCAAAACTGAATTATTCTCCACTTTCCTTTGTGGTTCTCTCTCCGTTTCTCCTCTCCTTCTCTCTCTTTCTTTTTCTTTGTAACCTTTTCTTTTCTTTTTTTAATGCATCTTTTCTTGTTTATGCTGACACTTCACTTTTATCTTCCATTTCTATACATTTAGTTTCCATCTTCTTCACCTTTCCTTTCCTATTTTTCATTGTGTTGCCTCCTCACTTCTTTTTCTTCTTTTCTTCCCTCTTTTCCCCCCCTTTTCTCCTGTTATCTCCTCTCTGACAGATCGCTCTCTGTGTTCTCTCTCTTGTATATCTCCTGTTGATGATGGATGGGGTGATGGATGCAGGGTTGCCACGGTAATTTGATGGATGGCTTAGCAAGCGATACGAGAGGAGACAGCGTGCGCAGAAACACATCTCCAGCCTGATCTCAGACACGCTCCGCTGCTTTCAAAATGGGATTGCGGGTCAGACACTGTTAGGTTTGATCTGTCCAAATGGCTGAAGGGTTGCGGGTTCAAATCCAGTTTGACACCAGTCCTCACACTCAAGTCTCACTACATCATTAAGGCTCAATGATACTTGAGGGGACTTTATTTGATTTTATGTGAAGTTCAATTTAATCAGAAGATCGTGAGGATGCGATGGCCTCGGCCTCATGTCTGCAAGCAACAGTTGTCCAGGCGACTTCACGGTAAGGTTACCTCCCACATACGGAGTCTGAAGCTGGCAGTGGCTCTCAATGAGCAAAGTATGAATCATAATTAAATGAGTTTTCCCCCAAATTATTTTGCCATAACAAGGACAGATGGTTGGGGTAACTCCCAGTGTGTAAGCGTGTGTGTGTGAGCACCATCCTTGACTTCTTGCCGAAAAGATGAATGAGCCATAATTACACTGATACAGAGATAATCGCAGGAGGGAAGGCAGAAGAAGAAAAGGAAGGAGAGCCAAGGTCGACCACCGGAGGAGGAAAACTGCTCATGAAAAATTCACAGAATTCAAAAACTTCAGGAGTCAAAAATCTGCTGTTTCTGCACTACGTGGAGGTAACTTTACCTCAGAATGAAATGCTTCTACAGACCAGGGTGCACGGACAGTGCAACAAATAATTGTAGACAGCAACGGTAGAAAAAAACTGGAACCAGGTGTGATGAGGTAAAGAAATGGGCTCAAGCATAAAGAGACTTTAGGTGCGATTTTCCAGGGCGATTTTTCTTAAACTTTTTTACCCACCCACATACACCACAGATGGGAACCACAGGACCACCAACCCTCACTCGTGCCACGAGCCCACCCCGCCCAGCCCCCGAACCAGGCGAGCCCAACCCCCACGAGTAAAATATGATTAAAAACACTGCATAGCCTAAACGTAAATGCAATTGTGCTGTTCATTTAGAACGGTAATGAACAGAGCACGAACTGTAAATAATGATAATAATAACGATAGAACAACTTTATAGCACCTTTAAAATCAAAGGTTTACAAAATGCTTCACAGAACAATAAATCAGAGACACAACTGCCATGAAGAGGTGGACGAGCCAAACGATCACAGCTACAGGCCGATCTGGTGGACGAAGGCCTGAATGAAGTCGTAGGCCGAGGCTCCATTTCACAGTCAATCATGTCCAGTGCTGCTTTTTAAAAAAAATGATCCATGATGCTGTTGCTTGTTCCTTGCTCTTTGTGAAATTAAATGTATTTTCATGGTTAAATTAGGCGATAAAACAATGTGCTGCGCAGTCAGGCTGACTTTGGTGCACTCTCAAAAACAGAGGTACGAGACAGGAACCTTTATGTACCTGTAGGTAATTTTTTTACAAATGTTCTTTCAAAAGTACAACATTGGTCTTTATGAGGCCAGAAGTACCTATATACTATGAAAAAGGGTCCAAAGTAATATAAAGTACAAATTTGTACCATTTCAACCCTAAGGGTACCTGCAGCTGTGAAAAATGTGCGCAGCTGGTACAATAACTATAAATAGCAGTACTTCTCAACAGTAGTATAATTATAGTTATTATATTATGATTTTCATAATAATCATAGTAATAATTATATGTATAATTATGTATGTGTTTGGCTTAATATTTATAAAATAATTATTCATTTATTAGCGTCTTTGATTGTTGTCATAATCTCTATTTTATTGACTTTTATTTATCATTTTTAATTGGTTTAATTGTACTTTAACTCATACAGCTTGATAAGGTATAAAAATGGACCAGGACCGAAGGTACAGAAATGTCTTTCAAAAAGGAACCCCCCCCCCAGCGACAAGCTTTGTATCCCTTTAAGTACAAATTGGTACCTCTATTTTTGAGTGTGTGGGGAAGTCATGACACGTTACTGACAATAGGTACATGAGACGGATATTTATGGTTAATTTGATATATTTATGTATCAAAAATGAATTTACCATTTTATCAATCCATTCATATGAAAAAAAAATTGTAAAAGAATATATTCATGTATTCAAATATATTTATATATGACATGTCAGTCAGAATATGTCATTTTTTGGCAGCACCCACTTTGAGAAAGGCTGTTCTGGGGGTCATTCATTCATCATCCCCAGGATCCGGTTTTTCAAAAGGTTTAATCCAGATGAAATTGATGCGTATTTGCTAATCCCTTCCTTTGGATCCAGGATCACACAATCCATCTCAGTTTCGAGCAGCTTTTTCAAAGCAACTTTAGATTGGATCAATATGATCCAGATACCCAGTTAGGGAGATCACCATATCCCGATTATCTGCAACAGGACAACTGCTGTTACACATCAACCAGTAGATGTCAGTGTCATGCATCTGCACTGCATTCAGCTTTGTTGTAAAATTATTGCTGATTGAAATGTGCAAAAGAGTGTTGAGATGAAACACAATAATTTTGTACTTTCCTAAGAAGGAAAGTTTAATTTGCAGCCAAATTCCCCTTGATCTACTCGTCACTATAACAGTTCAAGTCAAATACCGACTCTACATACGTTATACACAATATTTCTCTGACCAATGTCAAAGTTTTACTCATTTCTTGCAGAAATCCACCCTGAAATCAGACCCACTGTTGGGCAAAGAGCTTAAATCAAATAAAAGATACGTTATTGATCCCCGAGGGGAAATTCGTGACTAGGATGGGGTAGGAAAAATACAGTAGGATAGGAAAGGAACAATGTAGAAAGATATTAAAGGAGCAATAAGTAGAATTGAGTCAATAGAACTGCTTGGAGAGTGTTTTATGATGCAAACGTATTCTTAGCTGTTGACCTATATTCAAAAGCTAAACAGGCTTTAAAGCCTACCGAATCCCATTAGCTTAATTGTTGAACAAATGAAAATAAAGCCTTACTAATAAATAGGGTTTTATGTAGGCATTAAACCCTATTTATTAGTAAGGCTTTATTATGTGTGCCGCGGCAATAGGTGAAATGCCTCAAGACGCGTCATGCCCGACGCACGAAATGCACTGCAGACTTTTCAACGCCTCCTGGAGACACGTCGGCTGTTGACTTTACATGTAAACCTGTCGCTCTTCTTCCCCAAATCGCGTTTGGTCTGAACACACCATCAGGATTCTTCCAGATCAGGTGGATGGAATGAGGAGAACTGAGTTGGTGTTGATTAGGGTGACCAGACACCCTCTTTTACCTGGACCTTTTAGAGTTGTTTTGCCTTCTCTCAGCTTCACACTCGCTTCCATCAGATCAGCGTCGCCTTTTACACCCCACACCTGCTCATTAGCTTTATCCACTCCCTCAGACAACAAGCAGAAGAGAGGAAGAGGGCCGCAGCACAAAGGCCAGAGTAACTTGTTTTTGTTAAAAACTGTAGAGAAACTGCATGAGAGTCTTTCCTCATATGGTCTCAGATGGCTGCACACCCATGGGGGATGCAAAGCTGTTGAGAAGGTTCAACTCCCTCACTTTCCCCACAGTTTTGCACAAACACCTCAATAAGAGGAACTGAAGACCGGCTTCATAACTTGGACTGATGGCTTTGACCGTTTGGGGAAGAAACTGTTCAGGAGTTTGTAATGTAGCGCCAGAAAATGCAGAAACATTGGCTAATGTTAAAATCATGGACAAACTACAGGGAGAAAACTTGAATTACAGACTGTAACTCTTGGGGAGGAATCTTCCAGAATGTTGGACTTGCCACTGAAAAAGATTGATCTCTCCATTGCTTACACCAGGATCAGGGCACCTTCAGCACATGTTGACCAGCAGAATGTAAGGCCCTGTTGGGATGGTGGGTTTTTAAAAGTTCTGATAGATAATGTGGTGCATTCGGGGCTTTAAAAACAAACAGCAGCAGTTTAACTGTTTCCTGAGGTGAACTGGGGTCCAGTGCAGAGATAACAGGACAGGAGTGATACGTTTATACGTGTTGGGTCGGAGGCAGGCAGCAGAACTCTATTCAAAGTCAACGGGAAATGCAAGTTTGATACTGAGATATAAAGCACTGCAGTAATCGAGTCTGAAGCTAACAAAGGCATGGTTGGCCTTCTCTCGGTCACGATGGCTGAGGAATAGTTTAACTTTGCACAACAGGCAAAGCTGAAAAAAAAAACTGATTTTCAAAACAGAATCGTCCAGTTTCCCCCCTCTAGATTTTTGTTACCACCTGATTGAAGAGGGGAGGCAGAAGACCTTGACTGGGTTTAATATTATTTGGCTTCCTGGAGGCATCAAACAAAATCCTATAATTTTATCATTATTTGGCTGGAGGATGTTTTGTATTTTATGTCCTTTAAACAACGGTCAGTGGAATTTAAACAAGTGAAATATTGGGAGTGACTGGCAGGTGGATTTACAAGCCCAACAGATGAAAAAACGGATTAAAGTGTGTAATAATTGATCCTAAAGGCAACATGTATAAGAAAAGGCGCATTTGGATAGAGAGGTTCTAAGAAAGCAGTTCCTATAACTACGCCTCCCGAGTTTAGTTATAAGAACTACCCTTCACCTTCAGCGTGCGTTCGCACATGAGGGAGGACCTCGTTAGGAACCATGTTTGACGCAATCGTCGCAACAGAGACAAATTTATGCCCAGATGATCTGATACAAAACTGACATTTCTCATCTCTTTTATTCAAAGCTATTATAGAAGCTAGCTTACCAGCTTTCCCTTTCTTTCCCTTGTTTACCTTTTGCTGTGGTGCGCCTGGAACCTTAGTGGGCGGCCCGTCCACTAAAGTGTCCGGGCGGCAGCCGCAGATTCTTCTGCTATACTTGCAGCTTTATTTGGTCATTAAATTAATATGAAAATAATTGCTTTTGGACGTTTCAAAATAGCAAAATAGTCATCGATTCGGGGCGTGCACCATTGTGATTGATTAAATAATGAATTCGTACACTCCTATTGTAATAGTTCTTGTTATTACGATCTCGGTAAACAGGTAAACAGCTGTGAGACTTTTTAAATATGGCGGGGCTGGAAGAAGCGGAGATCACGCAAAGGGCGCGGCTTGCCAGTTCTACCAATCACCAAACACCTACGTATTTCAGTTCCTATGGAACCCCGAAAAGACCCTGCCTCTGAGTAGGAGCAAAAAAGGTTCTAGGAACTGAGGTCCGAGGTCCCTACTTCCTATATGTCCGAATGCGCAAAAAAACGGCCCGGTTCCCGAAAAGGTTATAGGAACTCAGAAAGGTTCCTATAGTCCGAAAGCACCTAAAGCAGAGGCCCCAGCATGAATCCCTGCGGCACACCATAGGTCAGTGGAGTCAGTTTAAACAGCTGTCAATGGAATTTAAATCAAGTGAAAAATTAGGAGTGACTGGCAGGTGGATTTACAAGCCAAACAGATGAAAAGACAGATTAAGACATGCAATAATTGGTCCTAAAGGCAACATGTATAATGAGAAAGCAGAGGCCCCAACATGAATCCCTGTGGCACACCATAGATAAGTGGAATAAGTTTAAACAGCTGTCAATGGAATTTAAACCAAGTGAAATATTAGGAGTGACTGGCAGGTGGATTTACAAGCCAAACAGATGAAAAGACAGATTAAGGTGTGTAATAATTGGTTCTAAAGGCAACATGTATAATGAGAAAGCAGAGGCCCCAGCATTAATCCCTGCGGCACACCATAGGTCAGTGGAGTCAGTTTAAACAGCTGTCAATGGAATTTAAACCAAGTGAAATATTAGGAGTGACTGGCAGGTGGATTTACAAGCCAAACAGATGAAAAGACAGATTAAGGTGTGTAATAATTGGTTCTAAAGGCAACATGTATAATGAGGAAACAGAGGCCCCAACATGAATCCCTGTGGCACACCGTAGGTAAGTGGAGTAAGTTTAAACAGCTGTCAATGGAATTTAAACCAAGTGAAATATTAGGAGTGACTGGCAGGTGGATTTACAAGCCATACAGATGAAAAGACAGATTAAGACATGCAATAATTGGTCCTAAAGGCAACATGTATAATGAGAAAGCACAGACCCCAGCATGGATCCCTGCGGCACACCAGTGGTCATTGGAGTCAGTTTGATTTGTCATCATGTAATCAGGTTGTGATGGGTCAAAAATCCTTAGTTTGTTTTTCACTTGTTTGCAAAAGCACTTCTATTTTCCTTCAGAAATGCAAATCTTTTTAACAACCATGCAAACTCTTTTCCACACATTCACAAGCTTGAATTTCTCAGGCAGATGATATTTTACAGGACAACGCATCTTGATTTACAAACACAAACTGTGAAATAATTCGCAAACATCTCTTTACAGATTAAAAAATCTGTATCACTTTGTTGTCCTGGAAAAATCTCAGTCAGTCAGTGGGATGGTGGCGGAGAAGGTTGCTGTGATTGGTCAGCTTCCTGCAGTGTCAACTGTGTGAGGCTCATCAACGATCAAACAGAGAATGTTGCATCACTGCATGGCTTCCTCAGCATGATCATCACTTCACTCAGCAGGACAGAGTCAGGCCTAACTTGTATTAAAATACAAAAAAAAAAAAAAGAGTCATCCGGTGTGTCTGACTCAGAGCCGGATCAAAGAAAAGATGCTGCTGTGGCTTTTGCAGACTGAAGTCAACAATACACCTCCAGCAGGGAGGGAAAGAAGATGAATGGGAGGTTGGGGGGAACTGACCTGCGGGCAGTCATGACAGAGGATCTATTACAGTGATGTACACACACACACACACACACACGTGCAGAGACTGCCATCCGACCAACACACCTGTGATCTATAATAATTAAATAACCCCTTAAGTCGTGCAGAAATAGTGCAGTTGACTGACACTGTCATCAGTCACTATAAAGACTCGCAGGTTAAGGTCAGGAATATTTCCTTTTTAATCAACATTCATGTACGTGACATGTTCTGTTGTGGGCGTAATCATGTACATTTGCTGTGACGGTTGCCACTAACAGATGCCTCAGACTGGATGAAGCTGCATCATATTCCGTATGTAAACAGTAAACATGATGCGCACAGAAGTGGTTCGCATTTACCATCACTGTCCACTTTCAGCTTTTCCAGCATTTTTCTCTATGAATGGCGTAATGGTCTCAGACATTTTTCCATTTATCGTTGCAGGGCTACACATCCGTTTCAAAAATGATTCTGCTCTCTCAACAGCTATTTTAACCAGCATATTTTTGGGAAGTGGAAAGTAAAAGTAATATTTATTTTAGATTGTCTATGAAACTTTCCTACTTTTATAGCGTTGCCAACCCTGTGACCCAACATCCGGTCAAATTTGGCCTTAGTTCCTCTACTGGACGACATCCATCCATCCATGTTCTTGATGCCTATCCAAGGGGCAGCTGTCTAAGCAGGGAAGCCCATACTTCCCTCTCCCCAGCCACATCCACCAGCTAATCCAAGGGGGTCCCAAGGTGCTCCCAGGCCAGCTGAGAGATGAAGTCCCCCCAGCGTGTCCTGGGTCTGCTGGGGGTCTCGTCCCGATAGGACATGCCCAGAACACCTCACCGGAGAAGCGTCCAGGAGGCATCCTGATTGGCAACACAATGTTAACAGCAAATTTCTTCTTCTATGCTTGCATTATCGGCAGAGTCGGCGCTGAAAGTCGTGGCTTCCATCACACTCAAAAATATAGGTACCAATTTGTACTTAAAAGGGTACAAAGCTTGTTGCTGGGGGGGGGTTCCTTTTTGAAAGACATTTCTGTACCTTCCTGGTCCATTTTTGTACCTTATTAAACTGTATGAGTTAATAAAGTACAAATAAACCAATTAAAAATTATGAATAAAAGTCAATAAAATAAAGATTATGACAACAATCAAAGATGCTAATAATAAATGAATAATTATTTTATAAATATTAGACCAAATGCATACATAATTATACATAATTATTACTATGATTACTATGAAAATCATATAACAACTATAATTATACTACTGTTTAGAAGTACTGCTATTTATAGTTATTGTACATTTTTCAATGCTGCAGGTACCCTTAGGGTTGAAATGGTACAAATTTGTACTTTATATTACTTTGGACCCTTTTTCATAGTATATAGGTACTTCTGGCCTCATAAAGACCAATATTGTACTTTTGAGAGAACATTTGTAAAAAATGTACCTACAGATACAGAAATGTTCCTGTCTCGTACCTCTATTTTTGAGTGTGTAGTGTCAATAAACTCGCATAAATGCGCATCGCGGAACTGCCATGTTCTACTGTTTGGCTATGAAAATATACTAAATGATGTATTTTTGAGTAAACTGGATGCTACACACTCAGGACACTTAGATTACATTGGACGAGCAGAATGGAAGAATATTGCCAAGTTTTTGTGGACTTTTATTATATGTAAGTCAGTGGATAACGGAAAAAAAAAACACACAAAAAAAAACGGATCTCCGGCTGCATTTGAGATATTAAAGTGCTCCAGAGTCTTGCTCAGCATGATTGTGAGTAGAAAATGAAGGCACATCATTCTGTGGGTGTTGTATCCCTTCAAACGCTACATGGAACAATAAATCAGGCTCCTCTTAAACCGCATGGGTTCTCGGCTATATTACAGCTAAACTCACCATACCTGTATGTACAAACATTTCTGAACGCATCGGCTGCTTCTCGGGGAGCTGACTCTGGATCCGCTGCACTTTGATTTCGCTGGAGCCTTCAACTTTAATTCACTGTGTTTGTGATGTTGCTGTGGGAATTTGAAGCCATTCTGTGATATTTTAAATGTGTTCAGAAGTTATTGAGTTTTTCTTATTTTTTTTTCTCTCTGTGGCAGATTAAATGCTTCTGATTTTCATTGAACAGAGCTGCAGAGAATATCTAACTGCTATTTAAGACTGCACAGGATCATGTCTGATTAACAGCCAGCTAAACAAATGGATTCCTCGGATCAATATGCGAGTATCAGACAGCGATAAGGTGGTTTTCATGTTGAGAGGAAATCAAGCCTGGATGTTTTATAGCAGGCCTCCAAGGAGATGCAAGTGTTTGCCAATGACGGGATAGAAGGAGGATTAGATCTATGAAAACCACATAGTTGATCACTAAATATGAAAATAATGATTAAAATCAATTTAATTTGTTCATGTGTTTGGAGTTACTTCCTCTTTCTGCAAGCAGTAAAAAGCTTAATTTCTTTATAGTCTCTATTCACAGACCCACAATTTCTTACAATCTTTCAATGTAGTCTTGCAAAATAATTCTACATGGTTGTTTTTCCCATTTTCAATCAACTCCTTGTGCCTCAGTTTCAGAGGAAAGTGCGTTGTTTTTGGTTTATGATATGAAAAGGCTCCTCTTTCAAAGGATGAACCAGTGTTTTGTTGACTCATAACTTGGGAACAAACTCTTTTGAACTTTAAGGAATAGTACACCCACAGAATGATGGTCTTTCATTTTCTACTCACCCTCATGACAAGACTCAGGAGCACTTTTTTAATACAACTACGGTCGGAGATCCTGAGGAGGGGGGTCGTTTTCCCCCCAACTTTCATATAATGGCGTTAACCAGCAACTGAACCAAAAATGTCCATAAAAGTCCACAAAAACTTGTCAATATTCCTCCATACTGCTCGTACAATGTAATCCAAGTGTCCTGAGTGGGTAGCGTCCAGAATTTACTCGAAACTACATCATTTAGTATGGTGCCTCGTTAGGCAAAAAATATCAAACGTGTTTGATTTTCACCTCAAGCTCTCGTGAGGCAGCAAACTCACCAAAAATCAGGCGACACGGCGACTATCTGCTGAGCAAACGGCCTCGAATGACTATTGGCTCAGCAGAAAGCTCATGTGCGGCAGGCATTAGGTTTAGGGGAAAAGGAATGGGGAAGTATTTAGATTGAAGAAGACAAGTACATTCGAGGCAAATAGCCAATTGGAAGAGAGGCCTTCTACTCAGGGGCAAGAAAGGCGTTACCTTCCCCTACCATCCTACATGTCACAAATTCACCACTGGGAACCCCAACAGTAAATACGTCCTGGTCATGTTGGTTATTATGGCCTTTACTAACCACTTTAGTCACTGCAGAACTGCTGCATGTTCTGCTCTGCATTTTTGGCAGAAACTAGGTAGATGCTTGCAAGAAGACTTGTAGTTTTGGATATTTGTAAAGATAACAAGCTTTTAGATCTGAAACACATGTTTGCTTCTTTTCACTTTGTTTTCGGTGCTTATTAATGTATCTGCTAGTTTTTGTAAGGTCTTGTTTGATATGAACTCATGTGATCTTGTTTCCTCAGCAGGTGTTTGTTTTCCTTCACACTGAGGAGAACAAAGAGCGCCGTGACATGAGAAGCCACACCTGGAGGGTTTTCCATCGTAACCAACACAGCCTGCAGAGCGTCCCACTGATGGAGCTTCACGACTCTACATGCGAGGTGAAGGGGTGATGAATCGCATGCTGCTATGGAGTCTCCTCTAACAGTGAACACCGTCGGCACCGTGTGTTTATGTGATGAATCTGATTATAAACACATCATTCAGAGCAGTTTGTGCAACTTGTTTGGAGTTGGTATGATTATCCTGCGTCTCATGAAAATTTGTTAAAGCATTGTTCAGAAGTACTTGTGAATTTTAGGAGAAATCGGGTGAATTAAAGTGATAAAAGACAGGATTTGCTTTGGTGGAAGATGTCTGTCCCTGTTTATTGCTTGCAAGCACAATGAATGCAAATTTTTAGAGTGCAGAGCTTTTTAGTTTATAAACTTACTGTTTTACAAAAGTAGATTAGAGAGGAAATTAGGGTTTGACCAGGTAAAGTCTGAGCATCCTGGTTTAACCTGTTTCATGTCCACTGAGCCACGCTGAACACAAATATGCAACTACCTCTTTTAGCTTTCTATTGCATCAAAACTGGAACAGCTTGGACTGTAGGTGCCTGTTGGGTTTGTTAGTCCTGTTTCAGGTTTTTGCCCTGACAAGGACTACGTTGAAGCTGCAGGTCTTTATGCTTAACATCTCATTTCTTTGCAGCAAACTGGTTTTGTTTGCATGATTATTAATGTTATCATGTAAATGCAACCTCAACACTTTAGTGGGAACGGTACACAGCCCTGATGTGCCCCACATGCACAGAGGAAGAGTCTCTTCTTGAGTTTACAGAGGTAAATATGGATGCTGCCGTTGTTAGTCTCTGTGTTTCAGTTTTTAAGTTGTTGTGCAGTCAGAACTGGATAAAATTATGACATAACATTGTTTAATCCAGTGATTCTTAACCATGGGGCGGGGGCCCAAGCTCGGGCCTCGAGCGCCACCTAGAAGGCCATGAAAAACCTTCCTTTTACACATGTGGGCCGCGAGGACCATATATTTTCACCGTATTCATGACTGGATGAGTTGCAATGTAGCTTCCCCCACCTGGTGGTGCTAATTTGTCAGATTTCAACAAACAAGCAGAAGAAAACACTCAGCTAGCTGCTAGCCTGTAGCTAACATTGTAAATAAGTATTAAAAACTAAATAAAGACAAAAATGATCCCAAATCGCCCCTAAAGAGGCAAAAATCCACTCCAATTTATTAAATTCGGATTAGTGAGAGGAGATAACAAAGCAGAGTTGAGAAATCTGGATGGAGCACCAGCTAACGCTAACGTGAATGCTAACGCTATCGAAAGCCCTGAAGTCTGCATCTGCAAGCCTCATCTAGAAAGCAAACATCTAACGCTCGTTAGAAAGAAAGGATTTTTAAGAAAAAAGAGAGAAAATCAGCTATTGATGCAGAAAATGTCTGTTAGGTTTGGAAGTTCTAAGTTTAAATAAATTGTTCAATGAAACTTTGTGACATAAGATATAAATTTGTTTGTGACGATCTCATAATATATTTTTCATTTATATTATGTTATTCATGTTTATCACGTCACATTTTACTAGGTTCAGTCTGTTATAGGCAGTGTATTTGTTTTAGTTATTAAATAAATTAACCAAAAATGAGATAAATTAATACAGTGTTAAAATATGAATGGGTTCTGGACCAGTTTGGACTGAAAAATTGGGCCCCATCATGAAAAAGGTTGAGAACCCCTGGTTTAATCCATTCAGTCTCACCATGACCCGCCTCCTCTGGGGTAGAATTGTCACATCTACGTTTACATGCCATCAATATTAACATTAAGGTCAATATTACAGTTTCTGAAAGAGCAGTGTACGCAGTTATTGTTGAGCCGTGACTACATAAATGCAATCAGTTGGATTATCTCGACTCAAACCACGATGCACGGAGAACATCATGACATAAATATGCACCATTTCCGCTTCTTCTTGTATCCAAGGAAACAAAAACAGCAGCAGTAGGTAGATAATCAACTATCCGGGCTGATAGCAGTCACCTTTGCTTGTGCTTTGGTGCTGTTACTGACCCACCAGCAGTACTTGACAGTATTGACCGATGGCTAAACCACGTCCCCAAACACGATGAGCCAATCACAGTGCGCACAGCTAACCCAATACACTCTGACATTCTCTGCTTGAACGTTCATTGAAGTGCATTGAAGTTGGTCAGTTTTTTTAGGTCTATGTGGAGTTTTTTTTGTTTAAAATGGTCAAACGGTGTGCATGGGGCACATGCAACTCAGACACTAGGTATCCTGATACTCGCAGGATGTGTGGGAAAAAAATGGATGGGTGCATCTCTCATTAAATGCACATAAATGTTGAAATAAATGGAAAAAATATAAGTTTTGTTGGGGTGGCACTGGCCACCCCTTGAGGGCACCATTGTCTGGTAAGAAACAGGTGATTTCTACCATGTTCTGATACTTAAATCCTCAGAATTAAAAGATGATGTGATTTCTCTTCTACGGCTTTATGTGGATGTTTATCCGGTGAATCCTAAACACACACAGGCTCAGAAACAGCAAACAGTGAAGTGGAAGTGGAGTGTGTGGGTGGTGACTGTGTTAGCGTGACCCCTTTGTGATTGACAGCTCACTATAGCTGTGAGCAGAGTCCTGAGTTTTAGCTCGACTCTGTGTGTGTGTTTAGCAACAGTTCTCAGTGTGCTAAGTCTCCACCTGGATGATTAATACACCAGCTGAGAGAGAAACACACACTCTTGTGCACATTAAAATGGATAAGAGGGGTGTGTGTGGGCGTGCGCAAACGTCGGTGTGAGTGTGGTTGTGTTGAACTCTCTCGTGTTGAACCTGACGTGAATTGACACAAGAAAATACCCACAATCCCCCAGGACAGGTCTCGGAGCTCTGTGCTGAGCCGATTACCGAGTGCTGACACACACACACACACACAGGCACACACTCTTCCTGCTTTCCCAAGAAAAAGAAAGTAGGGAATAAAGATGTTTTCTGGAGGCTTTGTCCGACCTACCAAATGCACGCTGGACGGAAGCGCCGTCGCGGTGCAGGGATGCTGCCGCAGCAGTGTGAACAGTCGAGCACAATTGTTTTTGAATGTGCTGCACAACTGCAGCTCAGAGGCATAAAAGAGGCATCAGCAACATTAAAGCTTCATTAACAATATGCTGCAGCAGTTTCATGGACAGCGAGGTCCAAAACTCTCAGCCCGCATCATGAATCTTTCATTCTTTGTGAATAAATTGAAAGTTTTGGGGGTTCGGAAACATAAAACACACATTTCTGACATGTAACACAAAGAAGAAATAATTTAGACTTGTTCTGTATCTAGGTCATCAAACTGCAGCAAATTAGTGGTACTGAGGATGTTGGCGCCGTGGCATCAAAGCTCAGAGCTGCTGGAGTTGTGTACTCCCACTGAAGCAGAGCTCGCATGTTGTGCAACGATTCTTCACCTGCCGTACGACTGTTGCGGTTTCCAAAAAGCCTCCCCGTCTGAGCAGGGGTAGGTGCATCAGGCTGAACAGGTCCGAGTACGAACGGATGACATTTTTCCTTCCTTTCTTTCCTTATGTTGATTTATTAAACAGCATAATAAATAATACCATTAGTTTATGGTTCTTTTTCAGCAATACCAATACTTTCTGCCTCTGAAAGGAAAATTTCACCAGTGTTGAGTGTGGAGGAATGTCTTTATTCCACGGGCAATTTTAAATATGAACAAAACTCATGAAAATCAATACTTAAAAGGTACAGTGTGTAAGATTACTTACTTTTATTGGTAAGTTGGGTATTTGAAAGAAAATATGTTTTCTTTCAAATGACTTCATATTCCAAGCACTGTTAGTTTTTTGTGGCTTTTTGTGGCCAGTTTTAAAATGTTGCGGTGGTACATACTGTACCTTTAAAGGTACAAAATGTAAAAAATCAAGTCAATGGCAGAAAAATGTAATATATTATTCAAAACTGTGCTTCTATTGATGTGTAGTCGCTGCACTAGAACAGCTGTTGTATGTTTATTTTCTTAGAATGAGTCATTTATATCTTCTTACTGGGTTGTGCACATATGGAAGCTGCCATATTTGCTCCAGCATTTTTACTACGGTGTCCCTGAATGGACAAAACAATGTGTGTGAAGTGAGAACCCTCTGAACTTTAAAACTGCTGTACCAACTTGGTTTAATGAGAGTTAAAGCACTGTTTGGGATAAGTAACGCCTTAAAAGACATTAAAAAAATTGTTACTCATAGTACAGTCATAGACACTGCATCCACTCACGGATAAAAACATCTTTATATCTGGGAGAATTTTGGCCACTAAAGGCCACCATACATTCACAACAGTGCTTGAAATATTTGAAAGAAAAACACCTCCCCCCCCCCAAATATCCATCTTTACGACTAGGTGTTAGTAATTCTTACATACTGTACCTTTAAAAGAAATTACAATAAAATCATAATTGTATATGTTTGAGTAAATAGAATAAAAGTGAGATGGAAATTCATCTGAATGATAAATTAGACGACTAATATGAAATATTCAAATTTGTGAAATTAGGTCTCATTAAATACAACGTTGTAGGTTCCTCATTGAAACCCGTCTAAGAGATTATAGCTGATGCGTGTTCCTGAAACAGCACGTCTTCCATAAAAGCTGCTACATTTTATTAAAAGGAATAGTTCACCCACAGAATGCTGTAACTTTATTTTCCACTTACCCTCATGGTGAGCAAGACTCTGGAGCACTTTGTTACAGGGGTCATCACCCGGAAATCCCACTTTTTCACGTTTAAACATGTGTACTGGAACGGGACCTTAGTTATAACGTGCCAGAAACTCTGGAAAGTGAAAGTAACATCGTCTTTGAGTGCGGGCTCTCTCTTCTCACCAGAATCGGCCACAAGCACCCGCTCTCCACAGTATGCAAATTGGATTTCTTTCTCCCAATGACGTGAACTAGAGAGGCTGCTAGCTGCTAAGCTAGTCTCTTTAGCGCCACCTAAAAGCAGCTGATTACCTGCCGTGGAGTCGCTAAGATCAGCTGTTATGACGTGAACTAGAGAGGCTGCTAGCTACTAAGCTAGTCTCTTTAGCGCCACCTAAAAGCAGCTGATTACCTGCCGTGGAGTCATTATGATCAGCTGTTATGACGTGAACTAGAGAGGCTGCGAGCGAGCTGCTAAGCTAGCCTCTTTAGCACTGCCTGAAGGCTGCTGATTACCTGCCACGGAGTAGACCAGCTTTGTCAGAAAGGATGCCGGCGACGAGGAGGAGGGAGAATGCCGTGCTGAGTTGCCTTGGCAGAAATTCAGCAGTTTTCAGTGTAACAGGAGGGACAGCTTTACCAGGGAGCAGTGGATTATATTTATCAGTGAGGATGTGCAGTCGGTAAGTGTTGCTGCTGTGTAACTTATTATCTTTTGTGTCAGTGACCAGTAAACTGTGGTTGATCAACGGACAAGCTGCTAATGTAGCAACAGAAGCTAACGCTGTTTGGTTAACTTCACATCAGATGTCCGCTCCTTATATTCATCAGAGTCCAGCCCTTTTACTCCACGGATGCTCTCTATCAACCACACCGTTATGTTTTTATCCCGTTTTTCTCTGTTGGGACATCATTTCCTTCACCTGCTCTGTCCTGATAAAACTTTGTTTTGACTTTGACGTTTGCCTCGTGAACGCGCTTACAGACAGCTCTAACTCTCGTACGTATTCTTGCGACAAACAATAGTTGGGGATAAAAAGAGGTTAAAATGAGATCATTAAATTTTCCTCCCACCCAACTAGAATTAAAAATTCATTTGAAGATAATTTAAGAAGGATTGTGTATGTAAAACAGCAGCTTATGACACCTTTAATATCTCAAATGCAGCCGGCGATCAGGAAGGCTTCTTGTTTACCCCCAACTTTCATATAATGGAGTTCACCGGGGTCCGAGCCAAAAAGGTCCATAAAAGTCCACAAAAACTTGTCAATATTCCTCCATACTGCTCGTCCAATGTAATCCAAGTGTCCTGAGTGGGTAGCGTCCAGAATTTACTCGAAACTACGCCATTTAGTATATTTTTAGAGCCTAAACAGTACTACATCGCATCTCCTGCAAGCACGCCGATGCGCGTTCATGAAACTACGGAAGTCACAGCAGACGAGATCGCGCACTCTTTTTCTTTCTTTCTTTGTTTTAAATCAATATCTAACCCCTCTTGGACCCTCCTATGTTTGTCCCGGTTTGTCCTTTGTATATTTGACATTGGACATTTACCAGACTGCTGTCCTTTATGTAGCATCTAACAGGTGAGACGTTTCTAATCATGCAGGACAAGTTCATGTCACTGTACTCTGAACTGGCAGTAAATGAGTTGATCAGATCTGTACAACAGCAACTTTTAGCCAAATAAATGCAAATGCAGCAACATCCTCCATCCTTTCAGTCTTCAGCTGGCGACCTTGTTCACTTTGGCTGCTGCTTTTATGGCCCCCGACAACTTGTGCGCACGCTGGTCACACAGTATTGCACACAGACTGTAAATATACGGTGTCGCGCGAGTCGTTCGGACTCGCGCGTCTGTACGTCCAGCTTTTGTCCGCTTTGGCGCTTCATACACAGTCAGTCCGAGCGAGCCTGGTTGGCTCGTTCATAATGTGGCGAAATTAATAATCAGCATGACAAATGGCATGTGTGGCGTGTGAAGTCGTTTAAATGCGTGTCACATCTCAGTGCGTGAGACTTGAGAGGCCTTACTTTTCTTTCTTTCTTTGTTTTAAATCAATAGCCAACCCCGCTTGTGTTTGTCCGCAGCTCATTCGCTCTTAGCACAAAGTAAACAGCTAATTTCTTCTTCTGTGCTTGCATTATTGGCAGAGAAGGCGCTGAACGCTGCGGCTTCTGTAGTGTCGTGAACTTGCACGAACGCGCAAATAGAAACTGCGATGTTCTGCTGTTTAGGCTATAAAAATATAATGATGTCAGGTCACAACAGCTTTAGTAACGGACATATATCACAAGTAAGAAACTCATCATTTCAAGGTCGTCGTGCGACTTTAAGGCATCTTTGGATCATAGTTTCTTTTTCAGTTCTTGAGAGTATCAGAGGAAACACCCGTTATCTTTGTGCAGCAGCTGCAGACGATTGTAGTTTATAGAACTGCATTTATGGGCTTGAAGAAAATACTCCCCCCATATGAAAGGGTCCATCTGAGGTAACTCGCTGCAGCACAAGAGAGCATCCTTTCAAAATGTTCAAAAAAAAAAAAAAAAAGAAAAGTTCTGCTGTCCTTCAGGAAGTCTCCATTAGCTTGAACAAAACCTTAAAACTGTTTGATCTGTAAACACGTCTGACCTCGTTGAACCGGGGCTTCACTGTCCGTCCATGTCCGTGTGTTTGAAACCCCTCATGGCTAGTTAGACCTGCAGAGGCCGTTCAGGAGGGAGGTGAAACACCTCAGATAACCAGGAGCAGGAAGCTAAGCTGCCCTTATTTAAGCTCTGAGGATTACTATGACCTGAATGACTGAGAAACTCCACCAGCAACTTCATTTATCAAACTTCTGTCACCAAACGCAGCCTCTCTCCAAAGCACAGCAAAGGTTCACATATTTCACTACCGGAGCAAATTCCAGGAGGAAAATCAAAAAGCAGAGTTTTGCATATTTATTAGAGGTTACTGCGACTCTTAAAGGACTGATGGACCTTCAGTCCACATGTATACAGTCAAGACAGATGTCACATGGTCTTTACAGTCCAATATCTGTCAACATGTTCGGAAACTTTTAAAAGTACTATTAGTTTATGGTACTTTTTCCATCAATATCGATCTTTTTTTTTTCCTCTGAACATCTTTATTTATATAAAATTGAATAAAAACAATATAGTAAAAAAAATAAAATAAAAATAGGGAAATAGTAACAATAAGCAAAAGACCGGAATAAAATCAAATAAAATTTAATTTCACATCACATAGCCAATATAAGATACTAGCTGGTATTAGATACTGGCATATATCAGATACTAGCTGGTATTAGATACTAGCACATATCAAATACTAGCTGGTATTAGATACTGTAGCATATATCCAGTTACGGTAGCAGGTATTAGATACTGGAGCATATATCAGATACTAGCAGTAGAGAGGCGAGGTATATCAGATACTGGCAGGTCTTCAGATACTGTCATATATCAGATACAGCAGTAGACAGTATATACCATGATACTCACATTAGATACCTAGGGGCACATATCAGATTGTAGCAGGTATTAGATACTAGCATGCATATCAGATACTAGCTGGTATTAGATACTAGCTGGTATTAGATACTAGCAGATATCACGATACACGGGAGTAGATACATAGCATACTATACAGGAAGGCTAGCTGGTATTGATACGAACACCTCTATCAGGAATACTAGCAGTAGATACTATATATCAGATACTAGCAGGTAGTAGATACTAGCATATATCAGATACTAGCAGTAGATACTAGCACATATCAGATACTAGCTGGTATTAGATACTAGCATATATCAGATACTAGCTGGTATTAGATACTAGCATATATCAGATACTAGCAGGTATTAGATACTAGCATATATCAGATACTAGCAGTAGATACTATATATCAGATACTAGCTGGTATTAGATACTAGCATATATCAGATACTAGCAGGTATTAGATACTAGCACATATCAGATACTAGCTGGTATTAGATACTAGCATATATCAGATACTAGCTGGTATTAGATACTAGCATATATCAGATGCTAGCTGGTATTAGATACTAGCATATATCAGATGCTAGCTGGTATTAGATACTACCATATATCAGATACTAGCTGGTATTAGATACTAGCACATATCAGATGCTAGCTGGTATTATATACTAGCATATATCAGATACTAGCAGGTAGATACTATATATCAGATACTAGCAGGTATTATATACTAGCATATATCAGATACTAGCAGGTATTATATACTAGCATATATCAGATACTAGCAGGTATTAGATACTAGCATATATCAGATACTAACTGGTATTAGATACTAGCATATATCAGATACTAGCAGGTATTAGATACTAGCATATATCAGATACTAGCAGGTATTAGATACTAGAATATACACAAGATACTAGCAGGTATTAGATACTAGGATATATCAGATACTAGTAGTCCCCCAATTGGGGGACCTTGGGGTACAACTTAAAACCAGACATATCAGCAGCTTCAAAGCAAGTCAGTCTGTAGCAGCAGCAGCTGCACCGTAGTCACATGACTCTGAAAGGAATGCTGGGATATGAAGTTCTTCTACAACAGGCACTTTTCTACATGCTGGACCAATGGAAAAATAAGATCTTGCAAGATTCCGTTTTTTCAAAATATAAACACGATAAAACAAGCCAATATTTTCTGATATCACATTTAATGCCAGTATCGGCCGATAATATCAGACATCTCTTTTGGATTTTTAGGAAAATAGAAAACGGCTGTGTCTATATGTGGGTCATTTAGTGCTGCTGATGCAGCTTTTTAGATTCAAGGCTGCGGTCGTGTTGTAAGCACAGAAGAAAAAGGGAAATGGACGTTTACATCACATCGAAAAAGTGTAAAAATACAAGGAAACATGAGCGGAAGCAGCTTCTGAGTAATTTTGGTAAAGTTACCTTCTTCCAGCTGATTGTAGAAACGGAAAATCCAGCTGCCATGAAGTAAAAACTTTGGACCTGCCTGCACATTTAGAACAGGTGTTTCCACTAACGAGCTGGTCTACCTGCAGAGGAGCAGCGCTGATTAAGCTCAGCTGCTTCAGTGATTGGCTGGAACACCTGCTGGACAGGATTCTGGCTTTCTGGACCAGCTTTTTCCACCTCTGGCTGATTGTAAGTATAACTCAGTTCTGTGTTATCAGCTGCTTTTGTTAAAGCAAAA
This sequence comes from Atherinomorus stipes, assembly GCA_023101725.1. Lineage (NCBI taxonomy): Eukaryota > Metazoa > Chordata > Actinopteri > Atheriniformes > Atherinidae > Atherinomorus > Atherinomorus stipes. The sequence continues at coordinate 144,321 of JALJCO010002160.1, read as the reverse complement.
TGATGGAATGAAGCTTTCTGAAATATTTCTTCCACAGATTCAGTTCTTACAAAGACATCGGTATTAAACCTGAAATTCTTGTCAAATCTGTGCTGTTAGTTTTTACTAACTCTCTTGGCTGTGATGTTGCAGGGAGGAATGTGGAGTAACCTTTTAGAGTTGTGCATTTTACTCTTGTTAGAAAGTTGGTGAAGCAGGCAGGAGTTAGAGGTCGGTGCTTCAGCACACTTAAAAACCAGAAAAACTAGAAGTAGAAAAACCTACAGCAGCGGGTGACCCGCCTCCTCATTCTGTTTCACAGAGACGGATGGATGTGTGATGGATTATTGATAGAAGGACGGACGGATCGATGGGAGGAGGAGAAAGGCTGAAAGTAGGCCACCCATCTGTTCAGACCCATCCATCTATTCACTGGAAGTCCAATTTCTTATCCTTACAGAACAAGAAAGAGAGGAAGAGGGCGAGGAAAAGGAGGGAGGATGTAGAAAATGAGGAAAAAAATGAAGATTAAAGTGTACTTATTGTCCTGTTGGTCCAAAAGGAAGAAAAAAGAAAATTTGTATATTAGTTGCAGACCACACACTGTGGAGTTCATACCCACCAGCAAATTAAAGGTGTGGAAAGGAGGATGTTCTCACTGACGCCACCTGAGTAACAGCTTCCTATCCAGGATGTAGCTGGTTCTCATCAACACCTGATTTCCTGCAGGTCTCATGTCAGCCAGGGAGGCGTTAGGTATGCAAATACAGCTCCCCCCAATCTCCCCCCATTCTAGAAGAACATGAAGACGTGGATCCATGATGATGATGATGATGAATATTCCAATTCTGAAGCAGAAAATTATTTAAAATGAAACATTAAAGTGCTGATGACACGTTTGACATTTTTTGCCATGTTTTTTTTGACCAAAACGTTCTTCATGATGATCTACGTAACAGAAACAAGCGCAGCTGCATAGATGAGTTATTAGAAACATGGCTGCTTTTCAGCACGTCTGACCAGACGGTGGCGCTGTGATTAGAAACCGGACGTGACGTCTGTCAGAGAGTCTTCTAGACTTGTAGTCAAGACCGCTTAAACCGAGACCAAGACAACTCAAGACCAAGACTAGTTCAGCTTAAGACCAAGACCGAGATAAAAAAAAAAAACTTATTTTTTTGTTGTATGGTACTTAGTTGTAGAACCTAAGTACCAGACTGGGTTCAGCTGCTTAAAGGGGAAGTTCAGGATTTTTGACATAGGGCCTCATTTTAAAGTGAGCCAGAATGCTACTCATCACTGAAGACGGTTTCAACATATTTCATTCACTATTCTAGTTCCAGTGGGTCGCCAATGCTAATGCTAGTGCAAGTCAATTGGAATCTGCTAGCCCGTCATTAATAACAATCTTATCCACTCCACAGAACATCTGAGGCAAATCATTTCTAACTTCAGAATATCTGTGTAAATGCCGTGTTAATAGAATAATGTTACAAATAAAACTAACCTGCGTTTCGTTGCATTTTGATTGTTGCTGCTGAGACACTTGACAAAGTTTTACTTCCTGTATTTGGTGGCAGAGTGATGTCATCTGCTGCTACGTGCATGAAGGAATCTGATTACACAAATATAAAGTCTAAAATACGGCCACGTCTGAAAGGCATGAGGATATGTCATGGATATGTCAACTTTTTTCATCAAGCTAACTGTCACCATGTCTCTATGAACCAGAATACACTGACAAAGGTAGTAAGCTGGTAAGAAACTAGTTCCTCAATATGTAATGCAAAATTTGTCATACAAGGCTAGTTTTACTAGTTAAACACGGCATTTACACAGATAGACTTGCAGATTTTCCTCAGACGTTCTGTGGAGTGGATAAGATTGGTTTTAATGACAGGCTAGCAGATTCCTATTGACTTCCACAAGCATTAGCATCAGCAACCTCCTGGAACTACAATAATGGGATGAAATATGTTGAAACCGTCTTCAGTGATAAGTAGTACCATGGCTCACTTGTAAATGAGGCCCTATGTCAAAAATTCTGAACTTCCCTTTTAATGTAAAAATGAGATTTTATGATTTGGTACTTGAAGGGGTGTAAAATCAAATATTAAAAAAACAGTACCTGCCTGGATATAATAGGTTACTAATCCCTTCAAGAACCCTCAGCCAGTCTGAAACATTGCAAGACCGAAGCCAAAGACTGCCGAGGCTGTGACAAGACCAAGACCGCAAAAAAGCGGTCTTGAGAACTACAAGTTTAGAGTCTTCGCAGCTTATTTAACATTGAAGTGGCTTCATTGCGGTTTTTAAGTTCCTTTTCCAGTTTTACAGGCAAACAGGAACAACTCAGCCTTCAAATTGTGTTGACAGTTAATGGTTAAAAAGCTCGTAAGTGCAGCGTTAGTTTATTTAGGTTTCCTACAGATTCAGAATTTTATTTTGAAGAGGATAAAGAAGCAGGTCGGAGTCGGACTCACTGGGAAACAGTAGCAGCAGCAGGATCTCGCTCGTCTTTTCTGTCATCGTCTGTTTACTTCAGCTTCAGGCACCAACATGTTGAGACTTCTAACACAATGAAACTGCGAAAATGTCCTCTGGATTATTCTTTTTCAACCATCGTTGCTTCATCACATCATTGCTGTACGGACAGACATTGCTGCTCGGTTGTATGAGGACGTCTCCGTTATCAGATCTCCTCCTGCTGCTTCCAAAGATGCATCCTTCCCTCCATCCTCATCCTTATAAACGGGAACCATTTAAAACTCAACTGGAACCATGGAAGTTATCTTCTTATTTTTTTAAGGCTAGCTTGCCGGTAGGGAACGAATGCCTCGTTTCTGTCACGCCTGGCTCTGTCAAACCGGTGCAGCTCCTCATCAGTTGTTGGTCTGCTTGTGTTGTTCCTTACAGTTCTGGTTCCCTCGGTGTTGTCTTGCAGGCTTTTATCTGAACCAGTGGAGCTGAGTCTGGAGACAAACTGGCAGCGCAGACGAACCGAGAGAACGTGGCTGCTCGCTGCTCTTATCTATGCCGCTGTTTGCTCTTAAAAACAGATGTGGATCAGGTCATGGAGGTGTTTGCAGTGAGGATGTTTTACACCACAGAAGAAGTTGGAGGTGAGATAATTATCACTTTTAGGAAACGTGGTTCTTCTGCTGTTTACTGGGAAGCTAACAAGCTAGCCACTCGGTTGTTCTCGGTTATGTTCGCAGACAATCATCCACACGCGTTCCTGTGCTCTGGAGGCGTGGTTTCAGGGGGTGTATATTTTTTCAAATGTAGCTTGTTTGAACCGTTTTTCCAAGATCCCCTACCCTGCCTTTGAATAAGTGTTGAATATGCTGTCATTTCACTATATTACACACATCCGAACATTTATGGACATAAATGTTCGGATTTCTTTGCATTACTTGGGTTGTTGCCGACATCTGGTGAAAATTTCATGTCAATAGGTCAACTAGAAATGCATTTTCTGAGAAAAATATTGACGTATCTGTACAGTGGAATTTTTAAGCGTCAAACATGGAATGATGTCACATTTCGTTAGTTGTTTTTTATATATACTGTATTTTCAAAACTATTGAAGATAAAATAGTCATTTGGTTGTGCCATAAAAGGGAATTATGTGTCTAATAATGACATGAAACCCCTTGTTTAATGCAAACTGTACAATCATGTGGTTTTCTTTAAAGGGACCAAAATATCTATCGATTTTTTTAAAAAGTACCATAAACTACTTGTATCATATCAACAGGAAAAATTTTGGTAGTGCCCATCCCTATCTGAGACGGTCCAGATGAGAAAATGTAGGAAATGAAGGAAGATGGGGCAGGAGTTCAAGAAAAAATGGAAGGAAAGGAGGAGAAGCGGTAAGTAGGAAAGATGGAAATATTAAAGAGGATGGGAAAGCATTAAGGGAAGGACAAAAGGGAAGGAAAGAGAGGATGTGGAAAGAAGGAATATCAAGACAAAGAGCTGCAGATGGAGAGGAGGTTGAGAATGAAGAAAAAGCAAATGGAGAACAGGAAAAATGGACACAATTAATGTGGAAATGAAAGATGGTGATGGAAAGTGTGAAAAATATGAGGAATAAAATAGTAAAGTAAAACAATGTAAAAATAAAAGATCCAAAAAAAGGATTTAAAAGATAAAAGCTGTTGATGATGAAGAAAGAGTCTGGAAAAATAAGCAAAGAATGCAAAACGAGTAGAAAGTGGAGGGAAAAAGAAAATATTGAAGTATGAATATAATGTGAACGCTGGATAAAAATAAGAGTTACAGGACAGATTTAAAGCTGCATAATCAAAAGTCTGAAACGATCGAAGGATTTTAAAAAAGAAATGAATCGAGAAACTTCCAAAAATAGACAAGGATAAGGAAAGAGGCGTCAAACGAAAGAAAAGAAACAGCAGGTATGAAGAAGGAAAGGACCGTTTAAAAGTTGAAAGTAACTGGAAGAGATGTTTGCAAAGATCGGGGTGCAGCTGGAATATCTGTCAGCAATTTGTCCGTAACGGGAGGGGCTATGACTCGATTTAGGCAAACAAAGTCATGAATGAGAACTAGATGAAGTTAGAAAGCAGAGGGGGTGAAGAAAGGAAGATAAACCAGGAAAAAGAGGAGAGGCATGAAGGCACAGGAAGGAAATGGAAATGTTCATGAGTTGGACGGATGTGCAGCACCCCCAAGTGGCTGCAGGGAGAACTGCAACCCTGCTACACAATCACACACACACACAGCTCTGCTTTGTATTGACTACACGCACACATGCACACGCCACGCGCACGCACACACACACAGCTTTTCATTATAAACTTTATATAAAGGCTCCACATCATTACTCTGATGGAGTTAATACACGATATCCTGTTCCCCTCCTGCTCTCCTGATGAGAATAAATGAGTCTCCCGCCCCAATTGAGAAGGTAATGAAATATTGAATAAATGATGTTTCCTCTCCACAGCCTCAGCCTCCTACCTGTGTGTGTGTGTGTGTGTGTGTGTGTGTGTTTAAAGTTTAAAAATCGTCTTTAAAGGCTCTCTCTGCTCTTTTGTGAAGGTTTTTTGAACGTCTTACAGCCTCTGCCGTTTGGAAATGTGTTTTTAAAGAAGCTAATTTACTCTGGATGGTTTGTAAAGCAAAGAAAACCTTGAATGATAAAATCCTTCAGGCTGCAGATAATTTCATTAGAAGTTTTTCAGTATTTTCAGTTGCAGCCTAATCGCTTGGTCTCGTAGGCGTTCGTGGCAGCAGGGATGTGCCTCAGTTTTGGGAGTGATTTAAAATAACTGCACTGTGGGAGTACTGAAGGAACATGACAGCCAGGTCTGTGAAGGTAACTGATGTGTTCAATACTTGGGAATAAATACAGTTCATGTTTGAATTAAATTAGCCTATTACAAATAATTTAAACTTACAACTTTGATCAATATCTTTAAGATCTTTATCAATATCTACTGATAAAGCTGCTGTGTCTCTTCAGGTGTTTTGGATTACTTATCTGATTAGAATGTGACACTTTGAGCTACAATACTGGAGCTTTTCACAGTTTTCTAACTTTTTTAGTTTTTGAATTTGAGGTTTTCTTAAGCTGAAAGTCCTAATCAGCAACTTCCAAACAAATAAAAGCTTGAAATATGTTGATTTGCAAATTATTTATCTGTACAACATGTAAATTGCACCTTTTAAGTTGAATTACAGAAATAAATTAACTTTTTTTGGGTAGTACCTGCAATCTGATATTTTATGGTTTGATAAATCGATATCAAAAAACGCTGTATTGGTATTTTAGCAGCGAAATCTCGCAGGATTTCATTGTTATGTTATGAAATCTCCGGTATTTTGTTCTATTTTAAACAGTCCAGCATGTAGAAAAGTCCCGGCTTCAGCATTGATATTTATGTGGTGTCTGCAGGTTCAGAGTGGAAAATAAAATGTGTGTTCAGGTTTTCATAGACCACCCAGTTGTTTGAGATTTATAATGCACTCGTGACATGATGATTATCTGATATTAAAATAAGTTGCAAAAGCCCTGCTGGAATGAGGCAGTTGGTTGCACAGATTAGCTGCCTTATACCCATTTACCACTGGCCAAAAAAACAGTTTAAACCCGTGAACAATCAACTTTATGTGGCAGTGGGAAAAGCTCACTGACCTGCGCCAATAGTTCACCCACAGAATAATGTAAGTTTATTTTCCACTTCCCCCTCATGGTGAGCGAGACTCTGGAGCACTTTTTTAATATCTAAAACGCAGCCGGCGATCAGGAAGGCTTCTCGTTTTCCCCCAACTTTCATATAATGGAGTTCGCCGGGGTCCGAGCCAAAAAGGTCCATAAAAGTCCACAAAAACTTGTCAATATTCCTCCATACTGCTCATCCAATGTAATCCAAGTGTCCTGAGTGGGTAACGTCCAGAATTACTGGAAATGACATCATTTAGTAGATTTTTAGAGCCTAAACAGTACTACATCTTACATTCACGAAGCACGCATATGCACGTTCACGAAACTACGGAAACCTCAGCGTTCAGACCCTACTCTGCTGATAATACAAGCGTAGAAGAAGAAATTCGCTGTTTACATTGTGCTAAGAGCGTCAGAGCTGCAGACAAACCGGGACAAACACAAGAGGGGTTGGATATTGATTTAAAACAATAAAAAAAGAAAAACAGAACGTGCGATCTCATCTGCCGTAGTTTCGTGATCGTGCATAGGCGTGCTTGCTAGAGATGCGATGTAGTACTGTTTAGGCTCTAAAAATATGCTAAATGATGTCGTTTGGAGTAAATTCTGGACGCTACCCACTCAGGGAACAGAAACGCCCCCAATGGCAGATGGTCTGCGTAGTTGCAGCGTTCGGCCAGACTGGTCTATAAAGTACCGAAACAACTCTGCTTCGGCCACAAATTCTCGTCGCCCGCGTTCCATCTGCACAAGAAAATCATCGGCTGGTTGTCCTGCATTTTGAGGACGGACGAAGGTGCAACAAGAAAGCACGTTGACTACACCTGACTCGCTCTAAAATGTTTAATTTCCCGATTTCTGTCACGCAGCTGACATCATCAACGCGCAACACGTAGCGGTGGGGACAGAGGCCACGCAGCTATGATCAGATCAGACCTGGCTTTTTGTTTTGGCAAGGAAAAAGGTGCAAAATGGCGATTATGAGCGGGTCGATGCGCGTTTGAAAAACCTGCGCAAACGCGCTAATTTCAGTGAGAAATCGGGTTTACTGTTAGCTACCGTTAGCTGTTCAGCTCCTGTTTCTGAAACCGCTCGTCACTTTTAATAACAGTTTAAACTTTATCAAACCACCAAGAAGTTGAAGTGAAACAACTCTGTTGTAGAAAATTTATATAAAACCAACGTTACGGAAAATAATTAGTATTTTCAGCTCTTATAGCTATTAATTCTCCCTTCCACCATTGTTACCCCGCAATGCCTTATGTGATATTGTGCCTAAAGTCCACAAAAGTCACCTCCAATGCAGACTCAGAAAAGTGGGCGGAGCAAGTACACATCCAGGAATGTGGAGCGTACTTCTGTTGATGCATTCTTTAAATTAAGAACAGTGTTTGGACCTCTACGGATGACGTTTCAAAAGTACGCAAACGTACGCATATTGAGAAACTGTTTCTCGGAAAAACGAGGTTATGATGTCACTTCCTTGGAAAATTACCTCAGAAAACGAGTTCTGAGACAACTGTGACGCACCATTTTCTACATGCTGGACCGTTACAAATATAACAACAAAATCTCACGAGATTTCGTAATAGAACCATGAAATCTCGCAATATTTCAGTTTTAAAATATCTAGTGTTTTTTATATCAATATGATGCCACAATATAAAACATCGCGATATTTCAGTGTGTTGATCATTTTTCACGCCCCTACTGCTGAGTACGTTTGCGTTCTTCAGATCTAAGCAGTTTTCTGTGATTCATGCATCTCTGACATGTTTCCAGCATCTCTGCACAGTGAACGCGGCTCATTTTAAACCCTGATTTAATTGATGTTGTGATTGTTTTAATAATGCATGTCTGGCTGAGTGTTAAGAACACATTTGTCTTTGATTTGATTAACTTAGATAATTAATTTCTACTCAGATTCTAAATACAGGATGCTGCAGGTTTTTTTCTTTGTCTTGAACCTCATTCAGACGGACTTTAAAGATCAAAGCTTATAAGGTTGAATATTTTAAAGGTACAGTATGTAAGAATTACTGACATCTAGTGGTAAAGATGGGTATTGCAAAAAGAGATGTTTTCTTTCAAATGACTTCATATTCCAAGCACTGTTGTGAATGTATGGTGGCCATTAGTGGCCAAAATTCCCCCAGACACAAATATGTTTTAATCTCTGAGTGGAACCATTGGTCTCAGGTGTAGCTATGACTGTACCATTACTTATCCCAAACAGTGCTCTAACTCCCATTAAACAAAGCTGGTACAGCAGTTTTAAAGTTCAGTGAGTTCTTACTTCACACGCATTCTTTTGTCCATTCAGGGACACCGTAGTAAAAATGGTGGAACAAATATGGCAGCCTCCATTGTGCACCGCCCAGCAAGTAGAAATAAATGACTTGTTCTAAGAAAATAAACATACAACAGCTATTCTAGTGCAGCGATTACACATAAATAGAAACACAGTTTTGAATTGTATATCACATTTTTCTACCATTGACCTTTTGATTTTTTTGCATACTGTACCTTTAAGGATTCACTCGTCTGCCATGCATTGAATTGTACTGTTTTCTAATACATTAACAGCTAAAACTGATGATTAAAGTGGTATGATTAACCTCAGAGCATGCAAGTAACTAGATTAACTCTATTAAATTACTTTATCAGCCCAAATAGAAATGCCCCGCAAGGTCAGATATGCAGAAAGCAGAAGTAATTTGGATGAAAATCTAAACTTCAACACGTCTAACGAACTGAGCACCAGAGCAAAGCACACAAACTTAAACTGAAAAAAATGTTCAAATCAGGGTAGTTTAGTTTGCTGGTCATATGTTTGTGGTAAAGCGTGACATCTGCTCTGAAGCTGCAACGGAAATGTCGGAGTAATTTCAGTAATAAGACGGGCGGTGATGTTCATTACAGAGACGGATCTGCTCTCTGGTTGATGGTGACGGGTCGTCTGGAGGATCTGACTAACCCAGACAAACGCTCAGAAATGAAAAGTATGATGAGCAAATAAGGGAAGGGCTCTCATTATTAACTTCCCTCACTTCTTTAAAGTTAATACATCTAATGACGTTTTGCTTCACTGATCACATGACCCAAATAACAGAAGAGGCGGGGCTAAAAGTCTTAACCCCGTAAGAACAGGAGCAGAAATCTTTATCTACACTTGCATGTCGTTTGTTGGGCTTCAATTAGGAAGAGTTTGTGTGTTGAACTGTCTGTCTCAGTAACGAGGCTCGTTAGTGGCAAATGTGCTGATTGGTAGAAACTTACTGCAGCCGCCTGATTGGTCCATGTCTGTTCCAGTTGAAGGATTTCTGCAAACTCGAGACTTTTAGCAACAATAATGACAAAGTCGTGAATTCCCACCGGAGCCAATTATATTTAATCACACAGCTGCACACTTTGCACCTCTAAATTTACACTACATGTATTTACAGGCAAGGTTGCAGTTTAACAGCCTTGCAGCTATGCTTACTGGATGAACTGCATGACGCCTGTAAACCAAGATGTCATATGAATTTATGCAGTTTATTATGGAGGTATTTTGAGCATGAGTTTCTGAGCAGATGGAGAACCGGTCAAAGTAACACAGCCACAGAAAAAGAGAGTTTATCATCAAAGAAGAGCCGTTGATACCTGTTGCCATGAGTCTGCTGTATGTTCCCAAAAAAATCCTCACTCAGGTGCTTTTTAGTGTCCTTATTTTAAAAAGAGATGTTAATACAGTTGTGTGAAAGTGTTTTCCACCCTTTTCTGATTTCTTATTTGTTTGCATGTTTGTCACACTTATATGTTTCAGATTAAACAGACTTAAATATTAGACAAAGATAACACAAGTAAACACAAAACGCAGTTTTTAATTGAAGATTTTTGCTAGTAAGGGGGGAAAAATCCAAACCTCCATGGCCCTGGTTGAAAAAGTGATTGCCCCTTAAACCTAATAACTGGTTGTTCCACCTTAGCAGCAACAACTGCATCAAGCGTTTGTGATAACTGGCAGTGAGTCTTCTACAGCGCTGTGGAGGAATTTTGTTCCACTCATCTTTGCAGAATTGTTGTAATTCAGCCACATTGGAGGCTTTTCCAGCATGAACCGCCTTTTTAAGGTCATGCCACAGCATTTCAATGGGATTCAGGTGGGGACTTTGACTAGGCCACTCCAAAGTCTTCATGTTGTTGTTCTTAAGCCATTCAGAGGTGGACTTGCTGGTGTGTTCTGGATCATTGTTCTGCTGCAGAACCCAAGTGCGCTTCAGCTTGAGGTCACCAACAGATGGCCGGACATTCTCCTTCAGGATTTTTTGGTAGAAGCAGAATTCATGGTTCCATTTACCACAGCAAGTCTTCCAGGTCCTGAAGCAGCAAAACAGCCCCAGACCATCACACTACCACCACCATATTTTACTGTTGATATGATGTTCCTTTTCTGAAATGCCATTCTCCATTTCCTGACTGTCAGTCATTATTGTTTCCCATTTTATCCTGAATTTCTTTGCGTCGCAGCATGATGTCTAGCTTTTGAGGCTCTTCTGGTCTACTTAACTTTGTCAGGCAGGTCCTATTTAAGTGATTTCTAGATGGAGAACAGGTGTGGCAGTAATCCAACCTTGGTGTGGCTACTAGAGAAACTAAACTCAGCTTTCCAAAGATGTGATAAACCACAGTTAATTTATGTTTTAACAGGGGAGGCAATCACTTTTTCACACAGGGCCATGAAGGTTTGGAGGTTTGGTTTCTCTTTAAATAATTTTGTCTTATTTTGAGTGTGATGAGATACAGTATATTGACTACAAATTAGAAAAATATACACTCTCAAAAACAAAGGTACGAGACAGGAACATTTCTGTACCTGTAGGTACATTTTGTTCGTAAAATGTTCTCTCAAAAGTACAATATTGGTCTTTATGAGGCCAGAAGTACCTATATACTATGAAAAAGGCTCCAAAGTAATATAAAGTACAAATTTGTACCATTTCAACCCTAAGGGTACCTGCACCATTGAAAAATGTAGCTTGTACAATAACTACAAATAGCAGTACTTCTAAACAGTAGTATAATTATTGTTATTTTTGATTTTCATAATAATCATAGTTATAATTACATGTATGATTATATATGTGTTTGGCCTCATATTTCTATAATAATTATTCATTTATTATTAGCATCTTTGATTGTTGTCATAATCTCTATTTTATTGACTTTTATTCATCATTTTAATTGGTTTAATTGCACTTTATTAACTCATACAGCTTGATAAGGTACAAAAATAGACCAGGACCAAAGGGTATAGAAATGTTTTTCAAAAAGGAACACCCCCAGGCAACAAGCTTTGTACCCTTTTAAGTACAAATAAGTACCTCTTTTTTGAGTGTGTACTTGGTAATATTTGAGTTTTGTAGTGAAAAAAGGCTTTTTAGCATTTAATAAATGAAGAGAAATCTTGTTTTAAGATTTTTTTCTTTCATTATAAGAAAGAAAGACTGAAAAGAAGCAGATGAGCTTTGAGGGGTTTTTTTTTTTTTACTTGAAATGAGTGTTTTACAACTTCTCACTATCTAGAATATCAATAGTTTTTTTTTCTTATTGCAAGAAATCTTGGCTAGTATAATTATCTTACCTCAATATAGTCTGATTCTTCTCAATTTCAGTGTTTTAATTTCATATTAAGACCACAAATTTTTGCCGTTCATCCTCCTCGTCCTCAAAAACCAGCAGGTTTGTCTTCTTTCCTGTAGTTCCAGATGTGAACCAGTTTGTTCAGTTCTTTTCTCTGCAGACGAGGTTTTACCGACGTCTATATGTGCAAGTGTGCGGTCGTGTGCGCGCGCCCCTCCAATAATCACCTTACGTCCCAGCAGAACATGAGGGAAGACGTGGGTGGAAGCTATCAGGAGGGAAGCATTGATATGCTAATGCGTGTCTGTCACGCACACACAGGCCTGCTGCCGTGTGACGGCGGGAGAATAGATTTCATTTTCTGTCTCACAAACCTCTCATTACAGCGCGAGACCGAAGCCTCTCGTTACACCCAGAGGGGGGAGAGAGTTTGATCACTTCTGATTAGCTTTTCCTTGTTTTGCTTTTTGTTATTCAGCCACTTACTTTGATGTTTTTGGTGGTTTTTGAGTCTTTGAAATGTGTGTCTGGCTGTAGAGAGCCAAACCGGATCAAATGAGCCTCTTTAGGCCGGAATGATTGCTGGCTTGTCGTGTTAACCCTCTCCCTACGTGGCTCTGGGGGCTTTTCTTAATTCATGCAACTTGTTTTTAAATTAGATTATTAATAATGAATAATTTAACAGTGTTCATAGTGATTGAAATTCATTTTGTTGTTCCCATTTTTTTTTAAATCTAACAATGAACCTCACAAACAAAAAGACAATAAATGGTCGTATTAATATTAATGTCTCTTATTATGTGTAATTTCCAAACCACATTATTTTACCCTGATTATCCATGTTCAACAAGGTATTATCAACAATCTGACCATGGTAGTTGCATCTATCATGGTCAACCAGTTTGTTCCAGTATCAATTATATCAACAGATGGAGGGTAAAAAAATCAGCGTCTGTGATTCGAATAATCATCAGTGGCCCGTCTGGTTCATTGTCTAAAGCTAAAGTTTAACTGACTACATTGCAAATGTAATTTTTTTTCTATTTATTTATATTTGTTGGATTATATTAAAGGTACAGTCTGTAAGAATTACTGACATCTAGTGGTAAAGATGAGTATTTGACAGAAAAGATGTTTTCTTTCAAGTTACTTTATATTCCAAGCACTGTTGTGAATGTATGGTGGCCATTAGCGACCAAAATTCTCCCAGTGGTCTCAGGTGTAGCAATGACTGGACTATGAGTAACTATTTTTATGTCTTTTAAGACATTACTAATCCAAAATAGTGCTCTAACTCTAGTTAAACAAAGCTGGTACAGCAGTCTTGATGTTCAGAGGGTTCTTAGTTCATTCACATTGTTTTGTCCATTCAGGGACACTGTAGTAAAAATGGTGGAACAAATATGGCAGCCTCCAATATGTGCACCGTCCAGCAAGTAGATATAAATGACTCATTCTAAGAAAATAAACATAAAACAGCTGTTCTAGTGCAGCGATTACGCATAAATAGAAACACAGTTTGGAATTATATATCATATTTTTCTGCCATTGACCTTTTGAGTTTTTACATACTGTACCTTTAAGATTTTCCTTTCTCCCCTTTCAGCTGTTTTGTGATACTACTAATCTTAGTATTATGCACTTTGTTTAAAAACTATCATCTAATCTTGAACACATTCATAACAAAAAAGAGTTTTGCTCAATTTAATTCAATTCAAATAACTTTTTTTGTCCTCATGGGGCAATTCATAGGGGCAAAGAAGTAACTTAAAGGGACTTGAGGCAAGATTAAGAAATGAAACCCTTGACTGCCGCGACTGGCGCTTCAGGTAACTGCAGCCACGAGCCAAGCCGTCACAGGTGCACAAACTGAAGCTATAGTGTTGTTTACTCACCTTTTTCTTCCTAGTTCCACTTTTTAGTGTCTTTCAGTTGATCTGGATCGTTTGCTGACGGCAGAAGAATCCATAACTATCATTTACAGTGTTTGAATTTACCGCGACCGTCTTCTTCCTGTATCAAAACTGTGGATGTAACGTCATTTGACGTCACAGCCGCAAGGCAGCACACAGCTTGTTCAAGGCAACAGAGAGAAACGTGGGTGGAAACTTTTTTTTTTTTTTTTTTTGGTATTTAGCGCTTTATCACCCATTAGTATTAAAAAAAATGGACATGCATGTTTGGTTTTTTAAAATTCCTCCCTCTAGTCCCTTTAAGAATAAGACACATAAGACAAGTTGCAGACATACAAATACGTCACACTCCCCATGCAAAAGCAAACACATAAAAAGTTATAAATTTATAACGGATTAAAATTAAGACATTAAGAGCATCAGTAAAACAAGTTAAAAGTAGTAAAACCTTAAACGTGCAGTGCATTTAACCCCTGTACACACATTTAAGTGTTAAGAACCAGATTTGAGAAGCTGGACATCCCTGGGGACAAAGGTAGTCTTCCTCCTCTGCGTCCTGCACCCTGGACAACAAAGTCCTGAGGGGGGGCCACTCAAATTCAAATTTTGTTGTCTTAAAGGGGAATTTTGTTTCCTTTTTTTTTTTTTTACCTGGGGTGTGTTTTCTTATGATAATAATGGATTAGATTTCATATAACTTTCGAGGTCCTTACAGTAGATCCATTATTCTTTCACTCCTCAGTCGTACTTGGTTTGGACACACCAACATATGGGGGATCGGGATTTGAACCGCTGATCCTTTGATCATTGGCCGGCCACAGTCGCCCCATATCTGTCCTTTCATATATGTGAGAGATGGAGGAAGGAATTTTCAAGCTAGCTCCAGTATTTAGCCGAGCAGGCAGCCTGAGCCCAGCTAATGATAAGTATGGGGCAACTGGCCCCAAGTTCGCCCTAAAAATGTGCATTTTTCCCCACTGAAGGGCTCTGATAGTCTCAACGAGTGTCTGACATCATACTATAGGAGAAATGAACCAAAGCATCCACATTACCTGGAGATTGCTGTTTGTGTTGGTGCAGAACTTGATTGGTTGTTGGTTCCATGCAGTGGAGTGTTTCTCTTCCCCAGGAACAGTCACATGCTGTCATACTGCTGCATTTACATGCTAAAAACTTAGCATTGCAATATTATGCATCCTTTTTTCCATCATACATCACATATACCTTGTTAGTAAGAAGAAAACCAAATGTGGGTCCCATTTTATTCCCAGACTTGGATCAGAGCTCCCTCCATTTAAAAAAAAAAAAAAAAAGAAAAGCTGCTTGGACAAAACTTTTCTTCTTCATCTTAATGGAGTCTGAGTTGGGGTTTGAGAGGCACCTGTTCTCCATCTTTTAGCAGCAGTTCGTGTTGTCTCAACATGTATAAATCGCATTGAGCAGAAACAGTATCAGAGACACCGCAGTGAAGAAAGATCAGCTCGTTCTACACATCAGGCAGTTTTTAGAGCATGTGGAGGAAATAAAAGATAGTAGTAAACATTTAAACTTGTGCAATGCACCTTTAATTCAGATTCACTACAGACTTTTCATATAATTATTAGTTTAATTAGGAAACGGAGGTTATGCCCTGACCTCCAGCCTTCAGACACCTCTCACTCCATCTGAGAAGGATGCTGCATGTTTTTAGAGCCAGCAGGTGATTCACTCTCCGGTCTGTTAAAGGTTCAGTATGCAAAGAAATAACAAATTATTCTGGTGTTCCACTTTGGCTTTAGCCACTAACACCATCAGCATTTGCATCTGGCGTACTCGTAGGTCCACGTTTAAACTTATTTCTCCAGTAATACATCACCTGTTTGTATATAAAGCTGCTTTAATCTGATTTAAATCTCTCTGTGATTATTTACAGCCAAGTGCATGAATGAAAACATGTTTCACAGCAAATCTTTATCATTATTATTCATTTTTGTTCAGTTTGTTTGACATTTTCGGTATTTTTCCTCTTCTATCAGGCCTGTCAGTGTTTATCAATTTACTGCGTTTTTTTTCAGTCTATGAGGGACAAACTCCCACTTTACAATTTATCAGATAGTTTTCTTTAGAAAAGAAAAGCAAATCTTAAGAACAACCCAGTAAATCCCAAATGTTTTCCTTCTGGAGATTTGTAAAAGACTTTCAAGGAATACTTTCTCAGAGATGTGTGGAGGTTGTTGGAGTCGCTGCGGAGGCAACGTGGATGGAAACAGTTTGATGAGGATGATTCATTCTTAAAATAAGTCATTCTCCGACAGTAATAGGATGCCTGTGTGTGTCTATATTAACAAGGAACAGTAAATATTTATATATGTGTTTGCCAAGCTGCAAACCGTCCCCATCCTTTATCTTTTAAAAAAAAAAAAGAATATTCTGGTGTTTCATCCACTCCGTCAGGTGTACTCTTCAGCTTTTCCTGTCCATGCTCCCATTAAAGTGAACCGACAGCAGTGTAGCGGGTTTTAATCCTCTGTCTTGTGCACCGAGGTAATAATGTTGGAGTAATTGTGGCTTCGGGGCAGAGCTGGCTGACTGACAGCTTATTTAATCAGACACGGTCAAGAAGATGAGAAGCGAGGTTTAGAAACGGGAAGTTAATGAAGCTGGAGGGATGAGGGACAGGTACAACAACACTGGTGCGCTCATCTGGCCCGCTGTAATTGAAACCTCGTTTAGTGGAACAGGGGACGCTGATTCGACGGTTTTTCTGAAACTTTGGCTGTAAAGTCGAAAAAAAAAAAATCATTGATTTACCTCAAACTGAAGAAAAAGTAGTTGATGTGAAATCTGACTCCACTGAGTGGAATATGGGCAGATTACCTGTCTGACTGGGAGGTGTTCCACAGTCAGACAGAAACCAGTTTGAGAAGTCACTTTATCAGGTCCACCTTCTTGTACCGGCTCGGATCCAAGGCGCAAACTCCGCTGGAGAAAAGTGAAGCCCTGAAGTTAAAGGAAAAGTTCACCCACAGAATGATGTAACTTTATTTTCCACTTACCCTCATGGTGAGCAAGACTCTGGAGCACTTTTTTAATATCTCAAATGCAGCCGGCGATCAGGAAGGCTTCTCGTTTCCACCCAACTTTCATATAATGGAGTTTGCTGGGGCCCGAGCCAAAAAGGTCCATAAAAGTCCACAAAAACTTGTCAATATTCCTCCATACTGCTCGTCCAATGTAATCCAAGTGTCCTGAGTGGGCAGCGTCCAGAATTTACTCGAAATGACTTCATTTAGTATATTTTTAGAGCCTAAACAGTACTACATCTTACTTTTGTGAAGCGCGCATATGCGCGATCACGAAACTACGGAAGCCACGGCATTCAGAGCCTACTCTGCCGATAATACAAGCGTAGAAGAAGAAATTCTCCATTTACATTGTGCTAAGAGCAACGGAGCTGCAGACAAACCGGGACAAACACAAGAGGGGTCGGATAATGATTTAAAGCAACCCTTACCAATCTTGCATTTCAGAAAGCACAGCAAGATTATTTGAATATAAACAGTCCCGCCTCACTCCTAAGACACACCCCTTCATTCCCTCCACCTCCCAATGCAGAAGCAAAGGTCTGACAGGCAGGTCCCTTGGACAATCCTAGAGGTGCACCCCACTTCAAGGATTGGTTGGAGTTTTCAATGAATATTTAGAGATTGGAATAATATTTTATTTTGATTAATGGTGGGTCTGTCTTGTATTTCAGAGTTCCATTACCTCATTCATAGCATTTTATCCTATTAAAAAAATAGTGTAAGAATGCAACATCGGTAAAGGTTGCTTTAAAAGAAAGAAAGAAAGAAAAAGAGAACGCGCAATCTCGTCTGCCGCGGCTTCTGTAGTTTCATGAAGGCGCATCGGCGTGCTTGCAGGAGATGCGATGTAGCACTGTTTAGGCTCTAAAAATATACTAAATGAGGTAATTTTGAGTAAATTCTGGACGCTACCCACTCAGGACACTTGGATTACATTGGACGAGCAGTATGGAGGAATATTGACAAGTTTTTGTGGACTTTTATGGACCTTTTTGGCTCGGACCCCGGCGAACTCCATTATATGAAAGTTGGGGGGAAAAGAGGAGCCTTCCTGATCGCCGGCTGCATTTGACATATTAAAAAAGTGCTCCAGAGTCTTGCTCACCATGAGGATGAGTGGAAAATAAAGTTACATCATTCTGTGGGTAAACTTTTCCTTTAAGGGCGTGTCTTTTTGATTAACAGGTGGCGGACCAGCTACTGGCCTGCCGGTATTTATTCGTTGAACCACTGACTCCCCTCACACAGCACTGGATAGAACCTGGTCCAGAAACCCTAACCTCTGCTGGTAGATGAACTCGTTCGTGAAAACACCTGTTCTAAATGTTCAGATCCCAAAACATGGCAGGGTTTCTATTTTCTGGCACCTGGATTTTCCACCTCTGCAACTGGATTCTCAACAAATGCTCAAGTTGTGTGATGCTCATGTTTTTATCTAGCACTTAATATTTACTTTCCTACTGCTGTCAAACTAAGATCTTATCTGCATTCAACAAGTTTGTTTTTATGGAATGCCATTTTATTCATAATTAAATAAATAAATAAATAAATACCAAAATAAATAGGTGTCCCACAATATAAATATATATATAAAATGCACAAAATAATTGTTTCCATATTTATTTATTTAGTCAGTTATATGTTTAGTTATATATTTATTTATTACGTTATTTATTTATCTATTAGGTTAGTTATTCATTTATTTAGTGATATATTTATTTATTATGTTATTTATTTATTTATAAAGTTATTTATTTAGTCTTATATTTATCTATTTAGTTTTAAGTCATTTATTTATTTATTTATATATCAAGTTATTTATTAAGTTATTTATTTAGTTATTTATAAAGTAATTTATTTAGTTATTCATTAAGTTATTTATATATTTATTAAGTTATCTATTTTGTTATTCATTAAGTTATTCATTTATTTATATATTAAGTTATTTATATAGTGAAACTTTTATTTTGTGCTCACACGTATTTTGGGAGGCTTTTATTTTGCACCAAGACTTTGTGCTGCTTCTTTTTGCGTTTCTTTATTTCGCATCCTAATATTCAAATTTAGGGGCGGGGTTGTGGAGCTGACGACCTATGACAGGCTGGCTGCGGCTCCACGCGTCTGTTCGTCACACTGGTGGATGGAAGGCGGCGCCATTATCAACAGTGATGGGCGGAACTGCCGGTGCTCACAGGAAGTAGCAGTTTAGCCGTGAAAAGGCTGGAACAGATCGCGGTGAATCGTGTTTACGTTTGCATCTGGATAAAGCTAAAGGATAAAGAAACGAGATGTCCTGGAGTTCAGGGGCATCATGTGTCCATGGTTGGACATTCAGATCATGAAGTCCCTCATGGATTTTTTTCTATTACTGGTCGTTACGTAGTTAGCGCCTAGCATGTCACAACGGGACGGGAGCTCTGCAGGGACACAGGACAGGTCTTCTTCCACAACCTGCTTTACTGCTGTGGAGGTTCTGGGCTCGTTTCACTTTGGCTCTCTGCAGCAACCCGGCTGGAAGAAACAGATTCTGGTCCTGGAGTCCTGCATCCACCGCAGACAGAACCTGGTCCTGATCGGTTTCACCTCTCACTGACGGAGGCTCCGGTTTTCTGACGGGACTTCCATGTGATGCTTCCAGCAATAAATCCATTTTGGTGTTTTTAACAGGTTACAAGATTATTATGAACAGCCGGTGTTTCATTCTGCAATAAACTGATGTTCACAACCTGGACAGGCTGATATCTGACTGCTGCTGCAAAGCAACACAAACGTGTTGCAGCCACGAGTTATTCTACTCGGATAAATATGAAGCTTACATGTAGGTTACACCAACACACGGGCAAATATGTCACAAATCATCTTCTTAATTTGGATTAGTTTTATTCAAAGACACTGGACTTACTGTGTATCCATCCCTTTCCTCGTGCCACCTTTTCATTCCCTCATATTAATCACGACCACCCAAACCCTCAATAATAATAATTATGATTATAACAAAAATAACGATAATAATAACAGTACATTGCATTTATATGTGCCTTTCAGACCCTCAACGCATATACATAATAAGAAGGAATAAAATAATAAAAGGAAGTGAGAATCCCGTGTAAATATAAATAACTTGATATATAAATAAATAAATAAATGACTTAAAACTAAATAGATAAATATAAGACTAAATAAATAACTTTATAAATAAATAAACATAATAAATAAATATATCACTAAATAAATGAATAACTAACCTAATAGATAAATAACTTAATAAATAAATATATAACTAAACATATAACTGACTAAATAAATAAATATGGAAACAATTATTTTGTGCATTTTATATATATTTATATTGTGGAACACCTATTTATTTTGGTATTTATTTATTTATTTAATTATGAATAAAATGGCATTCCATATGTTTTTGCTTCGTGTTGTCTCAATGAGTACATCCTCTTTCACTTTTATAGTTTGTTTACTTGGTTGTGTTAGCTCTGAAAACAAACATTTTTCACCAGAATTTTCTGTAAAATCATATTCCTGCTGAACCAATACAAAGTGCAGCAACTGGTGTGATAAATATTCTTAAGACTTCTATCAGGCTGAATGATTTTAATTCATAGTTGAATCTTGACTCTTACCTTTATAAGAGTATTTTCTTTGTTCTTGGATCAGTATGACTTTCTTCCACAAAACCAAATAAACAGTTAATTTGGGGATTGTGAATTGACCCAAATAGTTATTGTGGAGAGAAAATTCATAGCTGGATAGATCTGCATCTTATCTACTGGAATAACATATGTCTCCCTGCATTTCTGATAATAGCTTAGTATTTACATTGTTACTACAGATTATTTAAGCAACAGCACTGTGGTCATGGTAGAACTTTTAAGATAATGGACAAAATATTGTATGTTATTTCATGAGGGCTAAACTTTCCTGTAATTTAATCCTAGAGATGTTTGAATTTATATGTCATGCCACTGAGGGTAACTGTATTTTGTAACAAACTTTTCATATTTTCATTTTTGTGTAATTTCATATACATAGATGAATATGTCTGTTAATTATAACCATGTCATACCTTACCACTATCAACAGAGTTAAACACTATAATTGAAAAAATAGAACATAAGAAATTGATGGAAACTCTTCTTTTTTTTTATAGGGGACCCATTGAATTTCCCAGGGACCCCCGCAAATCATCACCTGTGGGCCCCTGGGACTCACCACATTGAAAAACTATTCAACATCACTGCTTGAAACTTAAAAAATTTGCATAGTTTACTGACACCTATTGGTTATTTACTGGCACTGCATTAACAATGACACTCCCAATGGATAAAATAAGGATTATTTATTAGCATTTAATAGGAAGGGGGCCCAAAACATACAGTCTGCCTAGTGTAGTCCATTAATTTAATCCGGCGTCCCTAACATCCGTAAACAGGGTTGCTACCGGATGCTGCACATGCGTGCATAACGTGCAGGTCCTTTGCTACTATCCACGGTGCTTCGCCTATGATTGACCTGTTCTTCCGCGGCATATACAGCTGTATGAAAACGTGTTTGCCCCCTTTCCTGATTTCTTACTCTTTTGCATGTTTGTCACACTTAAATGTTTCAGATCATCAAACAAATTTAAATATTAGACAAAGATAACACAAGCGCTGTGGAGGAATTTTGTTCCACTCATCTTTGCAGAATTGTTGTAATTCAGCCACATTGGAGGCTTTTCCAGCATGAACCGCCTTTTTAAGGTCATGCCACAGCATCTCAATGGGATTCAGGTGGGGACTTTGACTAGGCCACTCCAAAGTCTTCATTTTGTCGTTCTTAAGCCATTCAGAGGTGGACTTGCTGGTGTGTTCTGGATCATTGTTCTGCTGCAGAACCCAAGTGCGCTTCAGCTTGAGGTCACCAACAGATGGCCGGACGTTCTCCTTCAGGATTTTTTGGTAGAAGCAGAATTCATGGTTCCATTTACCACAGCAAGTCTTCCAGGTCCTGAAGCAGCAAAACAGCCCCAGACCATCACACTACCACCACCATATTTTACTGTTGCTATGGTTCCTTTTCTGAAATGCCGTGTTACTTTTACGCCAGATGTAATGGGACCTCCACCTTCCAGAAAGTTCAGCTTTTGTCTCGTCAGTCCACAGAGTATTTTCCCAAAAGTCTTGGGGATCATCAAGATGCTTTCTGGCTAAACTGAGACGAGCCTTTATGTTCTTTTTGCTCAGCAGTGGTTTTGGTCTTGGAACTCTGCCATGCAGCCATTTTTGCCCCCCAGTCTCTTTCTGATGGGGGAGTCATGAACACTGACCTTAATTGAGGCAAGTGAGGCCTGCAGTTCTTGGATGTTGTTCTGGGGTCTTTTGTGACCTCTTGGATGAGTCGTCGCTGTGCTCTTGGGGTCATTTTGGTCGGCCGGCCCCTCCTGGGAAGGTTCACCACTGTTCCATGTTTTCACCATTTGTGGATAATGGTTCTCACTGTGGTTCTCTGGAGTCCCAAAGCTTTAGAAATGGCTTTGGAACCTTTTCCAGACTGATAGATCTCAAATACTTTGTTTCTCATTTGTTCCTGAATTTCTTTGGATGGCAGCAAGATGTCTAGCTTTGGAGGATCTTTTTGTCTCCATAAATTCGTCAGGCAGGTACTATTTGAGTGATTTCTTGATTGAGAACAGGTGTGGCAGTAATCCGGCCTTGGTGTGGCTAAAGAAATTGAACTCAGCTTTCCAAAGATAGGGGCAATCACTTTTTTACACAGGGCCATGGAGGTTTGGAAACACGGTGGAAACCGTTTAATTAATCCGTCACTTTGTTAAATCTCGCTGCTTTGTCAGCTGTTTCTCACCACTATTGTGCAGTTTCTTCCTGCCATCCTGAGACTGAACCCTCCCCATCACTTGGTCTCCGCCCATTCTTGAAACCTCCATCAGAACTTGAACCAATCAGAGAATCTTAGATTTCTCTGGAACATTTGTCATTTAATCAAACCAGTAGATCCAGATTGTGGTGTCTCTTTGCTGCCAACCACAACAACCAGCTCTCATGTTTACTTTAAATATTTAGTCTCAGGTATTACCAAGCAGTAGTTTCCAGGTGGAAATCTGTTGTACACAAAGGCTCCCTTGTCTCAGAGTATGTCCTTAGTCCACATCAGTATTTAACCCCCATCTTAAGGCGAGACACAGGCAAATAGGGTAAAAAAAAAAAAAAAGAAATAATGGTATCACCATGAAACTTTCCTGGTTTATTGCTCACATTAAGGCTGTCGTTTTTTGTACTGCAAGTTTTCTGAAATTTTATGTTTGAATATGGAAATTAGGTGTTATATAGCCAAAAATGTGCTAATTTGCATACATTTATAGGAAAAGAATCTAAACTCAGGGTTAAACCAGTTCAAAGTTTCTTTTGAATTTTGTTCACATATTCAAGTCAAAAGTTTTTACAGAGGGGATTTTGGAAATCTCTATAGATCATTTAACAATTTAGAATATACTGTCAACCATAAAAACTCATTTTTTGGCATATTTTTGGGATGAAATGTTCTATAAATCAGGCTGTAAATGAGATATCAAAAATTCTTTGGTAAAAACTTTAAGAATACAGTCAGGAGCAAAACTTGAAAGTTTGGTTTCTGTAAGTGCTCCTGAAGTGGAGATTTTTTTTTACCCGGAATAAGAGAAAAATACTCATTTTGAGAAAACAATCTTTAAAATTTTGGATTGTAAAAATCTCCACATTTTTTTACAGACATCAGATCCAATCAGATTCATGAGCTGGAAATATCAAGTTTGGTAGAGATGACATCGTTCAGGAAAAAGAGACGTTTCCAACGATACTGGACATGACGGGGTTCATACGAGCACCACGGTGCTGCACTCCGTTTAAAAACACCAACTTTAGCTGCATTTTGAGGAGATTTGGGTGCATCAGACAAAGTATCATGGAATTAACTCCTGAAATGTTTATTTTTGATGTTTTTTTACACTAGTCTAAAAGAAAATATGTTGAAGGAGGGAAGAAAACAGGGAAGAGAGATGCAACAGATTTTAGCTGTTGTGAAACCTGAGATCAAGGAGGCAAAAAGGTGGAAGCAGAAATACCTGACCAATAGTCTGGAGTTGAGAGACTGAGCATCTCCTGCTGTTTGTGTCACCATGGAGACGGGGCGAGAGCATCTTTCTGTCACACAGAGATGTTTGTGTTGAAAGCAGGAGAAAGATGATCTGAGAGGGCTGAAAAAAGTTAATCTGTCTCAGATAAGACCGAGTCATTCAGCTTTAGAGGAAATCCGACACGTTCCATAATCTGCTTCGTATGCTAAACATCACACTCTTCTGCCTTCCCATAATGCACCTGGTCGATGCCATTCGCATAATCCAGTCTGAGCTGTTTCTGCTGCTGACGTTCAGGTAAAGAATCTTTACTTGAGCTGAAGTGGTGAGCTATCTGATGGGAGAAATGTAGGTTTTATCTTTTATGCCAGTGTTTTGATATGAAACAGCAGCTGATTGGTCGAGTTTGGACAGTTAATGTCAACGTCACATCAAAAACATGCTGCATAAATGTTTTAGCCAAAAGCTGATTTCATCGATTGTCCCTGAAAGATGTTCAACACAAAAAATAAAACAAGTAAACAAGCATGATGGGGCTCCTGAACTAAAATGTTGTTGAGCAACAATTTTAGACAATCACTGCAATCAGGTGTTTTCTTTAACGTCCAATCAGACGTCTGCACCTGTTGACGGGTATGTTGTTCCACTGTTCATGAGCAAGGTGCTCTAATTTGTTTGGGACATTTTTGTTTGTTTTTATATTGTCTTTTTTTAAAACTACTACTACTATTTAAAATCAGTGTTTTACTTTACTATTTATTTTCTTCTTCTTCTTCATCGTCGTCGTCATCGTCATCATCATCATCATCATCATCATTTCCCTTCTGGGATAAAGACAGTACTTTTCATTTCATTGTTTTAATTACTATTGTTCATTCATTCATTCATTTTTTCTGTACCGCTGATCCAGTTCAGGTTCGGGGGGTTGCTGGAGCCTATCCCAGCTATTATCAGGCGAGGGGCAGGTACACCTGGACAGGTCGGCAGTTTGTCGCAGGACCAACACAGAGAAACAGACAACCATTCACACTCACATTCATTCCTAGGGACAATTTAGAGTGATCAATTAACCTAAAATCATGTCTTTGGATGGTGGGAGGAAGCCGGAGTACTTGGAGAGAAGTTCAAGTTTATTTATAAAGTACATTTACAACAACCAAGGTCGCCCAAAGTGCTAAGCAAAAGGCACAATAAAAATAGAAAAAAGTTCAAATCAAATTACATGAACTCATGATAAAAATCAAACATTGAAACAAACAGTGTCAAGTTCAACTACGTCTTGAAAGCCAGTGAAAAGAAGTGGGTCTTGAGCATGGACTTAAAACCCGAGAGAGACTGGGCAGCTCTGATGTGGGGAGGCAAACTGTTCCACAGTTTCGGAGCAGCCACCGAGAAAGCTCTATCGCCCCTGGACTTAGGTCTGGAGGGGGGGGGGGACCTTTAAAAGGAGCTGAGAAGAGGACCGCAAAGCCCTGGAGGCGGCATGCAAGTGCAGCATCTCAGATAGGGTGGGGCCAGGCCATTTAGGGCTTTAAAAACAAGTAGTAAGATTTCAAACTGGGACCTGAAGCTGACTGGAAGCCAGTGCAAAGCAGCGAGCACCGGGGAGATGTGGTCCCGTTTCCTTCCCCCAGTCAGCGCAGGGACGTCTGATAAAGGCCGAAGTAGAGGGAGTTACAGTAGTCAAGCCTGGACATGATCAACAGGTGGATCACTGTTTCCAGCTCTTTCTTCGGCAGGTACGGCTTTACTTTACCAACTAGCCTTAGATGGAAAAATACACTACTGACTACTGAGCTGATCTGACGGTGTAAATTTAAGGAGGTGTCAATAACTACCCCAAGATTTTTAACCTGATACCGACAGTGTGAGGAGAGCAGCCCAAGAACACAAGCAGCACCTTCCAGAAGCTCTGGTTTGCCAAACACCACAATGTCAGTTTCCTCTTCATTTAGATGAAGAAAGTTTTAAATCCATCCATGTTTTCAAATCTTTCAAGCAGCTTGTGATTTTGGACAGAGAATCAGCCTGAGGCTTTAACGGAACATAAATTTGGGCATCGTCAAAGTATAACAAAGGTAGGACATGTTATACTTCTCGAATATGGAACTTAATGGCAGCATGTACAAAGAAAACAACAGTGGACCCAGAATGAAACCTTGCGGGACCCCACAGCTGAGGTAGGCTACAGCTGAGGAGTGCTCATCAAGGTGGACACAAAAAGCTGACAGATAAGAACGGAACCATTGGAGAACAGAACCTCTGAGACCGACACACTGTTCCAATCATGTCACGAGGTTTTGGTGGTCAACTGTGTCAAAAGCCGCAGTTAGATCCAAAAGAACCAGAACAGCAGGACTCCCAGAATCTAAGGTTAAAAGAATGTCATTAAAACCTTTTAAAAGAGCCGTTTCGGTGCTGTGGAGGGATTTAAACCCAGGCTGGAACTTATCAAGGATGTTGTTAGAATGTAAGTGACCCTGTAGCTGCTGTTGGACTACTTTCTCAACTACTTTTGATAAAAGGGAGTTTGGATATCGGTGTGTAATTAGCAAGGATAGACGTGTACACGGGGAGAACACGCAAACTCCACACAGCATTAAAGCCAATGCCAAATTCACAATAGTAATACTTTATCCCTCCTGGGATAAAGTATTTCTCCATTTCATTTAATTTCATTTCTTGGAGGGTATGAATGATTTTTAGGATGACTGTGTTTTATCGGTTATCAGTTATCGGTATCAGCCTTTAGGAGCTGAAATTTGGCAGTTATCATTTTGTCAAAAAGGTTCTCGTGCATGTGTATTATGTGTATTAATCTCCCAGCAGCTTGTCTAATGTGTGCTGGCAGGGGAGATGATCAGAGGCTCAGTATTCCCGCCTCCGTCACAGTTCCCAGGACTGAGGAACGGATAGAGCCGCTCAGCGAAGGAGCATTTCGTAAAGACGTGCAGAAGAACTGCTGCGTCGGCATCGTAAAAAGACACCAGACCGTCTTCATAATCCACAAAAACTCGCACCTTCTCAGGGCGATAATCCACAGGCAGAAGGATGGGAGTGCTCTCTAGTGCAGCGTACTCGTTTCCGTCTTGAAGACGTAGAACCCAGAATCCATTTTCTGGGTTTAGCTCAGTCTCTTGTTTCCTCTTGACCGACTCTTTAGCCACTCCAAGAGTCCAAGCAGTCTTCCCTTTAACCTGGACGTCATAGTGAAACCTTCCACAGGAGAAACTCTGCTTTCCTAAAACATGAAATGCAGGTTTGGATCTTTTGAAGATGTCTGAGACTTTCTTCCACTCGTCACCACACTGAACCCGTTTCCCATCATCGGACAGAGCGAGGGCAGGATGAGCCGTCTCCGCATCCACGGTCACCTCCACCGCAAACTGCCGGATGTCCTTCATCTCCTCATCCTGCAGCTTCGTCATCTCGTTTCTCACCAGCTCCGTCATTTGGTTGACGGCGCTTATCATCGCCGTTCTCGTCAGTCTCTCGTATCTGACCGGACAAACGCTCACGCGCGTCCAGTCTCTGGTGGGAGGAGGCGCATTCAGGGACGGGAAGCTTCGTAGGAAGCGGAGGTGATCCTTACAGAGCGACAGATGCTCCACCTCGGCACGCCACCGCGTCAGCTTGGAGATCTCCTCCTCCAGCTCTGCCATAAAACTCCGCACCCTCTTCTTCCTCGCCCTCTGCTTCTCCTCAGTCATCCGGATGAACTCTACTTGGGCTCGCTCCAAAGACTGAATCAGCGTGGTGAAGAACCGAATGCCATGGGCCATCTTTCCGTCTACGGTCTCCTCGCTCTGCTCCACTGAGTGTTTCAGCTCCTGAGTCTTCAACTGTCTCTGCCAGATCATCTCCTGAATCTTAGCCTCCGTTCTTCCAAGTATCGTCTTCTTCTCTTCATATTCGTCTTTCAGTGCAACCACCTGGTGATATCTGTGATCTGAGGCTGCGCAAGACGTGCACACGGGTATTTGTTCATTCTTGCAGTAGAGCTCCAGAGGTCTGTCGTGCTCGGTGCACGTGCTTCCTGCTGCTTCTTCCACATCATTTAACAGCTTGTAAGTTTTCAAATTGGATCCAATTTGATCCAAACTGAAGTTAGCTGTGAAGAACACGATCAGACAAGTCAGGCTAAGAACCAACAAAAGGTAAAACTTTAAGGAGCCATGTTTGGGTCCAGCAGGAGCATCGTGAGAAAGTCCTCCTGGTGTCGCAGCATGTTGCTGTGAGCTGTTACTGGTTTTCTTCCCAGATGACTGTCTGAACTGGGCCGCCATCTCCGATATGAAGGTGTTCACCCCGAGCTTGTGTTTCTTCTCCACCGGCTCTTTGCACATGGGACACTGGCGCTGGGGGTTTGTATTCAGGTGTTGCATGATGCAGCTTCTGCAGAAGTTGTGTCCACATGGCAGCGTGACGGGATCAGTGAAAACATCCAGACAAATGCAGCACCAAAGCTGCTCTTCGGTTAGGAGGTAGCTGGCAGCAGACATCTTGAAGATCTGCAGACAAACAGAGTTATGATCAGTGGGATTTGATAAGCTTCAAATTGCTTTGTTTGCATTAGCATTAGCATTAGCTGGTGCTCCGTCCATCTTCTCAGCTCTGCTTTGTTATCTCCACTCACTAATCTGTGTTTGATAAATTGGAGTAGATTTTCGCCTTTTTAGGGTCATTTTGGGACCGTTTTTGTCTTCATTATTTCGTTTTAGTACTTATTTACAATGTTAGCTACAGGCTAGCGGCTAGCTGAGTGTCTTCTTCTGCTTGTTTGTTGAACTCTGACAAATTACCACCACCAGGTGGGGGGAGGCTACATTGCAACTCATCCAGTCATAAATAACAGTGTAAATATACGTCACTGGTGGCCCACGTGTATTAAAGGAATGTTTTTTCGTGGCCCTCTAGGTGGCGCCCGAGGCCCGAGATTGGGCCGCGGCCCCATGGTTAAGAATCGCTAATCTAATCTCATATTTTATTATGTTATTTAGGCAAGGCAAGTTTATTTGTATAGCACATTTCATGTACAGAACAATTCAAAGTGCTTTACATGAAACATTATAAGCAAAAGGGAGAGAAAAAATTATTAGAGGCATGATTCAAAATTAAAAGCATTTAAGATTAAAAAGAGAGAATACAGAGACGTGCGGATTTTAACTTTTGAATAAAATCTACGTAAATGCAGCTGAGAACAGGTGGGTCTTCAGCCTGGATTTGAATAAACTAAGTGTTTCAGCTGATCTGAGACTTTCTGGGAGTTTGTTCCAGACATGTGGAGCATAGAAGCTGAACGCAGTTTCTCCATGTCTGGTTCTGACTCTGGGAACTGATGAAAGACCGGATCCAGATGACCTGAGGGGTCTGGTAGGTTCATACTGGGTCAAGAGGTCACTGATGTATTTTGGGCCTAAACCATTCAGAGCTTTATAGACCAGCAGCAGAACTTTAAAGTCTATTCTCTGACGGACCGGCAGCCAGTGTAAAGACCTCAGAACTGGACTGATGTGGTCCACTTTTCCGGTCTTTGTGAGAACTCGGGCAGCAGAGTTCTGAATGAGCTGCAGCTGTTTAACTGGTTTTTTAGGTAGACCAGTAAAGACGCTGTTACAGTAGTCAAGCCGACTGAAGATGAATGATGGACTAGTTTTTCCAGATTTTCCTGAGACATCAGATCTTTTATCCTTGAGATGTTCTTCTGGTGATAGTAGGCTGATTTAGTGATCGCTTTGATGTGTTTTTCAAAGTTTAGGTCTGAGTCCATCACTACACCCAGATTTCTGGCCTGGTTGGTGGTTTTTAGGTGTATGGACTGAAGTTCTGTGACAACCTGCTGTCGTTTCTCTTTGGCTCCAAAAACAATCACCTCAGTTTTGTTTTTGTTCAGCTGAAGAAAGTTGAGGCACATCCAGTCATTAATCTCCTCAATACATTTACCAAGAGCCTGTACAGGGCCCCGGTCTCCTGGTGATACTGTAATATATAGCTGTGTGTCATCTGCGTAGCTATGGTAACTAATATTGTTGTTCTTTATAAACTGGGCCAGTGGGAGCATGTAGATGTTAAACAGAAGAGGCCCCAGGATAGAGCCCTGGGGAACCCCACAGGTCATTTTTGTCGGCTCAGATGTAAAATTGCCTACTGACACAAAGTACTTTCTGTTCTCCAAGTATGTTTTGAACCAGTTTAGTACAGAACTACAGAGACCCACCCACCTCTCCAGTCGTTGGAGTAATATAATGTGGTCAACTGTATCAAATGCAGCACTGAGATCCAGTAAAACCAACACTGACATTTTTCCAGTGTCAGTATTCAGACATATGTCATTCATGACTACATTCATGTCTATCATGTCCTATTTTACTAGGTTCATCTGTAAAACACAATTATAAAGCACAGTTATCTTGAAATGAAAACAAAAAGAAATAAAGAATGAGATCAATTAAACCTATAAAGTATGTGAACGGGCTCTGGACCAGTTTGTATGGGATAAAATTGTGCCCACGTATAAAAGAAAATTCTGCTCAAAGTTTTAATTTTCTGCATTTTGTGATTTTATCAGGTTTATATTTGATATGTCTGTGATTATCTGCAGTGAAAAGCAGCCAGAGCACTCTGAAGAATCAGTTTCCTGATGGGTAAGCGAGCCTAAAAGCTGTGTTCAGCCACTTTTGCACTGGATAGTTTAGGCTGAACAGTATAGTACAGCGAAGTGGAACCCTCATCCTACAAGTTTTAGATGTTTCCCTGCTCTCTGATCCAAATGAACGAGTCTCTGAGCAGAACTTGATGCGCTGTTGGATCCATTTGATTTGAATCAGGTGTGCCGGAGCAGTGAAACATCTAAAACTTGCAGGTGTAGTGTTTCTCAACAGCTCCCACAAACTACCTGTTAGTTTTCCACTGCCACGTGAGAAGTGAATCAAATGAATATTTCTGCTGCAGCCCAGTCAAAAGACTAAAATAATGCAAATTAATAAAGTACAGCTTAAGTTTTAGTAATGCTCTGAGGACAGTTCTTTTTAAAAAAGATTTTTAGATAAAAATCTTTTCCGGATTAAAGGATTGTTGCAGAGCGGTCTAACATTCAGGATTCGTAAATTCATATCAGCTTACTGTGCCAACACGTCTCATACAGAAAATACACCCCTTACCTCAGTGAACCAGGCAGTGCAATCCCCCTTCGTCTGATATCATGTCAGTTTTAGACAGCGGCAAGAAACCTGTCAGCTTCACCGTCTTGCACAACTGGCTCACACCTGTCGCTGTAAACACGAGGAATGTGGAGACGAAGGGTTTTTCCACACCCACTGGCAGGTAATGCACTCAGTTTCCAGTCCGCTTTGTGTGTGAGAACTATCAACTGAAGTACGTCAAAATCTGTTTTGTTTTTTTTGTTGTTTTTTTATGCATTAGTTTTCTTTCAGTGAACACCTGATCCACCTTCACTACAAGCTATGACTCACTACTGTCGCTGCAAGAGCTGCTTGTGCTGAATAAAGGACAACAGGTTTGGATTAATCTGTGGGGAGTGAGGTGAGAATGCACTTGCTTTGTAACCTGGCATTTCACATGACTGTGCACCAGGTTACCAAAGGACTCCACAAGTGGGCACACTAGAGAACTCAGACCAGATAGAGTTGCTCAGTTTGTTTTGTTTGTTTGTTTGTTTTCCAAACCTGTTCTGTCCAGCGTCATGATCGTCTGCCTGCTGTGTTGAGCTGAGCAAGTTTGCTTTGTTCAGGAGGAGCCTTTTAGATATGAGCCTGCCCTTGCTCTTTTTTATAATCTATTTATGTATTTGTTTGAAATCCCCATGGAAGCGGCCGTCATCCAGACGTAACTCCTGGATCAGGTGATGAAAATCACAGAGCTCCGAGTGCCTTTGAAGAATCTGGTGGACCCAAACATGGCAGCGCCTTCGGTTTTCCGACCTCCAAGCAGGTACAACACTACAACTCTCTCCTAGTACTGAAAGTTTGAAAGGCATTCGACACAATCGATCATGAGATTCTCTTATCAAAGTTGACATTGATTGGTGTTACCGATATAGCTTTATCATCACAAGTTATCCAAAGAGAGGAAACGTGTCATTTATGGGATCTGATTCCCTCCAATTGGATATTAGATGTGGAGTTCCTCAAGGATCCATTTTTGGACCTCTTCTATTTTTGATTTATATTAATGACCTGCACAAAGTTTCTAATATTCTGTCAACAATTTTATTTGCAGACGAGACTTGTGTCTTCTATTCTCATAGCAACCTTAATGAACTCGTTTCAACAATCCCCCCTCCCCCCTCTCCCCCTCCTAATACTGAACTGCTCAATTTTTCTTTATGGTTTAAGATTTATAAATTATCTCTGAATGTTTAAAAAAATGACTTTTTTATAATTCAGTAGACAAAGGACAAGCGATAAGGATGTAAATGTGATCATTGACAACAAATCTATCTCTTCAACTTCAACTATTAGGTTTTTGGATGTTCTTATTGATGATAAGCTCATCTGGAAACCCCACATTGACTATATATCTACTAAAATAGCTTGTAATATTGGTATTTTAAGTAAAGTTTGTTATTTGAACAAGAAAACTATTGCTGTATTATTCTTTGATCTTTCCTTATATGAATTACTGTAGTATTATTTGGGCCACTACTCATCCAACTACACTCAACCATATATATCTTATTCAAAAACACAGTGTTCAAGTAATTTCACATTCTCCCTATCAAGCTCATTCACAACCATTTAGACTTAGACTTTATTGTCCCCAAGGGGAAATTCTACTCCATTCTTCCTAAAATTATTTATACTTACAATTTTTCAGGTAAATTTTCTTCACACCGCACAGTTCATATTCAAAGCCTGCATCATCAGTTTCCCCAAACATTTAACAGTTATTTTAGGAGAGGGGAAGACAATCACTCCTATAATACAAGATCCAAAAGTCAAATCACACGACCAACTGTCCTTACATCCTTGTCTCAATTTATTATTCATTTTAGAGGTGCCAAAGTTTATAATCTACTTCCTTCTCTTTTTTTTATCACCCTCTATGTTTAAAAAAGCAGCTAATACGGTATTTATTTCTAAATTGGTTTGACAATAATGACTTCTACATATAACTAAACTATGCATATACAGTATTCCTCTTTTTTTTAATTGTTCTTAGCGATCTTATTTTTCTATATAGTGTTATTATGTCAATGCATACACTCTTATACCAGGAGGACTTCTTATCTGCCCTTATGGGGTTTTTTGTTTTCCTTGCACATGTTCTATCATGCTCATTTTGTATTGTTTTCTCGTTTCTTTTACCATAAATGTGCTAAATAAAGATTTTTTAAAAAGGAAAGAAAAACTAGTTCTGCCATGTTCACCTGACTGCAGTGACGTGTGACAAACCCAAGGGGCAAACGCCGCTGGAGAACAGTGAGCCTACTTCCGACTTGCTCAAAAAATTGTAATTGTTTCGTCATCCACTAGGGGCTGGCTTCAAAACATAGCTAATCCCTTATAGACTCCCATGTTAAAAAGGACAACTTCCCAGCAGAGATAAACATGTTTACAGCCTGGTTCAAAAAATCATTTTAGGTTTAATCGGTCAAGTTTACCTTCATGTCAACTGCGAGGGAGGTGAATTTTTTTATAACTCATCCGGTTAGATGATATTTTATCTTGAAATTACACATAATTAAGGGCGTGTCCTTTTGATTGACATGTAGCAGACCAGATGCCTGCCTACCGGCCGGTGGCTAGCACTTGGCTCCTTGTTTGCTCTTGCTAAGGTCTTAGTCTGCAGCAGAGTAGCAAAATGTTTTTTTTTGGCAGCTAACAGCAAGTCCAAACATCTCCTACTTTTATCCCGCCGCTCAGGAGGCTAATCTTCATTAGCTCCTCTTAGTTTCGAGTTAGCTCGATAAGCGTTTAGCCCAGATTACGTCAGCTGTCAATTATTCGCCCCAAGGCAGCGCTTTGCCCATTTTAGTATTTTCCGGGAGTGACGACACACACAACATGGCAAAATGGCGATGGAGGGAAACGCCCAACTGGCTTCACTTTCCCCTATTCAGACATGACGAGAAGCTACATTAATATTTTTTACAATCTTTGGACAAACCACTGTCCCCCACTCCAGAATGTTCAACTTGACGCGCATCTTATACGCTCCATTTGCACAGAAAAATAACGCCTGAATCAAGCAAGTAAACATCCAGCATTTGCTCGGTGAAATCTAGACACATATGCAAATAGATGCATCCGGTGTGAGCACAGGGTTAGTGGTGACTCATACACCACAGCTTGCAGATGTGAAACATTATCTCTGTCGTGTACAAACGGTGCTTCATACAGACGCTGAATATGCAAGACAGCCGTGATAAATGCATGAATACGTATTTAAAAACATATTTTCAGCCTAAGATTGTTCAACTCAGGTCAATGTGGTGCACCAGCCCAGCTGCCTCACCAGGTACTTTTTACTGTATGTTCTGCAAGAAGTGATATAAAATATAAAGATTAAAAAAGAAATCGTAAGTCTTTATTTGGTTCTTTAACAAACTATTTGCATTGTAATTTGCTGAATTATTTTGTTCTGTAAACCAGTACTTCAGTTTAAAAGCCTACATTTAGTGTGTGAAGACTATGCACACATTTACTTGGCAGCTGAATGCCAACAACATTACACAGTCCGTGCAGATAATCCACAGTCAGAGAGAAGCTTCTGTGTGTCTGTGTGGTTTCCTGACTGCATCTCAGTGTGACGGTGTGTACTCTGGGTTAAATTCCACCTGATTTGTACGGTGACTCTGAAGCCCTCAATTCTACTTTATTTCAGTCATGAGTGTGTGTGTATTCTGGGTTTTATGTCAGGTTATAATCCTGTCAGACTCCACAAACCCAAGCTGACATACGAGAGACGCCAAAGAATCCGACTTTCCTCTCTCTTTGGGGTAACCGTGGCAACTCAAACAGGCTGTATCTGCAGCTTAAGTTCCCAGGGGCAAAGCAGTCTCAGGGGAGAGAGACATGTACAAAGATGATACAGGGAAGTATTTTCAGAAAGCTCTGAAAGAGAAGGAAATGTCAAACCAGAGATCGTATCAGTCTTACATCTTTATAAGCAGAGAGTGAGCGTTACGGTGCTGTTGGTAGAACCCTGACCTTTAATTCTGCTGCTAAAAGCTTGTTCATACTTGCATGGAGGACCGTTTTCCAACTGAAAGTCAAGTCGGCTGTGGATGAAAGTTTGGCCTCTGCCAGATTTACGCTCATTGTTCTCTTTGAGTTGCTTAACACAATGAGATGATTTAATTAGCCAATCACATTTGTAAGGACACATCTCAAGGACCTCATTTCCAGTGACCATTACAACAATGGCACCATACTGTACCTCCAGACTGTAAGCGTGATTTATAAAGCCACTTGAAGACTCTCCTGTGATCCCCTAAAGCAGTGGTTTTTTTCAACTTTTTGAGCCATGACACCCAAATTAACATACTTTGGTGTTTGTGACCACCCGACAACTCAGTGGTTAATTATGTGATCTATCCAGCGGGTCATCCTGTGGTCATCCTCTTAATGTGAGGCTGGAAACTGTCTGAATCTTCATGAATAAAGGGGGTAAAGTAGATGTTGACAGATTGTTAGACTGGAAAAAGCACCTGTCTTGTATTTGTGCAGACGTGCAGGAATCATTAAGCGACCAGGACGTGCTAAGTTGACTCATTTATTTCAACGTAACGTTAGCAGTCATAAAAAAAAAAGCTTCCCACAACCCAGTGCGGCAGATCCCAGAGGCAGGGGACCAATTAGCTAGAATCTACCTAAGCTGCATTGAGGTGCAGTACGACAAATGCATTTCAAACCATTACATCCCCTTTCTTTTGAAAAGAATTTAAAAAAAAAAAACTGGAATGGTATTTCAATGAAGGGATTAACATGACCTTACTTATTAACCATTAACCTTAAGGACTTAACAGACCATAGTGCAGTAAAAAAAAAAAAAAACAGCCATGTTATCAGACCAGTTAGATTACCTCAGAACATTGCTAACATAACATCATGAAATTGATCAATGGCTTTTAAGCACTGGTGGTCACCATAAACGTGATATCCTCTCACATTGATTAGTTAGCACATAGGACTGGGAGGTATACACTAAGACCTCTCATTAACTTTAACCTTACAAGTCCATTATGGTTCTGGGCTTAACTTCACGTCCAAAACGAGACTTAAAGTCCTGATGGACTGTCATGTGTTTGCGTCTCTGTGTCCATGGGTGTGCTGTGTGTTTCATTTGTATCGAGTAAGTGTTTCCTGTTCCGTCGATACTCGTGTCCCTCTGTGGTACGGATGTGGGATGACCTTTCTGTGTCGGTGGGTTTCTCTACAACAGCAGGTTGCCAACGACCATGTTCTTGGAACCTCACATGCTGTCCTTCATGTAGCTTTGTGAGCAGTTTGGCGGATCTGTCATAATATTTCTTCTGTCTCAGCTGGTTGAAAAGTCTTATCTGGTGGGTTTTGTCACAGTTTCAGGTTGCAACTGATGATGTGTGATTGGAAGGGTGGATCTCAGTCTACGACTCATAAGTAGTTGTGCTGGAGATCTGTAGTTGTCAACTGGTGTGTTTCTATACTCCAAAATGCTCAAGTAAAAGTCTTTGCTGTCATCCTTGCTTTTGTTCAGGAGTGCTTTAGCGATTTGCACGTACTTCTCAGCCAGTCCATTGCTTTGTGGATAATGTGGGCTTGTGGTGGTGTAGGAGTGAATCCCCACATTCTTGCAAAAGGCTGCAAACTCTCCTGATGCATACCGAGGACCGTTATCAGATATGAGAGTCTCTGCAATGCCATGTCTGGCAAAAGTTGATTTCAGTTTCTGGATGATCGCATGAGATGTTGTGCTGTTTAATTTGTCAAGTTCGAAGTATCTGCTGTAATAATCAACAGTAACCGTGTAGTTTTCATTGTTCCAGGCAGTAGTCGAGTTGTAAAAAAGGTTAAACCAAAATATTAAACCATTTTACACACATATATCTTTAAGCCATTAATACAGTATTATAATGTATGCAAACTGAAAAAAACAAGAACAAGAAAAACATATTTGTATTTAGTAAGCTGGTCATTTCTGAATTCATTAATTTGAAACTTCCTGGTCAGACTCCTCGTTCTCTATTTTGTGCTTTCACACAGTCCATGAAATCTGGCCTCCTGGTCCTGATAGTCCTGCAGCATAACAGCCTGGTGGGAGCAGAGCTACTCCCTGATCTCTGGAGAATACAGTTGGACAATAAGGAGATCTGACAGTGTCACCCAGTCTTTTTTTTTTTTTTTTTTTTACTTGTTAAAATGTTTTGAAACCCCTTCACAACGTTTTGCTGCTTAAATGGAGGGAAAGCATTTGCAGATGGAAAGATGCTTTAACAAAACAAAATTGTAATTAAAAAGAATTAAAAAGTTTATACTAAATGATAAGTTTCAGGCTGTTGTCTAAGTGCAGCAGAGATCCAGTGGAGGTCTCTTAACAAACGAGGACAGTAACAGTGTAAAGCAGGTGGACTGTGACATGATGTTGCTGCTGCAGCTGAACAGAATCAGACCCAAGTTGTTCCAGGAACCATTTTAATGCTCATACTTATCTACTGAGCTTCAATAAAGGCCGCATATCAATGTTATTTATCAAGTTGGAACAACACGACGTCGGATCTGAGCGGATGAGTGAAACTCCGCCCACCTGACTCACCACTCAGTCGCCGGGACAGTAAATGGAGCGGACCCAGACTTGTGCAGCCTGTTTGGTGTGTAAATCTGCAGGTTTACTCTCCAGTTTACCGTGATTTCTTACGGAAGGCTGACTAGCTCCTGATAAGTCACCACATATTCGTGCTACTTCATCAGCCTGAGCTAAACGCTACTCATGTCATGAAGGTGCGTTTGTGTGTGTTCGTAAATATGCGCATTCATGAAACATGTAGACAGCAGAGTCATACTTGTAATAAGTTTTTTAGCATCTTTCCTTCGGCTTCGGTGAGTGACCACGTATTACAGATGTCTCTACCTTTTTCTCCAACCCAAAAAAGAAGGTAGCTGCACTTTTCCTCTTCACTCTTTGTCTTAAGAGGGCCTGAGAACATTAAATCAACGTGTAGCTTGAATTTGCGCCATGCCTCGGGAAGGTTGCTAGCATCCCAGCACATGTGCGGCGGTGGGACTCCGGCTATATCCATTAGGGATGGGCGATATGGACTAAAAAATGTATCACGATAATTTCTTGTATTTATCACGGTAACGATAAGTGACGATAAAAACTATCAGCAAAATATTTTGTATTATGAATTTGTCACTAAATTCTGTCCTGAAAGCCCTACAAAGTACTAGAAGCCACTAAACTATGTCAATTAAGTTCAAGTAGTGCACCTGTATTGCAAAACTAGTGACACCAATTAAACAAGTCTGAAATATGAGAGACCAAATTCCACATTTATTAAAACGATGCAAACAGCAAAACTAAATTGGCCTTTTAAAAAAACAAAGTAGTGCAACTGCAAACAACCTGATAAATTGTCATCTCACGATAAAAACGATAAGTTCAAATTGTTATTGTGGGGAATTTCTTTGACGATATATCGCACACGATAAAATATCGCCCATCCCTAATATCCATCATGCAGTCTTTGCTCAACAGGCGTTTTTACTCTGACACCATGTCTTGTACTTGTGCAGACGTTCAGGAATCATTAAGCGACCAGGACGTGCTAAGTTGACTCCTTTATTTCAACACAACGTTAGCAGTCATAACAAAAAAAAAGCTTCGAGCTTCATAGGTATCCCACAACCCATTGCGGCAGATCCCAGAGGCAGGGGATCAATTAGCTTATAGAATCTACCTAAGCTGCATTGAGGTGCAGTACGACAAATGCATTTTAAAACATTACAGCACCCAAATGCCAAAATTCAGCTTTTCTCACCCAAATATGGCCAAATTCAGATTTTTATTTAGCACCTGTGATAACTTTAGGCGTGTCACAGTGCGTAGTGTGCACTTTGTACTTTGTCTGTAGTGCACATTGTCCAGGGTTCCCGCACATCCTGGAAAACCTGGAAAATAATTCAACATTTTTCCAGTCATGGAAAACACATGGAAAATGAGAAAAAGAGTAAAAAGCTTAAGTTGTCCTGGAAAATTATTTTCCCTCCCTCTCGTCCCCACTTCGTTGCTGTTTCTGTGCCGCTTTGTCTTTGCTTCATTGCAGTTGCGTCTGCAAACGCAGCTTGCGTATAAGCTGCAACTTTGTCTTTGCTTCGTCGCCGCTACATCGCAGTTTCATCACGTTTCATCGCAAATTTGTTGCAAATTTGTCGCGTTTCATCAGTTTTGATGCAGTTTTGTTGTCGTTTCATCACCGCTTCGTTGCTGCTTCGTTGCTGCTTCGTAGCCGCTTCGTAGCTGTGTCATTGCCACTACATCCTTGATTCGTCACCGTTTTATCACAGCGTTATTGCAGCTTTGTTGCAGCTTCGTCGCTGCTTCAACGCCACTTCGTCTTTACGTCATCAGTGAGACATTGCAATTTCGTCGCCGTTTCATCGCATCTTCGTCGCTGTATAAAATGAAAATAAGAGTGACAGAATGACTTAAATGACAGTGTGAATGCACTACGCACTCAAAGATGGTGTTCGAAGTGTGGGGATTGAGATACACCCTTTGTTTCTAGACAAACAATTATAAAAATTCTACACATAAGGCTTGAAAACTGTCAGAAACTTTATAAATAAGGAGGATCAATGTTTTCTGGTGAATTTGGTTCACTGTTGTGGCAAGATACCTACATGCCCAAAATCAGCGTCTCTCACAGGGAGAATGCCAAATTAAAATTTTGAACATATGTTTTTCATGCAAAAATTAAGAAATGATTGTTAATTTTGTAGATTAATCACTTTGCAACAGCCCTAAAAATCTAAATTTATTTGATAAGTGTCGACCCTATTTTTTTTTCACAATGATCTGACAACTCCTGAAATTGTCATGCGACCCACATGAGGGTCAGTTTGAAAATCACTGCCCTAAAGAACTTTGGTGATATTTTTGAGGGTCTAAAACTTGTTTGAGTTCAATTAATTGAATTCAATCAAGTTTTAGACCAGAGACCAGAGACCAAGACATTACCCATTCATGTACAATGACCCCATTTACATGAGAGTTTTAATTCAGAATAAAAGTTAATTCTGCTTTAAGAAGACCATGTAAACCTTAATTCAGAATCTTGGTTCCTGGTCTCAGTAATGTCTTGGTCTTCATGGTGTGGTCTTGACTACAACACTATTTAAACTAGTTTTCATGAAAATTCACACAAAGTCAGGGACCAGCAAAGTTTCATGATTTTATTTGACAGTTACTGTGCACATTACTATTAAAATCGTCAAAATGACCAGCGTGGTGGCTCTAACAGCCATGCCTTGAAGGTGGCGTGGTTGCAGCTACAATTCACACAGACTTCACCAAAACTGGACAATGGAAGATGGAGAAACATTGCTTGTCTGATGAAGTCTCCATTTCAGCTCCACATTCAAGTAACCACAATCTCGTCTGGTTTGGTCTGCCGCATCTTCCATAGTGTCGTGAACTCGCATGAACACCCCCGGATCTCCGGCTGCATTCGAGATATTAAAAAGGGCTCCAGAGTCTTGGTCAGCATGAGGGTGAGTAGAAAATGAAGGCACATCATTCTGTGGGTGTTGGATCCCTTTATAGGTTGTAGCACACATGCACCATCAGGCCTATATTGTTTAAACTGGTAATATTGACCTTATTGTAGTTTCTAAGTTGTTTGATTTGGATGAATTTTGGTTAGATGACTGTAGATGAACAGTAAGCTGAAATAGCCTTCGGAAAACTGCTGTCAAAATGGAAGAAACAGAAATAGTCTCAAGTTTCACCTCCGTGTTTGTCATCCACACACCCTGGTAGCTATTCATGTACAGTTTAGCAGATTCGTTTTTAAAAAAAGAACATTGTGTTTGTGCAGACGTGGGCTGAATGGATTTGGGGGGTTTTCCTGCATCTTCCCTGGAAACTAAGCTGCAGGCTGCACACAAGCTCTTCTGTCTTCAGCTGTTGTCTCCGAGGACATTTTAAATGAGGCCCACCTTCACTGTCCTGCAGCTCTGAGCGTTAGCTTACAGCTGCTAATGCACAGCAAGATGAACACAACAGACCGGCAGAAATGTTAGGCACGTTATCGAGCTGGCTAATGCTAACCTGCTAACAGTAGTCTGCCAGCTACTACTCTGTTAAACTTTGTAGATCGGATAAACGCCAATGCCAAGTTTTCATTCCAGACTGAAGTGATGCTAAGGAAGAAGTGGATCAAAACGACCGATTCGCCGCGGTGAAGGACCGAACTTTATAATAAAACGATACACGTTTGTTTGTGGCCGGCAGACTGCACAGTCATGTTAGCAGGTAGCATTAGCCAGCTCGATAACGTGCCTAACTTTGTGCGGCTGAAAACACACAATCATCTGAAAGCGTCTCCTTTCTTGGCAGTCCCCAGTTGTTCCACTGGAAACGGGGGGTACAGACCCGATTTCATTTTGTTTAAACGCACAATTTAACACGTCAAAACGAGCTGGCAATGCTACATGCTCGAAGCCGGTGTGTCCCCACCGGCGACAAACAAACGGATTAAAATTCGGCCCTTCACCGCGGCGAATCATCGCTTTATCCACTTTTATCCAATCACTTCAGTCTAGAAAAAACAAATATTTTTGAGTTAAACAGTATAACAGAGCAGGAACGGCTGTCGTAACATGGCCCGGAAGAGGAAGTGTCAAAATCCGGGAACTTACGGTAGCGTGATAATCCCTATTCATGTACAGTTTAGCAGATTCGTTTTTAAAAAAGAACATTGTGTTTGTGCAGACGTGGGCTGAACGGATTTGGGTTTTTTTCCTGCATCTTCCCTGGAAACTAAGCTGCGGGCTGCACACAAGCTCTTCTGTCTTCAGCTGTTGTCTCCGAGGACATTTTGATGAGGCCCACCTTCACTGTCCTGCAGCTCTGAGTGTTAGCTTACAGCTGCTAATGCACAGCAAGATGAACACAACAGACCGGCAGAAATGTTCAATTCATCTACTCGTCTTTCCATTTATCGACGTTGCAGACACTTGCAGGTTAGAAACACATTGCTGAGGTTTTATAACGATGGATTGTGTTGCAGACTGTTGGACTGGTCCAAAGCCACCACCAACATGTTTAAAAAATGGCTGAATTTATTTATCGGGACCAGCACATTTAGATTCACACAACTTTCACATGTGATTCCAAGCAGAGACAGAAGCAGGATGCTCGGTCTTTCCCAGTCTAGTGCAAGTTTAGGGATGAACGTGAAGACCTTTGTTCCAAAGACTGATTCCTGTATATTGTATGTTTGTGATGACCCTTGATGTCCCATAGTACTGTCAGAGCCTGTCTGCACGTCTCTCCTGTCTACAGCGTCTGTTTACTTGAGCTGCTGCCACCAACGTGTTGAGACTTCCAACGACTTCTATCACGCCTGGCTCTATCAAACCACTGCAGCTCCTTATCCGTTGTTGGTCTGCTTGTGTTGTTCCGGCTCGCTCCTTACAGCTCTGAGTTCCCTCGGTGTGGTCTTGCAGGCTTTTGCAGGCTTGCAGGCTACATATAAGGCTTGAAACTGACAGAAACTTTATAAATAAGAAGGATCAATGTTTTCTGGTGAATTTGGTTCACTGTTGAGACAAGATACCTACATGCCCAAAATCAGCTTCTCTCACTGAGAGAATGCCAAATTAAAATTTTGAACATGGTATTAGTAATAACTTCATTTTTCATGCAAAAATTAAGAGATGAATGTCAATTTCATAGATTGTCTTTGCAACAGCCCCAAAAACCTAAATTTAGTTGATAAATGTCAACTTTTTTTTTTTTTTTTCACAATGATCTGATGACCCCTGAAATGATCATGTGACCCACATGGGGGTCAGTTTGAAAACCACTGCCCAAAAGCACTTTGGTGATCTTTTTGAGGGTCTAAAACTTGATTGAATTCAATTAATTAATAATATATGATCAGAGTTTACAGTAGATGTTATATTCAGTATTATTTTGACAGGCATTGACTGTTGGTTGCAGTACTTTGCTTCCAGAAACTTCCAAGTGATAAGAGGCCGTGTCCTAACACCTGCTTGGTTAAATCTTCATTTTTATGTGATAGTTGGAGCCAGCAGGTGGTGCCAAGTCTCCATGAAAGCAGACACCGTTGAAGCTTCCAGCCTGCTGAATATTTCTGCCAGTTAGAAGTCTTCTCACCAACTCATGCTTTAGTCCTGTTTTAGTATCTATAAAACAGGAATAAATGTGTCATCCCAACTTGTTTAACTAGCAGGACACCTTTAGCCTGAAAACTGGTGTGAGTTTTTGCTGATAATGAGGATTGATTCAATTAAACTGATAAAAAGTATCAATTAAATGTAAGAGCAACATAAATAAAACCATTTATCATCACAAATCCCGTTTCCTCTCAGTTTCAGCACCTCATAAAGGTTTAAAGCCTCTTCAGTATTTCCTAAAGCTGTCTTAGAAACCTCTCTAACTCCCTAAATATGCAGTTTTAACATATCTGTAGTCAATGTCACTTCGTGCCATCTATAACGATCAAGGATCCTCACATCTTTTACAACCACATGAAGTGTAATCGCTTCAGGCTTCCCCAAAATCTTTAACATCATTATGGGACTGGTGACTTTTTCAAAGACTCCAACAACCTCATAAAGGATGCACAGCTTCGTAATGTCCACCAATTCTCATTGTGATGCCAAGATCAGAAAAGCATCTTAATTCCCTAAGGACCTCAGTATAGTTTGGGTCCATCCAACTTCACCAGTATAACCTGGAAGGCCTCTCGTAATGTCCCGTCCTCTGTGGAGTCAGAAAGACTGATGAGGGGTTGAAAAGAAACAGATCAGGAAACTTAAACAGAGCAAACTTTACATTTTCTTATCACTCCGTTCATTTACGTGAAACATAAAAGCATTTTTCCACCTGAATGTTTCAGTTTTCTGCAAACACACTGTCTCAGATCTGCTGTGTCCAAGGAAACCAAACACGATGAAAACAAACTTGATGAAGAGACAAAAGGTGTAAATGTGAAACATGATCTCAGATCTCGTTTTGTGGAGGTTATTAGGGATGGTCCAATCCACTGGATCAGTATCGACTGATCAAGGCCAAATAGCTGGATCAGGTATCAAGCAAATTACACCCATGTGTTAACAACTTTTAGACAAAAGGAATCGGATCGGTGTTGGATCGGTATCGGCCGATCCTCAAGGCTGCTGCATCAGTATCGATGTCGGATGTGAATAAGTGGGATTGAGCCATCCATTTGGTTGTTATCATAATCATTACTGCTT
This sequence comes from Atherinomorus stipes, assembly GCA_023101725.1. Taxonomy (NCBI): domain Eukaryota; kingdom Metazoa; phylum Chordata; class Actinopteri; order Atheriniformes; family Atherinidae; genus Atherinomorus; species Atherinomorus stipes. The sequence goes on along the minus strand of JALJCO010002160.1, from coordinate 99,976 downwards.
TACTCTGACTTTAATCAGAATTAATTCAGACTGAACAATGATCTGAAGAATATATTTGAAACGCTCAAACGTCAAACCCATGATGTAAAAACATTCAGAGTTATTGGGAATTTCAGAATCTCCGAGGAAACGACAGTTCAGTTTGATGGACATATCATTCAATCAAGAAGAACGGGCCTTTCAAGTCAATTGGATGTGGTTTTTTTTCAGTCCTGTCTGTTCCACAGGCGACTAGATGTTTTTATTTTGTGTCACAGCATTTAATTATTTAGCTGCAATTATAAAAGATGTCATTATCGTAACAAATTCGTGGTTGAAGATGTCACTGTCCTGCTACAGCGAGTCCATTTTCATCAGGTGACAGTGTGAGGAGTCATGTTCTCTGATTACTCAACTGCCTTAAAAGGTACAGTGTGTAAAAAATCAAAGGTCTATGGCAGAAAAACCTGATATATAATTCAAAACTGTTTCTATTGATGTTTAATTTCTGAACTAGAATAGCTGTTATATGATTATTTTCTTAGATTGAGCCATTTATATCTTGCTGGGCGGTGCATATATGAAGGCTGCCATATTTGTTCACCAAACAACAGTGAAAATTTTGGTTATTAACAGCCACCGTACATTCACAACATTGCTGGAATATAAAGTCATTTGAAAGAAAACATCTTTTCTGTCAAATACCTATCTTTACCACTAGATGTCAGTAATTCTTACATACTGTACCTAAAGGTACTGTCCCAATAACTCTGACTGAAAATGATAAAGAACCAAGTAATGTTTAAAAATATAGATGATAACAAATGTAGGTTTTACCTGTTTTTCATTGGAATAATTGCTCTAAATTTTTACAATTAAAAGTACCTGTTTCTGTTCTCATTAGCTTGGAAATTCTAGGCTTCTTCTGCAATGTAGCCTCAAAAGCGCAACATCCCATAAAGGAAAATCGAGCTCTTTCTTTTTTTTTTCTTTTTTTCTCTTTCTTTTTTTTTTTTTTTTTGTAAAATTTTTGTTTGTACGGAAGAAGATTAGGGCCACTGAAGAAAAAAAAAATCAGAGAAAAAAAGTCAGAATTTTGACTTTTTTCCAGAACATTAAAACAAATTTTCGGGATTTTTTTTCCCCTCAATATCTGAAGAAAGGCAGAAAACTCAGAAATTGAAATAATAAAAAAAAATCTCCTGATTTTTTTTTTTTTTTTTTTTTTTTTTTTAATGTTCTGGAAAAAAGTAAAAATTCTGACTTTCGTCTCAGAATTTTATTTTATTTTTTTCTTCAGTGGCCCTAATCCTTTTCCGCAGTTTTGCTTTCTAAAACCTAAAAGTCTAAACAAAAGTGTGCTTCTTTAAAAATGGCAACTCCATTTAATATGGTTAGTGTTCATCAAAATTATAAGTTGTTTTTTGAAAAAAAAAAATGCAGTTCTGGACAACTTTTATTTAACTGGGTTGAGGCAGAAATGGCTCTGTGGACTATACAGGTTGCAGACCCCTGGTGTGGAGAAATTACTGCCATCTAGTGGTAAAAATGGGTATAGAAATGTCTTCAAATGCCAAGCACAGTCGTAAATGGACGGTGGCTGCTGGTGGCCAGAATTCATCCAAATAAGTTTTCATCTGTGAGCAGATCTAAAGGCAGGTGCAGCGAGGACTGCGCTACAGGTGACTACAGGTAATCACGTCCTCAAAGGGCTGCTATCCTGCAGGCTTATGTTGTGTTCGTGCATCAACACACCTGACCTGACTGAGATTAACGGGTCATAGGCCCTGGTTACATGACATTTTTTGTATTCAGAATTAATTATCCTGTTGAAATATTTCTAAATTTAATTATTTTCTTTTGTTTACATGGAAGTTATTTCGAAATAAGGTTTCCATGGAAAACATGGTTATTTAATTCTGCTTTAAATCTGGGAGTTGGAAAGGGTTCTGATTGGGCAAGGGGCAGACAGACGCTCCGTTTACCTCTCCCTGAAAGTTAACAAACTTCGATTCTTGCTCTGTTTCGTTTTGGCTACAGCATGAAAACCACAGATTTTCACTGTATTTTGATTGTAGTTTTGCAGCAGCAGCTCAACACTGACATATAACTTCATTTCCACCAGCTGGCTCAGACCAACGCTTGTTTCATGTGCGCTTCAACATCCGCCATGACAACAGGTCAAGGGAAGGAGCACGTGCAGAACAGGAATTAACTTAGAGTGGACTTAAACGTTTACATGAAAGAGGAATAAACCAACCACTTATTTCGGAATTAAGTTTTATTTTCTTCGTCAAGGAGGTTTTTGGTAGCTTTGGTTTATTTGTCTGTCAGCAACTTTCCGGAAGCAGTTCTGGACGGATTGACCTGCAATTTTGACTGACCGTGCCTCAGCCCAACGATGAACCCATTAAATTTTGGTGTTGATCCGGATCACCTTCTGAATCCGGGAATTTTTTTGAAGGATTCTTTATTATCGTGAGATCGGCCACATTTCGGAATTTTTGCATATAACTCCATAGAAATCCATAGAGTGTTTGAGATCCTTTCTTGTAATATTTTTTTTACCAATGAGTTCTATAATGTTTCAAAAGTTGATCCGGATCAAGAGAGGGTAACAAATCAAGATACAGACATGCAACTAACACCAAATTGTAGCCAAGACTTTACTGAATCGGTATGTCAACAGAATTGACGCTTCTTCAATAGCAACCGAGCTAGATTCAGAAGAAAACTGCCATTACGGAAATATGGATTTTGGAAATAACTATTGAAGTGATAGTGATACAAGCATGATTCCAGATGCTATTATGTTTTCATGGTCAAGGAATCCAATGATGTCGATTAGATGTATACAGGAGTGTACGTTTTTGCTGTAAGTCACAATATGAGGGGGACGTGAGCTGCTTGGCGGAGGTCTGCGCTCTGCGGATGCTTTTTTAGTTTGGAATTATCGTTTTTATTCTAAATTAGGGAATTTACACGGTCTCCTTAAAGCAGAATTAACTTTTATTCGGAATTAAAACTCTCATTGTCAGGAAGTTGACAAGAAGCTGATGGATCCCTTTGATTTGAATCAGGTGTGTTGGAGTAAAACTACAAGAACTTGCAGGATGGTGTCCCTGGACCGGAGTTTGACACCCCTGGTGTACATGTTTACCGTCTTGTTCTTTGTACTTTCTAGCGCCTATCAAATAAAGTTGGTACTACAGTTTTAAAGCTCAGAGGGTTTTCATGTCCTACAGTTTGTTTTTTTTTTTGTCTATTCAGAAACACTGTAGTTAAAATAGTGACACAAATGTGTCAGCTGCCATGAGCCACAGATAAAAGTGGTTCATTCTCAGAGAATAAAAGTTGATTAACACAGTTTTAAATGATTATTACATTTTTCTGTCATTGACCTTTGATTTATTTACATACTGCACCTTTAAGCACAAATCGGCCTGCACTGTAATTTGAGAAGCTCCAGAAAATTCAGGTGGATGACTCCACAAGCACCTGGATTAATGGCTACCTAAGACAGACCACAGACTCTGAGTCTTGTGTGTCTGAGAAGGTGGTCAGCTGCAGAGTCTGCTGATCTGTTTGTTGAGAGCACCTTCCTTTTCTTACTGCATGAAGCTTCGAGTTAGTAATCAAGTGACCCTGAACCATCCATTAGTTAAGTTGCCACAGGCCCAGGATGCTGGTGACCTCCCAGAAATGCCTTCTTGGCTCTCCTGCATCATTATTGCGTCACTAACTTTGTCTCTTTTCACCATAATTACTGTTTTTTCCTCTGGCTGTACCTTTGACCTGCAGCTATTTTCCCAACCAACTTTACCATTGTTTACAGCTGGTTGTAGCTGTCTCTCTGCTGCTCACACACCCACGAGTGGTTGAGGTTGAAGGGGAGTGTTTTTCTACCCACTGTCACTAGCTGTTTGCTCAAGGGATGTGGATTTTGGGGGTTTTGTATGTGTTAGGGCAGCATTTGCTTGGAACTGGTGTTGCATACAGTCATTGAACTGCTTAACACAAATATCTAATCAGCCAATCACATGTCAGCTCCACCCCCCCCCTTTTTTTCCCTCCTCCCTTTCACTTCTCTTCTTCTCTCCTCTTTCTCCCATCCCAGATCTATCCAGCAGAGCAGCTTTGGGGAGGGGTTGAATGGGAGATTCTCATCATGGATGCAGCAACTGTGTGATGCTATCATGTCAATATGGAGCAAAATCTCTGAGGAATGTTTCCAACACCTTGTTGGATCTATAACTCCAAGAATTAAAGGGGAATTTCACTTTTTTTTAACCTGGGGTCTGTTTTCATATGTCCTTTTATACATGTGAGTGATGGAGAAAGGAATTTTCAAGATAGAGCTTAGCAGCCCAGCTAATAATAAGTATGGGGCAACTGGCCCCCACGTCAAAGTTTGCCTGAAAAACGTGCGTTTTTCCACACTGAAGGGCTCAGATAGCCTCAACGAGTGTCCGACACCATACCATAGAGGAGAAGTGAACAAAAGTATCTACAGTACCTGGCGATTACGATTTGTTTTGGTGTTTGTGTCCAAATCTCGGGATGCTGGAATTCAAGCAGCAAAACAGCCCCAGACCATCACACTACCACCACCATATTTTACTGTTGCTATGATGTTCCTTTTCTGAAATGCCGTGTTAGTTTTACGCCAGATGTAATGGGACCTACACCTTCCAGAAAGTTCCACTTTTGTCTCGTCAGTCCACAGAGTATTTTCCCAGAAGTCTTGGGGATCATCAAGATGCTTTCTGGCTAAACTGAGACGAGTCTTTATGTTCTTTTTGCTCAGCAGTGGTTTTGGTCTTGGAACTCTGCCATGCAGCCATTTTTGCCCCCCAGTCTCTTTCTGATGGTGGAGTCATGAACACTGACCTTCATTGAGGCAAGTGAGGCCTGCAGTTCTTGGATGTTGTTCTGGGGTCTTTTGTGACCTCTTGGATGAGTCGTCGCTGTGCTCTTGGGGTCATTTTGGTCGGCCGGCCCCTCCTGGGAAGGTTCACCACTGTTCCATGTTTTCACCATTTGTGGATAATGGCTCTCACTGTGGTTCTCTGGAGTCCCAAAGCTTTAGAAATGGCTTTGGAACCTTTTCCAGACTGATAGATCTCAATGACTTTGTTTCTCATTTGTTCCTGAATTTCTTTGGATGGCAGCATGATGTCTAACTTTTGAGGATCTTTTGGTCTACTTCACTTTGTCAGGCAGGTCCTATTTAAGTGATTTCTTGATGGAGAACAGGTGTGGCAGTAATCAGATGTGATAAACCACAGTTGATTTATGTTTTAACAGGGGGGGGCAATCACTTTTTTACACAGGGCCATAAAAAATCTTTTTAAAAAAGTGCATTTTGTGTTTACTTGTTTTATCTTTGTCTTATTTTTTAATTTGTTTAATGATCTGAAGCATAAGTGTGACAAACATGCAGAAAAAATAAGAAATCAGTAAAGCGACAAACACTTTTTCACACAGCTGTACATGAAAGGACATATGAAAACAGACCCCAGGTTAAAAAAAAAAAAAAAAAGTAATTCCTCTTTAAGGCAGATCTGGGGGCGAAAAGGTCCAACCCAGTACTAGAAAATGGACCTGATAAAGTACATTTTATGTAATTTAACATTAATGACATTATTCATACTAATGCATTAAAGCATTTGGGATTTCTGATGTATTTTTAACTCATTCAACAAATCAGATCTTTGCTGCAAGTGATCACCGGCTGAATAATTAGATTTTATTGAGAACTTGGCAGACTGTTTTGCATTTACTGGGATTTTCCTGATAAAAACCTGTTTGTCTGGCTCCACTTTGCAAATGAAGAACTGTCAATGCAACCAGAGGAGCGAATGATTCATTTGCTGGTGTTTAACACCAATCCTGGGTTATGTAATTTGTTTTTAATAAGCCATCAAGATTAAACATAATTTTTTTCTTAAAATATTCCCTTTTCACTACACTCGTCCTTTTTTAGACCACAGATGATGCCAATGAGAGCAGCTATTTTTCTTAATAAAGTAGAACAGATCAGACCTCAAACACAACACTCTACATGTACATGCAAGTTCTACCTGGTTATTTATTTACACAGAAAGTTGATGAATTACTGACCAAAGTACACACAAAGTGGTGGACTGTGGGGAAAAAATGTTGGATTTTTTTCTGATGCAAGCATGCAGAATGATCTCTAAGTATTGGCTTTTCTGGAAGCCACTAAAGTTGTTTATGCTTTCACAATTAAAAAAAAAAAAAAAAAAATCAAATTATTGTTTGTCAAGAACTGGACCATGAAAGAAGATGAAAGAATATTTGATTAAATTGCGACTAAATCAAATTTCTTACAGTCTAAATGCTCAAATTTTGTAGTTGGAAGTTTAATTATTCTGACGTGCAAACATGAAACTGGCCCTGGTGCTCCCGGCATGCTCCACATTTCACTTTGATTTGGAATTAGCAGAAACAACTGAAGACAAAGGGAGTGACAGATGACCACAGAGGACAGCAGAGTTTTCTTTTTAATAAAACAAAATGAAAGCATTCGTGAAAGATGTCAAGTTCAGGGCTGCTTTGGTCCATGATACAAAACCAACTGGAAAGGTAAGTAATTAAATAAGCTAAAAGGGGGCACTTTCATTAAGTCTGACAACAGATTCTACTCCGGCTTTCAGAGAAATAGGTTTGCAACCATGAGAAGTTTCTAAACAGATGACAATGCATGAAACTATTAAACAATCAGCCAAAGATACTGACGATCGTTAAAAATTCCAAGAGGAAATCAATGCTTTGCAAAGACCAGTTCAAGTGGACTGAGGTCCTGGGAGTTGTTAAATCAGCATGGGGCACCCACCCGAGATTTTTTTGGGGGGGGTCCAGAGAACATAGCAGGGTGGCCCCTTGGTGCACCCCTAATATATCTATCTATCTATATATATATATAACTGATTATCTAACGATTATTCTAAAGTATGTATAAAATCTTCAAAAACTTCTTTTTTTCAGACTTTAAAACTTCTAAAGACAGTTTCTTTTAGGATGTTCTGTGTGAACAGAGTTTACAAATGGTCGTTTTGTGTAAATGACCGAATGCCCCCTGTTTTTAGGTATTGTTTTTTCTCTCCCTCTCTCTCTCTCTCTCTCCTCAGGGAGAAGAAAATCCAGGTTGTTCTAGGACATAAAGCACATATCCTGTTAGTTTTGTTTGAACAACTGTCATTAAGTTTGACTTGTTAAACACAACACAAGTTGGGGTATTTTTCTAATTTCGCACAAGGAATGAATATTACATCATTTATTTTTTAGCTGTAATATCGGTATCGATATTGGTTATCGGCCACATGAGTTTTAAAATATCAGCATATTGGATATTGGCCAAAATTCCGATATCTTGCATCCCTAATGTACACCCACATATATATATATATATATATATATATACCACAATACCAACTTGCTCTGCAAATAACATTAGCATACCTTGGCCACCCAGTGTAGCGTCATAGGTCAGTACTGTGCATATAAATAAATGGAGCTTTAACCTGCATTTGTGGATTTCAGAGTGAATTGTGTTCACAGACAGAGATTTCTGGAAGTCTTCCTGAGTCCATGCAGTGGTTTCCAGTCGAGAATCATGTCTGCTTTTTATGCAGAACATCACCAGAATCCAGCCTTGTACCAAGCATACAGAGATTCCTCCTGATTCTCCCAATCTTTTGATTTTAAACCCTGTAGATGTTGGCATCTTAAATGTCTTTACAATTTTATATTGAAGGATGTTCTCTTGAAATAGTTCCACAACTTTTAGAGCCAGTTTATCTCAGACTGGTGAACCTCTGTCCATTTTCCATTAGAGAGACTCTGAAGTGCTCCTAATATACCCAGTTATGTTACTGACCTTTTCCATTTAACCTGATAGTTGTCAAATGCTCCTCCAGTTGATTTTTTTTTATTTGTACCAGTTACTTTTCCAGTCTCTTTGCTCCTGCTCCAACTTTTTTTTAAATGTATTTCAGCCATCATCTTCAAATTGTGGTCATTTTTCCATGAAATCCTTTACCAAAAAGAAGTATTCCTTAAGTACATGTCATTAAGTACATTCAAGTACAGTAAAATATGTCCCCTAAGTGTGCTTTTATTTACCAACACACTGAAACCAATGTACTAGCAGTATACAAGCGAGTATACTTCTTGGGACTAAATTGGCCCGCTTTAAGTGTTTAAAATACACTTTCAAGTATACTGAATGTAATCTTGCTATACTGTTAGTTTACTCCGACAAAACTTCAAGCTTGCTTTTACTTTTAGAAAGTACACTTTTAAGTATAGTAAAGTATACTTGTAAGTAGACTAAAAGTAATATATGATATGAACCGGGGGTTCTCAGTGTGAGTAAGCTAGCGTCTAAATCTTAAAAGATAGGATTTAAAAACACGATAGAATGTACATCTTGCAGTATGCCACAAAGAAACCAGTATGTGTGAAAATGTACTATGAATGTACTTGTTCAAAAGTTAAAATATAAGTATAGGTAAACTTAAACTTCTGGTATATTTATTAGTAACTGGAAAGTAAACTTTAAGTATATTTCTGATAGGTACATAAACAGTAAACTGAAAGTATACTGTCTTATTTAAAGTTTAAAATTAGTATACTTCAAGCATACTTGCATATACCTATTACTTTTTGGTAAGGGATAGTAAAAGGTGTCAGTTTTTAACAACTTTTCTTAAAAGGCAAACTTCAGCCATATGTTAAATCATAACATGCTATAGTTTAACATTAACAGTTAGAGAAAACAAGTAGTCACAACTTGTTTTTAATGTTTGCCAACTTGAGTTGATGATTAATTAACTGTTGTGTCACAAAATAGACGAAAGTGTTGATGTTAACTCAAAATATATCGTCTAACCTAGACTGATAAATATATAGTTTTTAAGCTAATCTTTGGTGTGTCCGTTAAAATTCAAACACATTAGCTTGTTTTCTGCCTCTGACACCTTCACGTTTACATCCAGACGAACATGAACCTGAATGTAAATGAGGTAAAAACGCAGAATGTATCCGCCTTTTTCTGTCTGAACGGAATGAATCGGCCTCTGTTTCATTCATAAACCTGTTGAATACACGTGCGCGCGCTCAACAAGCATGCACACACACGGGCTCCTCTTAGCCCCGCCCCTCTCGGACCGAGGGAGGGAGACCCGCTGGTGAATAAGTAACATTCATTGACAGAAGCGGCAGGCAGATGCAGGCGCGTGCCGAAGCGTTCCCCCCAGTCAGCCAGCCGGTATTGGCCGGTGTTCGGAGCCGCGAGGAGACGACAGGCAGCGGACAGGTACGACCCATGACTCCGGTACTCATGCCCGCTAACTCTTCAGCAGTAGCCGGTAAACATACCGGCTAGTACTGTGGTACTGTGTGGTACTTAACGGTAGTAAAATGAGTTAACTTGTGATATTTTAAACCCTCTGGTCCTCAGAAACCATGTCAACTCTGTGTATCATTGACTCCGCATTTATGCACAGTTCTCTTAAATTTCTGCTGCTCTTTGGAAGATACACTTTGTCTAATATTTGAATATACATATTTAAGTAACAAAATTGTTAATTAAGTATCTTTATATTTGTCTTTATGAGATAAAAAAAATACCCTAATTTGGCAGTTTTACTTTAAAAACGAGAAAAACTGAGTTAGTCTGAGGATGGAACAAAAATCTGAGATTATATTCAACCAAATGTGTGCAGATGGATCTTCTTTCTTTCTTTCTTTACTTAGAATATGTCATAAAATTACAAATATTCACTAAGATTTGGGTGATTAAAAGGAGGATGCCTGCATGAACCACTCAGTACCTTTAAATGATTTTTTTTTCATCATGTAGGAATGTTGTATTTCAGCATATTCTAGAGGCTTAGCTCAGTAAAATTATATCTAAATAAGAAAACAACAACTTTCTTTAATTTTTATTGCTTTAACTGATTTGTTTTATTATATTTTATTGAGTACATATATATAATTGTTTTAATGAGAGCTGGTGAAGCCATACAGAGCAACACTTGTTTTTCTTATCTTATTTTTAGTGCAGGGTATTTTGTATGTGCAGCACTTTGGAGACATGTTCTGACTTAAATGTGCTTTATAAATAAAGTCGATTGGATTCGGATTGGAACAAGGTTGTTTTGCAACACTCCTAAATTCTGATTTTGAGAGGTTGTGCAATTTCACCGTTTCTCTGCCAGTTAGGTTGTATGACTTTAAGGAACTGAGATCATACCTTTAACCCACTCTTCCTCTGAAAGGTGTGTCTGTACGGCGGCATCCATCGCAAACATCAGCTGTCTGACATATTTCCACTTTCATGATCAGAATTGTATGATAATATATTGACTCCTTTTATCTTTAACATGCGATGAGAAAAATGAGCAGCAGTTTATTTTATTCTGTTAAACATGAATGTAAAAACAGTCAATGGGGCAAAAACAGACCAACTAATGAACTTTCCAAAGTTCTTCTTTGGATGTTTCTGCCTTTTGTTCTGTTCTCTGTCCAGATGATCCCACAGTGCTTCAGTAATGTTGAGGTCCAGGTTCCCTCCATCAGACCTGTTTCCACTCATCTTCAGTCCAGTTCTTGGGTCATGTGACCTTCAGCCTTTTCTCCTGTTTCATTCATTAAGAACAGCATCTTGACAGCCATGTTTCCATGGAGACCGTTTCTGATGAGGCTAGATGGATCAGCTGAAGGTCTGGATGCACTTCTCCGGTCCTGGTCCAGGTCTTTGCTGTAGATAGGTTTTAATCCTGATTCTTCTTCTTTGGTTCTTGAATGAATCATAGGCCAGAGTTTAACAGCTTAACAAACCAAAACTGATTAATTAGAAAATAGTTGGGTAAAAATCAATGAATGAAAAGTAGTAAAACTTTAATCTGAACTATTGATCATTACCGTTTCAGAATATCAGAAAAATTTCGCTACTTAGAAAAGAAATATGAAGAAAGTTGAGGGGATTGAAGACTTTGAAGAAGTCAGACAAAACATGTTTCGTTGTTTTTGTAAAAGTGAAAGACAGCAGAGGGGAAGTTAGACATATTTCTGCTCCTCTAAACGGTTTATAACTTCTATCAGAAGATGCTGTGATCACACCATTCCAACGGGAGACTAACTTAGCTCGTGTTTGAAGACCTGGTCAGGTCTAACTCATCAGGGTTAGCTGCTGATGCTAGCACCGGCTGCTACTCTACCACACGCCTCCGGTTTAGCTGCTAAGTGCTTTGCATTGAGGTAATATTTCAAACTTGATGTACATCAAGGTACAAAATGCAAAGGACGATGCTGCTGTCCAGTTTTTAAATGAAAATGTCCTGTTTTCTAGGTCAGGTAGTTATTTTTCCCTGCCTGGGTATAAACACAAAACTTTAAAAGTGGACACATTCAATTTAATTCAGCTAAAAATAAAAAAATATATATATTTGATCGGGGCAGAGTTTTCAGATTTCACAGTATGTGGAAAGTAAAAATCAAAGAAGAAAAAGAAGAAACAGGTTGGAAAGTGTCAATTTAAATAGAAAATTCAAAACAATATGAAAGTAATACACAGAATAATATAGTTCGGTAGTATAATGTAACGTTTAATGGAATGATTACGGGTAAAATGATTAACTGTGATAAAATTCTAAATGATTAGTAAAACGTTTCACATTTTAATTATAGTTAAAAGCATGATTGATTACTGCACTTTGGAAAACTCCCAGTGATGCTGCTGATTGGCTGGAAAAGCAGCAGCAGTCTCAGTTTACAATGTTTCATTCATGAAAACATGGTGGAAGGCAATGAAGGCGCCCACGTTGACAGCATTCTGGAGATTTTTACCCCAGAACGATAATGAAAAAAATTATAATCACAATTATTTTGATTGATTTCGAAATCATGATCAATATACACGATTATATACAAAGTTTCATGATATTTCGTGAATTTTGCCAGATTTTGTAACAGGACGATGAAATATCGCGAGATTTCATTAGTAAAATAGATGACACTGCGTTTTTAAATGTCAGTGTGGTATCAGCATATAAAAATATCGCAAAATTTTTGTGAATTCTCGCGAGATTTTGTAACAGAACAATTTAAATATTGCGAGATTTCATTGGGAAAATAGATCGATACCGCGTTTCTAAATGTCAAAGTCAAAATGTCAATATGACCCCTAGTCTTTAGAAGTTTTAAAGTCTGTAAAAAAGAAGTTTTGGGGTGTTTTTTTAGAAACAGCGGGCTGATCGGTTAAATATCGGTTAAAAATCAGTGGGGTGGCCGATGTCCGATACTCAGTTTTAAGGCCGATACCGATAGGGGAACGATTTTATCGTGCATAGTCTGTTCGCTTCAGGATTCTTCTGGCTTCAGTGATGAACGAAAAATAGCGTGTACCATTTACGTACGCGTTACATGTGATAATCGTTTTTTTCCTCAATTACACTGTTTTTATGATCGTGAGAGAGCAAAATTGAAATCATGATCAAAATTAGATTAATTGTCCAACTCTTATCTAGACCCATTTTGGAAATTTTCAAAGTCTATGCTGGGAGGGTATTTCAATAATATCGCGATAACTGTGATCATTTTAGTCACAATAACTGTGATTTGAAATTTTCATATCGTTACATCCCTAGTGTATATGTATATATTGAACAGCACTAGAGTTGTAATGTATTATTACAACTATTACCATAAACTTTACTTATTACTATTGATAGTAATTTTTAGCCTTTTTAGCGTGTTTTAATTTATTTTTTGATGAATGTATGTTGCAAGCTGTGAGCTGCTGGACACCCAAATTTCCCCTTCAGGAGATGAACAAAGTATTTATTTAGGATGTTCGACATCAGCTTTTTTACCGATATCTGACATCCGATATTGTCTAACTCTTAAATTCCAATATCAACCGATACGATATATGCAGAGAACTGTGAGATTTTATCTCTCATATTTTGAGAAATACAACTATACTCTGTTTTGAGAACAAAGATCCCAAAATATCCTTATCTCAGCCAGAGAGGTTCATTTTGGACATCTGGCTGCCAGATATCAGATACTAGCAGGTATTAGATACTACCCTATATCAGATACTAGCAGGTAGACCTTTCGATACCAGCAGGTATTAGATACTACCATATATCAGATACTAGCAGGTATTAGCCAACATGTGGCTAATTCTAATGTTTCTAACAACCTGATAACTTAACCAACAACTTAAAACCAGACATATTATCAGCAGCTTCAAAGCAAGTCAGTCTGTAGCAGCAGCAGCTGCACCGTAGTCACATGACTCTGAAAGGAATGCTGGGAAATGAAGTTCTTCCACAAAAACAGGGACTTTTACACATGCTGGACTGCTGCAAATGGAATAAGATCTCACGAGATTTTGTTGCTTCATAATGTAATTTTACTAACAAAATTTTTTGAGAGATTTCGTTTTTTAAAATATCGGTTAAAAAAAACAGATACTGATATTTTCCGATATCACTTATTAATGCAAATATCTGCCAAAAATATCGATAAGCTGATAATATTGGACATCCCTAGCATGTATGTATGTATCTATCTATCTATCTATCTATCTATCTATCTATCTATCTATCTATCTATCTATCTATCTATCTATCTATCTATCTATCTATCTATCTATCTATCTATCTATCTATCTATCTATCTATCTATCTATCTATCTATCTATCTATCTATCTATCTATCTATCTATCTATCTATCTATCTATCTATCTAAATAACTATATAAACAGGTAAATAAATGAGAGTTGGGTTTGTTGGTCTCTCTGGTGCATCAGTGACAAAATGTTGGTTTGTTAACCTTTTATATAAAGTTTAAGTTTTTCTTTCAGTCGTCTGAGAGCCGTGAGACAAATGCAGTTTTTCTTGCTTTAATGATTCAAACTAATCTGCACTTTAAATATTGAAACTAAACAAGGACAGAAATGATCCCTCGGCAGGGTTTGCAGAAACTTGACGCCCGAGTTCTGACAGCCGCTTCATAAAACGACCACTGCTTGTAAACATCTCACTCTGCTTTTCCACGTGTGTTTCTCATGTGGGTTTTTCACGTGTTTACATTCCTGAGCTTAGATGCCAATAATTAAGAGAAACGTGCATCTCAAGACGGATCCAAATATGCATCAACCATTCCAGATGACATAACAGCTTCACCGATGCTGCCCTGGGCGTTGCAGGTCGGACAGGTTTTTTATTTCTGTCATTTCTGCACGTGCAGCTGTCAGCGCTCTGATTTCGCCTCGCTTTCCTCCAGAAAACTACCGCTGCACGTTCCTAAAGAGGTTTTATTGCTGCTGTCAGAATACCAGACAGCTGACAACAAGATTGAAACGTTTGGTTATGTAAACGAGGATTTCATGAGAGCAGAAATGTTGGTCCCCACGCAACAAACTGGTTCTCATGACATTAATAATAAAATCCGTCTGATCAGGATTTTGTTTGATTTTTTTTCTAAACTGTGAAGCATTTTGATTTATAGACTTTTTTCTGAAGTGTAGGCTGTTTTTTTTTTTTTTTTTTATGCAACTCTTTTTAAATACAACCTAAAACAAAAAAAATATGATTTAAAAATACAATAAAGGCAAAACAAAGCAAATGATCAGAAATAAAAATGAAAGTATTGGCATCAAGGTCATGGAAATGTGAGTATAAATCAATAAAAGCACAATTCAGACAAAAAAAATTAGCTTATCTTGTAAATAAGCAACAAGCCCAAAAGATATTTAATAGATGTCTAATGGTCCTTAAACGTCTAGGCTAAAATCAGTCCATCACTGGTCTAAAAATGAAAGTTTTTTAGCCGTCTAAGCTTAAACTAAATTCAAACTACACTGTACATTTATCAGTGACTGGCTTAATGTTTTAATCCAACATTTGCCATCATTTATACAACCTACAGTCATTTTTTAATCTAATATTTAAGAATAATGGATTAAATTGTAACGTCTAGATTAGGGCTAAAATTTGGACCGATTATAGTTGTCTAATAGACGTCTTTGGCTCAGTGGGTAGCATTTATTCAAAGACTTAAAATCCACAATGATCCATTATACCTTTTTATCCCATTTTCTCATAAAACATCACTATCACTGCTATGTTGCTAAGAGACCTCTATTTAGACCTGGAAATGATAATGAAGCCACTTCCAGTCAAACTTTCCACCAATCAGAGAGCTTAGATTGACGGTAATGTCCAATCAGGATCAGCCAAAGATTAACAAGTGAGCAGTGCGAAGCTGATAAACAGGAGCAGATTAAACTCTGGAAACTCTATTAGTTTTATCTGCATTAAGCTGAAAGTTTTCAAATCTTTATGATGGATGTTTTAAACTTTGCAGAGCAATGAGGAATGTTTTCACATCGTCCAGCAGAAATCAGAGAAGAAGTCGTTCAATGCTTTAGAGAAATCCTCAGGTCGTCTGTTTCCCTCCCACAGCTCATTCTACAGAGATGCCACCATCCCTCCTCCTCTCCCTCCTCCCCCTTCTCTTCCTCACCTCCGTCTGGATGCTGGAGTTTAGTTACCACAACAACCGTGAGATTGAGCAGTACCTCCTCCAAGTCAACGCATCCCACCCAGACATCACACACCTGTACAGCATCGGCAATTCGGTCAGAGGTAAGGACCCACCTGCCTGCTCGCCTGAGGCAGTGACGGGTGTTGCAACATGTTCTGTGACCTGATCTCAACCGTGTCAGGGACGAGAAGTGATTTTTTAATTTCACAGCAGTCGTTTAATTGGAAAAAACCCAGTATTTTGTCACGATTGTCTTGTTGTAATAACACAATGCCAACACAAGGTGGAGTCAATTTACCAAGCGGTATTCCAGCTGCTGAAAAAAACTAAAAAACGCTTCACTGTTGCAGGGCTCTGCTACAGAATATGAGCCGCTGTGAGAATTCATGCTTACGGCGTACGAAAGCAACAATCAGTAAAAACATCTGTGCAAGTAAAGCTAACATGAGCTAGCTAGCAAGTCTACCGCAAATATGAACAGTGGAGCATCCAACAGAAGGCCCATAAAACCAAACGTAATTTATTTAGTTATTAATAAAGAACTTTTTTTTAAAAAAGTAATTACGGTATTTTCCGGATTACAAGTCGCACCTTTTTTCATAGTTTGGTGGCTTGTGCGACTTATATATCAAATTATATACAATTTAACATATTTTTAAGTCTCAATTCATATTGACTGACATGAGCCAAGGAGTAAATATTACCATCTAGTGTCAAAAGAAGGTGCTCTAAGCTTGTGATGCGCATATACTGCTCCAAGGGCAAAAATCCCAAAATAGCCTTATCTCAGTGAGAGGAGTTTATTTTGGATATCTACTATACGGCCTGTACGGTGAAACAAATCCTCAAAAAACATGTTTATCCTTCTTAGTTATGATGTTTAAGATCATTTACAGGCATTCATTTTGGAATCGCACTGATTGGGTAATTTTTACCAGTAACAAGTGGATGTGAAAAATAAAAAAATCACCCTATTTTAAATAAATAAATGCGACTTATAGTCCAGTGCGACTTATATATGTTTTTCCTGTTCATGATGCGTTTTTTGACTGATGCGACTTATACTCAGGAGCGACTTATAGTCCAGAAAATACGGTAAAAGGAGCTTTACATGATTAGACCGTTTTTGCTGGATAAAAGCTCCATCACAAACCCAAATAAAACACACTCCCCACATCTCATTTTGCACAAACATGAACTTTAATCTCCAGCTTCTGCCTCTTCAACTGAACACTAATATCAAAATCTAAATGGAAATAAACGTCAGGTTTGATGCTGCTGTGAGGAAATGATGTCTCTGTTCACACCGGGTGTCATCCCACCTGTGATCAGAGGGGGCGCCACTTCAGGAACAACCCAGATGTGGGCAGACCAGGGTCGATACCACAGATACAGGGCTGCGATGCATGAGCCTGCACCCACCCAGACGACGGCGATCACTGCAGCAGCGACTTAGCAGAAAAGCAGGTGTAGCCCAGGCGTGGAGGATCCCCACAGGGACAACTGGAGTTAAAAACACTTAAAAGTACACACAAATAAGAGCAGCAGGTATAAAGTATAAATAAAGGAGATCATAAAAACCGTACTAGGGTAAAACAGAAGAATAGAAACAGAATGAAAAATAAATAGATAAATATGTACAGTCGTCCTCAAAGTTATTCATACCCTCCCATTAAAGAAAAGACTAAATTCATAATAGTAATTCAAATAAAAATAAACTGGATGATTTACAGGGAAAAAGAAAGCAGAAAAAAATATGAATTTATGGTAATTTTGTACGTTTTTGTGTGTCCACGAGGATCACAAGTGGCTGCAAAATTCCTCTACTGAGTATAAAAGACATGTGAGTGGAAAAGACACTGGATTTAAAAAATATATATAATATAAACATTTTGCTCCTTGCTGCAACACAGCTGAAATGATCAAGTAAAACAAAAAAAAGACCAAAATGGACTAAAGTGTCCTGAGGAAGGTAGACTGGCAGATTTTTACTAATGCAAACTTTTCTTTCTTTTCTTTCTAATAAATCCCTGCACATATTTCTTGTTTAATGAAGAAATGAAGTGTGAGAGTTTTAAAAGTGCGCATTTGCAGCACAGATTGCTCTCATCAGTAAATGAAGCCACTTTATTTGGCATTAAGAGCAACTTCACACACTAACACACACAGACACAGTGGATGGTGTTTAACTGATGAAGCATCAGGTGTCAATCACCATGGCAACCAGGACACTGGCTGCATGTCTGCTGGTGTGATCATGTAACAGCACTGAAGGCGCTGGTTCATTTAATCTGGGACGACTTAATCCGGCTAATCACGCTCACACAGACACACACAGCTAATCGGAGGTAATCCAGGACACCAGCTGGCTTGCTTCCAGGATGTGTGTGTGTTTGTGTGTGTGTGCATTTTTGGTTGTCACCCTGCCCGCCTGCAGTGAGGAAATTTTTCCTTCAGGTTGCTGTGATGACTTGTTCACGCTCCGCTGTGATTCACTGTCGTGTGTGTGTGTTGGACTTGCAGAGGCTTGCAGAGCTTCATTCATTCAGTCTTCTGCTGCGCAGCTTTCAAAATAGCTACTGCACTCGTGCTGACATGGAAACTTTCCTTCTTCTCTGAAGCCGGCTGCCTGACTGAAGCAGCTGTAACGTAAAAGCTGCAAAAGCAGAAACAAGGAGGAAAAGAGGCTTAGGGGAGCAAACAGGACCTGCAGGACTCTTTCATACGCCGTCGTCCTGCACCCAGATAAGATTTACTCAGTATCGGTATCGTTCTGTACCAGTTCCTGCCAGGGTACCGTTAAGATTCTGGACAAACGATACTGATATCGATACTTAACTGTAACATAATCACAGTAAATAAGGAAAACAGACTCGCTTCCTTTATTCTCACCTTTACATCCAGGCCTCTTCAACACCGTCCAAACAAGTGTTCTGCACCACTGGATCTTTTAACATCGAGTAATATTTTTACTGTTCACTAGGGATGTTTGATATAGGCTTTTTTATCTGATATACCGATATTGTCCAACTCTTAAATTCCGATATCCAAAATCAACCGATACAAATATATGCAGAAAACTGTGAGGTTGTACTTCTCATATGAATAATACTGTACAATAGATGCTAAGCCGTGCACTTTACTTTATTACTCTCCATAGTAATTTTTAGCCTTTATATCATGTTTTAATTAATTTTCTTAAGAATGGATGTTGCAAGCTGTGAGCTGCTGGACACCCAAATTTCCCCTTCTGGGGATGAACAAAGTATTTATTAGGGATGTTCGATATTGGCTTTTTTTTTTACTGATATCTGGTGTTGTCTAACTCTTAAATTCCAATACCCAATATCTACCAATTTATGCAGAGAAGTGTGAGATTGTATCTCTCATATTTTGAGAAATACAACTATATTCTGCTCTAAGAGCAAAGATCCCAAAATATCCTTATCTCAGCCAGAGGAGTTCATTTTGGACATCTGGCTGCCAGATATCAGATACTAGCAGGTATTATCAACATGTGGCTAATTCTAATGTTTCTGACAACTTGGTAACTTAACCAACAACTTAAAACCAGACATATTATAAGCAGCTTCAAAACAAGTCAGTCTGTA
Organism: Atherinomorus stipes; assembly: GCA_023101725.1. NCBI lineage: Eukaryota > Metazoa > Chordata > Actinopteri > Atheriniformes > Atherinidae > Atherinomorus > Atherinomorus stipes. The sequence continues at coordinate 80,797 of JALJCO010002160.1, read as the reverse complement.
GCAGCAGCAGCTGCACCGTAGTCACATGACTCTGAAAGGAATGCTGGGAAATGAAGTTCTTCCAGGATAACAAGGACTTTTCTACCTGCTGAACCTGCTAATGGAGCAAGATCTTGCAAAAGTTTGTTGTTCCATAACTAAATCTTGCGAGATTTCATTTATCAAAATATCGGCCAAAAAAACCAATACCGATATTTTCCAGTATCACATTTTACTGCCAATATCATCTGATAATATTGGACATCCCTGCTGTTTACTATAAATTATCTTATAGCATCAATTAGAGTATTGATAGATATCGGTATCGATAAGAAGTATCATTATTTGTATCAGTATCTATAAAATCATAAAAATATACAGTTGTCCTCCAAATTATTCATACCCTATATTTATTTACTGAAGAAAAAAACAGCTGTCAGTGAAATAAGTTGAAATTGACAAAAGTAATAATAAATAAAAATGACATGAAAATCATTACATTGATTTTGAATTGTGGTTCCACAGAAATATTAAACAAACAAACAAAAATAAAACAAGAAGAAGCATGATGGCTCGAAGATAAAATTTTGTTGAGCAACACTTTGAGAAAATTACTGCAACAGATGTTTTCTCAATGTTCAAAAAACCTCACACCTGTTGACAGGTATGTTGGTCCACTGGTCATGGGAAAGGTGCTTAAATTTATCTGGGACAACTTTGTTTGTTTGTTTGTTTTTTATTATCCTTATTTTCAACCACAATTCAAAAGCAATATTTTATTCCACTAAATTATCATTTTGCACATTTTTATTTATTATTTGTTTCTTTTTGTTTCTTGTCATTTGAATTACTATTGTGAATTTAGCAGTTTCTTTAATTTGAGGTTATGAATAATTTTGAGGACAACTCTACATCCCTACCAGCATCCTCTCAGTAATGTTATCTGATGCAAATTGTTCTTAAAAAGATCCAGTTCATGGACTAAATTATCCTTAATCTGCTGAGAATTACACAAGAAGCAATAAAATGGCAGAAAACTGCAGTTTGGACCAGATATGTTGGAATAATAACTAATTTTTTTCTTATTTTCAGTCAAACATAATCAAGTTAGACATGAACAGTGAATCATGGCTGCAGCTCAGACCTGATTCAAACCTTCTGAACAGAACCTGGAAACCAGCGAGTTGCTGCCACAAGGGGCATTATGATACCTGAATGGTAGCTGCTTTCACTTTAGTCTTTCCTGTAGAGGTGGAGATTTTCAATATCTTGATTTTTGTTATATTTTGTCTAATTTAAATGCTTCGTTTTAGTATGATTATATGTTGGGTATTAAAGACACACAACGGAACTTTCAGCAGTTTTCTCAGTGACACGCCCCCTATCGGCGGCTAAACTAGCATCCATCTTGTTCGTACCTGTACTGTAAGCTCACTCCAGCCAGTAAAAGACAGTCTTATCTTGACTCTTGTTCTGTCCCTTCCTCTGTTTCTTTTCCTCTCTTCCTCCGGTGATGTTTCCTTGCGTTTCTTTACCGAATTCGACATGATGCGCACTCAAAACACCCGCGATGTTGATACTCGGTTTACATCCGGTTGCTAGTGAGTGATGCGGTGCTGCAACCAATAGATGGCTGCAACGTCACGGTCGCGTCCCGGATGGGAATCTTACATAGTGCGGTTTCTGAGCCCCGGGACGGCTCTGGGCACTGACAGCTCGAAAATGCGCTTAATGAATGTTGGTGTGACATCAAAACGAGTCAGAAACACAGATTTTTAAGGTCTAAAAGTTACGTTGTGTGTCTTTAAAAACTAAACTAAAAATCACAGAAATCTGCAAAATTTAAGAATCGCAATTTAAATCGACTCAGCACCCAAAAATTAGATAAGCATCACATCTACTTTCCTGCTCATTTTTTCTTGTGACAGAAAAATGTAATTAGTTTTTATGGTGAAAGTTCATGATGTAAAACTTACCCAGAATCCTGTTTGCAGGCACTGACAGCTACATGTATGGATGTGCACAGAGGAATAGAAAAAATTACATCATTTTTACACAGATTTGTGTTTCTTTGGGGTTTTTTTTTGGGGGGGGGGGGTTCTCGTTATTATCAACCTCACCAGATTTTTCCATCAGTTTAATATATTCTGTTTATTTGATTCAAACTTTGTTTAATTTACAGAATCCAAATATGTTTCTGTGACCCAAAGTGACCATGTACAGTAGTTCGCTTTACTTTTAACAGACGCTCTATTGTTAGCCCAGGAGGTAAATAAGGGAAGACGTTACTGAGGTCACCAGGTTTGACCGCTACAGCACCGAGGTTCAGCCTGGAGTTTGTTATTTGTGAGTCAGAGATTGACGAGGAATAAATGTTGCTGAGCTGCTGTAAGAAGTGATCATGTGGACGTTCTATCGATATAAAGCAGAACAACAGAGAAAGGCTCATCACCCGAAGTCTGGGGAAGTCTTAGCTCCATTAACAATAATACCTTTAAATGGTCTTTAAACTACAGTATTTTTTTAAGCATTTTATCTTAGAAAAATAAAAGATAAACATCAGAAAATCAATAATAAAGTGTCACTAATGCTTAAAAAAGCTGATTTTATGATTTGAATTAGCATCATTCCCTTTAAAGTCTAAATCCAAGTTAAACTAAATTCACTTATGAACAACTACACAACTGTTGAGAGGTCAGACGGCTCCAGATGAGATCTGTCGTTTCAGCCCACCCAGGAGTAAACGCTTGTTATTCAGGCTGGAAAAATTCAGTGTGATGTTGTCATCTGTTGCACAAATAGACTAAATTATCTAATTCATTACTTAGCTGAGTCATTACAGCCTTAAACTGAGTCGAGGCTTAAAGTCCAGACCTACAACCTTCTAATCTTTACTCCCTGTTGTTTGTTTGTTCACTAACAGATTGATGGAAAAAAATAGCTTTTCTCGGATAGTTTCTGATGTCTTTCCTCCTTGGCATTGCTTTAGTTTTAAGTTATGAGGTTTCTGTTGATCTCAGGTTGCATTTTTACATTTTTGAGACCCGTTTCAGGTCTTTTTCCGGTGGCCGTATGCCTCTCATGAGGGAATACAGCTTGCTGTAGGATTTATTCATTTAACTGCTGTTAGAGAACAAACACGTTTTTACAGCATGAAGACAGAGAAACAAAGGAAAAAGCTCTGTTTGCTCTCTGTGTTCCTCAGGTCAGCAGCTGTGGGTGTTAGCTCTGGGTGCTAGCCCTCGCCGTCACACCGTCGGCATCCCGGAGTTCAAATATGTGGCGAACATGCATGGAAATGAGGTGAGACACACACACACACACACACATACAGAACAACTCCTCACTGTGGACAGGAAGCAGGACTAAAGGGAGACTAAAGAGATCCACAAAAGCCTTTCAGAGTCGGACACACTCCACACACCCTTTTGTTTGCAGACGGCAGACTGTGAGGTGGCCTGTATTATTCCCAGATGAAAGCAGACAGTACGCTGAGTCAACATTTACATGTTAGAAACCAGATTTGAGGATGTTAATTCAATTAAAACAGCAGGAGAGCCAACAGGAAGGACTCGGGGAGAGAAAAGAACTTTACTGATGGTGTTTATCCAGCAGCTGGAGCATTTGTCTGGAGAAAGACCATCAGAAAAGAAAGTTCTTTTCTCTCCCCGAGTCCTTCCTGTTGGTTCTCCTGCTGTTTTAATTGTTTTAATTTTAATAAACCGTATGAATAAAGTTTATTATCAAACTCACATCCACCTGGATTGTAACGAGACAGTTTGATTCTGATGGTAGGACTGGGTTTCAGTCACGTAATGATCTGAATTATTCTGGTGAACAAAGCTGTGGTCAAGCTAACCATGGCTGGAGGGATGGATGAGGGATGGAGGGATGGATGAATGGAAGGATGGACGGATGAAGGATGGATGCACGGATGGAGGGATGGATGAATGGATGGATGAGGGATGCATGGATAGAGGGATAAATAGATGGATTGATGAATGCATAGATGGATGGATGGATGGAGGGTGCATAGATGGGTGGATGGATACATGGATGGATGACTGCATTGATGGATGGATGGATGGATGGATGGATGAACAGATGGATGGAAGCATGGATAGAGGGATTAATAGATGGATTAATGAATGCATAGATGGATGGATGGATGGAGGGATGGAGGATGCATGGATGGATGGATGGAGAGATGAATGAATGGAGGGATGGATGGATGAATGCATGGATGGATGGATGGATGGATCATGGATGGATGGAGGATGCATGAATGAATGGATGGAGGGATTCATGGATGAATAGACGGAAGAATGGATGGATAGATGGATGGATGGACAGACGGATGGATGGATTAATATCATGGATGGATGGATGGATGGATGGATGGATAGAGGATGCATGAATGGATGGATGGATGGATGGATAGAGGATGCATGAATGGATGGATGGAGGGAGGGATGGATGGATGGAGGGAGGGATGGATGGATGGATGGATGGATGGATGGATGGATGGATGGCTGGATGGATGGCTGGATGGATGGATGGATGGAGGGAGGATGCATGAATGGATGGATGGAGGGAGGGATGCATGGATGGATGGATGGATAGAGGATGCATGAATGGATAGATGGAGGGAGGGATGGATGGATGGATGGATGGATGGATGGATGGAGGGAGGATGCATGAATGGATGGATGGAGGGAGGGATGCATGGATGGATGGATGGATAGAGGATGCATGAATGGATGGATGGAGGGAGGGAGGGATGGATGGATGGATGGATGGAGGATGCATGAATGGATTGATGGAGGGAGGGATGGATGGATGGAGGATGCATGAATGGATGGATGGAGGAGGGATGCATGGATGGATGGATGGATAGAGGATGCATGAATGGATGGATGGAGGGAGGGATGGATGGATGGATGGATGGATGGATGGATGGATGGATGGAGGATGCATGAATGGATGGATGGAGGGAGGGATGCATGGATGGATGGATGGATAGAGGATGCATGAATGGATGGATGGAGGGAGGGATGCATGGATGGAAGGAGGGATGGATGGATGGATAGATGGATGGAGGGATGGAAGGAGGGATGTATGGATGGATAGATGGATGGAGGGAGGATGCATGATTGGATGGATGGAGGGAGGGATGCATGGATGGATGGATGGATAGAGGATGCATGGATGGATGGAGGGAGGGATGGATGGATGGATGGATGGATGAATGGATGGATGGATGAATGGATGGATGGAGGGATGGATGGATGGATGGAGGGAGGTGCATGAATGGATGGATGGAGGGAGGGATGCATGGATGGATGGATGGATAGAGGATGCATGAATGGATGGATGGAGGGAGGGAGGGATGGATGGATGGATGGATGGAGGATGCATGAATGGATGGATGGAGGGAGGGATGGATGGATGGAGGATGCATGAATGGATGGATGGAGGGAGGGATGGATGGATGGAGGATGCATGAATGGATGGAGGGAGGGAGGGATGCATGGATGGAAGGAGGGATGGATGGATGGATAGATGGATGGAGGGATGGAAGGAGGGATGTATGGATGGATAGATGGATGGAGGGATGGAAGGAGGGATGTATGGATGTATGGATGGATAGATGGATGGAGGGATGGAAGGAGGGATGTATGGATGGATAGATGGATGGAGGGATGGAAGGAGGGATGTATGGATGGATAGATGGATGGAAGGATGCGTGGAAGCTTTTTGTTGGCAGTCGTCATCAAGCATCACATAAGAAGATAAAGTTTACAAGTACAATTTTTATAAGAATATAAATGACGTATTCAGTCATTTTTGAAAGTATGTGCAGTCATGACAGGATACATTTTATATCACAACACACAGTCAGTCATAATCTTGGATAAGCAGTGGGGACACTGCCAGTCTCACTGCTTATGGAGGACATAGCAGGTATTTCTTTTGTACTTCTATTTATGATAAAAAAAAATTCCACAGAGAACTTGAAGAGGAATCATCGGTCCATATAACAACATGTTAGTGTAGCAGCACCGAGTTGTTAGTGATCATCATGATTTACCGCTGCCTTGTTCTTGGAAAAATTGCATGATTATGTGTTGTTTATTAACCAGTAACACCAAAGTTGGCTGCTGTTGTCATGGTGACACCTTATACTGCAGTTGTAGATGCTCACAAATTGGCTGTTTTGGAGTCTATTTTTTCTGAGCTGGTTCAGCTGGAACGGCAACTAGCTGGTAATAACGCCGCCTACTCCCGGGCGCTTAGAATTACGAGGCACCCAGAATGCACCGTCTGTCATGTACCATGTGTCGTGAGAGTTCGTGAGTCACTGTGCGAGCTTGAATGCGGCGGTTTCTGTCAGATCCACAAACCTAAAGACGTCTGTCCCTGAGAAAAGTAACGGTGCGCCCAAATGAAAAAGAAACTGAGATTTCGTTACCAAATTTTCAGTAGTTACACATTAATTTATTCAGTTTGGTTTCCATTTCAAACATTAAGAATAAGGATAGACCGATACATCGGCTGGTCGATACTTTAGGCAGATATTTGTGGGGGGTTTTCTGGTATTGACATTTGCCGATATGTCAGTTGTGTTGGCAGATACCACCACTTGGCATAATATATTATATATATATATATATATATATATATATATATACATACAGTGTATATATATATATATATATATATACAGTGTATATGTATTTATGTATATATATATATATATATATATATATATATATATATATATATATATGTGTGTGTGTGTTACAAATTTAATTTACTTTTTCATTTTATCCTTAAAATATATTATATAACTTGGGAGATAAATGCAGTATCAACCCCAAATATCAGCTGAGGCTGATTTAAAAATATCGGTATCTGCCCCAAAAAATCTGTATCAGTCGATCCCTAATTAAAATCTAATCCATTCTCATCTAAATAAACTGAACATGCAGTTTAAGTTCTGTTAAAGGGAACAGATTTGACCATTAAAAGAAAAAAGTTACAGTATTCCTACTTTCCCTAAGTATAATATTTATTTTTATAAGCTGTAATTTTATTGCTGTTATTTTTAGGGAGAAGTAACTATAACTAATTATATTTTTAAAATACAACCCCAACACTCAAAGTGAGGCAGCATCCTAGGATAAAAAAAAAAAAAAAAAGTTGTGAAGTTTGATTTCTCAGCCGAGGAACGTTGCTAGGCAACCACGGCTCCAGAAATGTATGCAATACTGTCACTGTGCCATAAAATGGTCCACAAACACACATTCTCAAGGTCAGAAAGTTATATAGTGTTACTTTAATGACCCCTAACCGGCATCCGGTTGCCGTAGTTACAGCACACGGCTGATCACGTTGGTTGTGAGAGTCAGTGGAAATGTCCTTAAAGGGACGAGTCACGCCTGGACACACATGTAGAGGCAGCAAACAGAGTCAGTAGAGTGTGTCGCCCAGAGGAAACGTCTGGAAAAAGACTTTCTCTCTGTCTGCACACACACACACACACACACACACATTACAGCAGCAGTGATGCCGAACTGGAAAGGCGTCCCGCAGCCTTCAGATCCCCAGACAAAAGTCTGTGTAGCTGAAGTTTATTTCTTGTGAAACAGCCCAACTAAATCACCTCATTTATACGGAGAAGATGAAGAAACTAGTTTAGTTTGAGCGGTGACAACAGCTGACGAGGCAGCGAGATTAAACAAAGTGACAGCTTAATTAAACTATCTCCTCTCCGTCGTCCATGTTTTCTCGTCACAGCAGCAGTTCTGCACCAAGCACAGCCCACGCTGCTCCTGCTGGAAATATCCTGTGGTCACAAAAATGTCCCTTTTTTTGTCTCTAGCTCTTAAAACTCCAAGTTTTTTCTATTTTTGGACTACCTAGTATGTTTTTATGTGAAAGCTCATGTAGGAACTCAAGCAGACATTTCGGTTGAAACCTAGCAACCATCATTCAGCTCATAAGCCTCTTGAACTTTATTCATTCGCCTTCCATACTTGCTTCGTACTGTTTAGGATAATAGGGTATTTTCATGGGGAGTACGGAGTTTATCCCAGCTCTCACCGGGCGAGAGGCGGGGGCACAGCCTGGACACGTCGCTGAAACAGAGATGGCTTATTAACCTGCATCCAGCAATTATTAATCCAAACATTACAGGGATTGCTGTAAGATTCTTTGAAGACAAAACATGATGAATCATCCCCATTTTCTTTGTTTTAACAACCAAAATTTCGAAATCTAATAAAGAAAATGCAGATATCTAAAGGTCCATGGTGTAACTATGATAAGTCAGACTGGTTATAATCAGGTTGTGAAAATATCTTGTTCCAGACTCTCAATAGGAGGAAGGTTTCCACTCTTTCCTGCTTTAATGTAAATAGAAATGTATTCTTTGTTGTCTTTAATGTGAACATTTTAAAGCTCAAAAGACAGAATGTGGTTCAGTTATTTCCTTCAAAGATCAGATTTAATCTACTTTAAATGGAAAATGATGTAACTTTATTTTCCACTTACCCTCATGGTGAGCAAGACTCTGGAGCACTTTTTTAATATCTCAAATGCAGCTGGCGATCAGAAACGAAGACTTCTCGTTTCCCCCCAACTTTCATGTAATGGAGTTCGCTAGGGACCAAGCCAAAAGGTCATAAAAGTCCACAAAAACTTGTCAATATTCTAGTCCAACGTAATCCAAGTGTCCTGAGTGGGTAGCGTCCAGAATTTACTCGAAGCATCATCATTTACTATATTTTTAGAGCCTAAACAGTACTACATCTTACTTTCGCGAAGCGCGCACAAGCGCATTCACGAAACTACGGAAGCCTCGGCGTTCAGAGCCTACTCTGCCGATAATACAAGCGTAGAAGAAGAAATTCACTGTTTACATTGTGCTAAGAGCGCCAGAGCTGCAGACAAACCCGGACAAACACAAGAGGGTCCAAGAGGGGTTGGATTTTGATTTAAAACAAGAAAAGAAAGAAAAAGAGAACGCGCGATCTTATCAGCCGCGCCTTCCGTAGTTTTGTGAACGTGCATCGGCGTACTTGCAGGAGATGCGATGTAGTACTATTTAGGCTCTAAAAATATACTAAATGACGTCGTTTTGAGTAAATTCTGGACGTTACCCACTCAGGACACTTGGATTACATTGGACGAGCAGTATGGAGGAATATTGACAAGTTTTTGTGGACTTTTATGACCTTTTTGGCTCGGACCCCAGCAAACTCCATTATATGAAATGGGTGGAAACCAGAAGCCTTCCTGATCTCCGGCTGCATTTGAGATATTAAAAAAGTGCTCCAGAGTCTTGCTCACCATGAGGGTAAGTGGAAAATAAAGTTACATCATTCTGTGGGTGAACTATTCCTTTAATTCAATGTGTGTAAAGCCACTTTCAGACTAAGTCCATCCAGCCTTTCTTTAACTGGACTCGTCTTTTCAAACATGTCACTTCCTCGCGGACTTGTTGCGCCCCAGGTCATACATCAGGAAATGTTCTGGATGAGTCAACACAGCCGCACTCTCCCTTCATCCCTAACCCGAACATTTTCTTACGGCGTGCCGCAACATTTCTGCTCTGACATGTACATCTCAGAGGTAAAAGAGTGGAACGTTTGTCTGAATGCAAACGATAGAAAAGACTAAGTCCAAACTATTATTGCTTTCCAGTCTGAAAGTGTCTTATGTGTTTAGGATTATTTCACGGGGTTGTTGGATAATTGTAAAAAATAACATTAATGAAGCCTGCATTTATCAAATGAATTTGGGATTTCATTTTTTATTATTAGAGATGTCAAAATCAACATGTTAATGCTAGTTTAATTAGCATTAAGATGGAGAATGTTGCTTAGTCGCCCTCTGACCTTTTTGACCTTTCCTGCACATTTTAAAGACACACTACAGAACTTTTTACAATTTTCTCAGCGACGCCCCTCTATCGACGGCTAAACTAGCATCCATCTTAATCCTACTTGTGAGCTCACTCCAGCCAATAAAAGACAGTCTTATCTTGATTCTTGTCTTCTCTCTTCTGTCCCTTCCTCTCCCTCTTTTCTCTGATTTTCCCCCCTCTTTTCCCCCGTTCCTTTTTATATTTTTTTTTTTTTAAGATCCCCCTAAAAAAAATTCTTATTCTTCAAAAACTTCTTTTTTACAGACTTTAAAACTTCTTAAGACTAGTGGAGGAGATTATTTTCATATGCTGATATCATATTGGCATTAAAAAACGCAGTATCTGTCTATTTTACTAATATAATCTTGCAATATTTCATTGTTCCGTTTTGAAATTTCGCAAGAATTCACCAAAATTTTGCTTTATTTTCATAAACTGTAATCATATTGACATTTAAAAACACGGTATCGATCTATTTTACTGACGTAATCTTGCGATATTTCATCATTCTGTTATAAAATCCTGTGAGAATTCATGAAACATCGCAAGATTTTGTAAGTAAAGTAGATAAATGCTGCGTTTTAAATATCGATTTGATATCGGCATATGAAAATGTTGTGATATTTCAGTGTATCGATTTTTTTCCACCCTATTTTTCAAGTGTTGGAAACGGATAACAAAACTGCTATTTGGAATGATTGTTTATTTTTTTTAGTTTTAAAATCGGTATCGATATCGGTTATCAGCCACATGTGTTTTAAAATATCGGCGCGGCAAAATTCCAATATCGTGCATCCCTACAAAAAATCAGTTGTCATGCCTTTTTTAACTGTTGTGCTTCGGGTCACACTTAACATCAAAACTACGTAGTTCCACGCAGCACGATGAATGATGGTGGAGGAGCTTTGATTTCGGATACAGTTGAGGCAGCATGTTCCAACAAGCTAACATCTCGCTAGTTTGCATGAAAATGGGAGGCGCTCGCAAGGCAGCTTATAGGGGAGCAGTCGAACATGGAGTCGAACAGAGCTTATCAACTCACAGCTCATCATCAATAAATAAAATTCGGTATTGATCAATATTCAACACATAGAGCTCACAGTTCGGTATGCATCTGTATTGAACGGTTCAATATGAATATTTTTGCACCCCTTATAAACAAATTTGTGACTCATGCCGTGTTAAAGATCCATCCATCGTACACCAACGTTATCTTAGAGTTCAGGGAGTACTGCTGGAGGGAACATGAACGACAAGTATCAGCCTTATCATCCATTTCAGCACAACTCATTATTAAAGAAATTAAGTTTGAAAGGGGGAAAAATTCAAGATCACAAAATGCTTCTAAATGTTTGCAATTAAACACAGAACAGTAGATTAGATAATAGTTGTGTATTAAAGACAAGTCTCCATTCCTACATTACTGGATCAGAAGTTTCTCTTCTGCTTCTGAACAACGTCATGTTGAAACATCCTCTGGCTTCTCCCGTCCGGATGGTCTGATTGTCTGTGACGCTTGCTTCCTGTTTCTAAGCTTTGTTTAACAACAGCTTCCTAACAGGATTTAGATATAAAAGCAGTGAACATGAGGAAAGAATGTGTACACCTCACATGCACGCAGGCTAAATGAAATGTGAATATTTCCTCCAGCAGGTGACGCATGTGATCAGAACATGTGCAACAACTTGTTTACTCAGATGGCTATAAACTCCACTCACAAGTCAATTTACGATGCCTCACGTGCCTCACGTCGTAGTTTTTTTTGTATTTTTATTCTTTTATCCAGCCCTTCTGTACCTGGCTCCGCCTCCTTTCAGAAATCTGCTGCACCTTTGGATTGTGCAGCAGTCCAGGTTGTTCCACCTGCCTCGCTGCTGCCTCTTTTATTAACTCTGCATTATCTCTGATAATAATAAAACTGTAATACATTTTATTTCTGGGCGCATTCATGACAGTAAAGATGAAATAAAGTCACACTGAAACAGTAAAATAAAAGCTGTAAGCTGTTTGGGTTTCCGTGCACTTCTACACGATGATGTGGACATTTATTCCTTCAAGCTCCCATGTTGTAACATACGATATTGGGATTTTGGCCGATATCCGATATGCTGATATTTTAAAACTCATGTAGCCGATAACCGATATTGATACCAATATTAAAGCTGAAAAAAATAAGCAGTCATTGCAAATAGCAGTTTTGTTATCCGTTTCCAACACTTTGGAAAAAGGGGTGGGAAAAATATCGATACTCTGGAATGTCGTGATATTTTCATATGTCAATATCAAATCACTATTTAAAAATGCGCTATCGATATATTTTACTTACAAACTCTCACGAGATTTCATCATTCTGTTAAAAAAATCTCCTGATATTTCATGAATTCTCATGAGATTTTGTAACAAAATGATAAAATATCGTGAGATTTCGTCAGTAAAATAGATCGATACTGCATTTTTAAATGTCAATATGATATCAACATAAGAAAATATTGCGAAATCTTTGTGAATTCTCGCAAGGTTTCGTAACAGAACAATAAAATAACAAGATTTCATTAGTAAAATAGATCAATTTCGCATTTTTAAATGTCAATATGATATCAACATAAGAAAATATTGCGAAATCTTTGTGAATTCTCGCAAGGTTTCGTAACAGAACAATAAAATAACAAGATTTCATTAGTAAAATAGATCGATACCGCATTTTTAAATGTCAATATGATATCAGCATATGAAAATATCTCAAAATTTTTGTGAATTCTCACGAGTTTTCGTAACAGAATGATTAAATATCGCGAGATTTCATTAGTAAAATAATCAATACTGCATTTTTAAATGTCAAAATGATATACAGTAAGCATATGAAAATATCACAATATTTCAATGTATTGATTTTTTTCCCACCCCTAGTCTTTAGAAATTTTAAAGTCTGTAAAAAAGAAGATTTTGAAGAAGTAGTACTTTGTTTTTTTTTTAGACTTTAGAAACAGTGGCCTGATTGGTTATATATCGGTTAAATATCGTGGGGTGGCCGATGTCCGATACTCAGTTTTAGGGTCGATTATATTGTGCATCCCTAGTGTAGATCCATCTCTGCATACCATCTTTCACAGCAGCAGTAATCAAACTGGGGCCAAGACCCCCTCCTAAGATGATTTCAGGGGTTCACCAGATCATCGTAAAAACAAGTAAATGAATAAAAAAAAATAGCCTACATTTATCATTCAAATATCATGGAAAAATAGCATTTCTTTTTAGCAAAAAATGCATAAACAACAAGCTGATTTAATCCACTGAAAACCATTTTATTTCCCTTTTTCTTAAGACTCTGATAGTTTCAGGCCTTACATTAGAGGAAAGCTGCAGGAGGATCAATATAATACTGCATATCACACAATTATCCACTTGCTCCTCATTGATTGGAGATAGCGAACACCATAATGTGTTATCTTGGGGGTTGTGGATCAAAAAACGCTTGAGAACCACTGCTTTACAGAATATTTTCACATCATCTCATCCAGAACAACCACCCCCCCCCCAAAAAAGGTCACTCAACACAAAAAGGTCCATAAAAGTCCACAAAAACTTGGCAATATTCCTCCATGCTGCTCGTCCAGTGTAATCCAATCCAAGTGTCCATGATCTACTCGAATCATATTTTTATAGCCTAAACAATAGAACATCACACTTCTCCGACGCGCATCAATGCGAGTAGGCGTTCAGCTACTCTGCCTATAATGCAAGCGTAGAAGAAGAAATTTACTGTTTACTTTGCGCTTAGAGCGAGCGAGCTGCGGACAAACACAAGAGGGGTTGGCTATTGATTTAAAACAAAGAAAGAAAGAACGCACAATCTCGTCTGGTTTGGTCTGCCGCGTCTTCCATAGTGTCGTGAACTTGCATGAGCCCCCCCGGATCTCCGGCTGATTTCGAGATATTAAAAAAGTGCTCCAGAGTCTTGGTCAGCATGAGGGTGAGAAGAAAATGAAGGCACATCATTCTGTGGGTGTTGGATCCCTTTAAAGGTTGTAGCACACATGCACCATCAGGTCTATATTGTTTAAACAGGTAATATTGACCTGAAAACTATTTTTAACCTTGTGCAGTCTTATTGTAGTTTCTAAGTTGTTTGATTTGGATGAATTTTGGTTAGATGACTGTAGATGAACAGTAAGCTGAAATATCCTTTGGAAAACTGCTGTGAAAATGGAAAAAAAAAAACAGAAATAGTCTCAAATTTCACCTCCATGTTTGTCATCCACACACCCTGGTAGCTATTCATGTACAGTTTAGCAGATTCGTTTTTAAAAAAGAACATTGTGTGTTTGTGCAGACGTGGGCTGAATGGATTTGGGGGGGTTTTTCCTGCATCTTCCCTGGAAACTAAGCTGCGGGCTGCACACAAGCTCTTCTGTCTTCAGCTGTTGTCTCCGAGGACATTTTAAATGAGGCCCACCTTCACTGTCCTGCAGCTCTGAGCGTTAGCTTACAGCTGCTAATGCACAGCAAGATGAACACAACAGACAGGCAGAAATGTTCAATTCATCTACTCGTCTTTCCATTTATCGACGTTGCAGACACTTGCAGGTTAGAAACACATTGCTGAGGTTTTATAACGATGGATTGTGTTGCAGACTGTTGGACTGGTCCAAAGCCACCACCAACATGTTTAAAAAATGGCTGAATTTATTTATCGGGACCAGCACATTTAGATTCACACAACTTTCACATGTGATTCCAAGCAGAGACAGAAGCAGGATGCTCGGTCTTTCCCAGTCTAGTGCAGGTTTAGGGATGAACGTGAAGACCTTTGTTCCAAAGACTGATTCCTGTATATTGTATGTTTGTGATGACCCTTGATGTCCCATAGTACTCTGCACCAATTGAATGCAAACATTTCATGGAAATTGCATCATAATAATCCTGCAATTCAATCCAGCTTTATGTGTAAAAGACCTTTTCAGGGCACTCTGATCATAATTCATCCAATTCTTCGTAGTTTAGTCATAATCCGAGTATCGCACATCTGTTATGACCCACATCAATCCATATTATCGAAACATCACATGAGCCAGTTCATAGAAAATAATTGCTAAGCTAATGATACCACAGAACTGTGTCCTGAGCACGCATTGGGCAACAGAGGAGAGAAAAAACTCCATTAGAACCAGAACCAGGGAGGACGGCCATCTTCTTGGACCGGTTGGGGGTAGAGGACAGGAAAGGGATAACCAACCGCAGATGTCTAAGCCAGAGATACAATACCTGCTGAGAAAGAGAAAAATAGAAGCACAAATGAATGACAGCAACGATATCGGACGTTTAATCATGGAAAATAAAGCGTGCAAGAAGGAAAGTGCTCGGTGCATGACGCCTGGAGGCAGTCTAAGACCTCAGTTCTCACCCTTAGTCCTCCTGCTTAGCCCGTCTCCTCCTCTTGGCGTGTACACATGTAAGGGTAGGGGTGACTCAATCCTGGGACGAGCAGTATGGAGGAATATTGACAATTTTTTGCGGACTTTTATGGACCTTTTTGGCTCGGACCCTGGCGAACTCCACTGGGGGAAAACTAGAAGTCGTCCTTATCTCTGACTGCATTTGAGATATTAAAAAAGTGGTCCAGAGTCTTGCTCACCATCAGGGTAAGTGGAGAATAAAGTTAAATCATTCTGAGGGTGAACTATTCCTTTAAGTCTGTAGCAGCATCAGTTGAGGGATGGCTGAGGGTCACCAAGCCAGTCCTATCTGTACAGTATAGACAGGTGTGTGCATTTCCAAATCAAGTCCAATCAGTTTAATTAAACACAGCTGGACTCCAGTGAAGGAGTAGAACCATCTCAAGGAGGATCAGAAGAAATTGACAGCTTGTGAGTTAAATGAGTGCCACTGCAAAGAGTCTGAATACTTGTATACTTGTACCATGTTGTATTTCAGTTTTTTGATTTTCATAAATGGCTGCAATGAAACAAAGAGTAAAAAGTTTAAAGGAGTCTTGAATACTTTCCGTACCCACTGTATTTATCAAAAGCGAAAGTTTGAAGCCTGATCTTTAAGGTAGAGTGGGTCTCTGTGTCTTAAACCCAAACTGGGAGCTGGTTCTGGTAACTGAAGCCTCCCATTCTACTTTTAATACAGGCAGCACAGGTTCCTTCTGCCAATCCAAATAAAGTTTGAACAGTTTGGATCATTAAAGTGCTGTTGAACAACAATGGAGCTCTCTGTCTCCTACATTGTTCGTTTAGTTCGTTCAGTGATTATTCACTTTTGTCTTTCATTCATAATAAGAAATGCAGATCTTCACCGGACTAATTCCTGAATTGTAAAGCAGGACCAGGTGTGTTCCTGTGTGACGCAACGGAGAGGAAAGAGTTTAGACAAGTGATGAAGCGGAGAAGAAAGATGGCCGGAGGCTGAGCCAGTCCTGACTTGTGTGTGTGTGTGTGTGTGTGTGTGTGTTGCGCCTTTGTACACACTCCTCCTCACCTTTCCCACCCTTCTCTTGTTCTCATTCCTGAAGCTGGCATTCATTCACAAAAGTTTCTTTTTTTTATCCGATCCCGTCATCCAAAGAGGAAAAAACAGCCACCGACTCGTCTCTGGGTTGAGTCACAACTCATTTCCTCCCCTGTTGTTTCCATCAAAAGACAACAAACAAGCTCATCAAGCAAAAAAAAATAAAGGGAAGTGTTATTCTGGTGAAATTACAATCCAGCCACGAAATGTCATGTTTATTCAGAGATTCTATCTGGATAATCCATGATAACACCATTATTTAGCACATTTTCATCATAAATAGATCACTATGTTGCTTAGAGACCTCTATTTATACCGGGAAATGATGATGAAGTCACTTCATGTAAAATTTTCCACCAATCAGAGAGCTTAAAATGATGAAAATGTCCAATCAGGAGCAGCCAAAGTGAGCAGAAAGTTCTACGTGTGTCTGAAAAGAAGAAAAATAACGGTCCTCTATGAATTCATGGATTTTTCATAAACAGGTGGAACCAAAAACAACAACGACAGTTTTAACGTTTAACCTGAGTGTGTGTGTGTGTGTGTGTGTGTGTGTGTGTTTTAGGTTCTTGGCCGGGTGTTGCTGCTGCAGTTAATCGACGACCTGCTGCGAGGGTACCGCAACAATGAAACCTGGTCGTTGCAGCTACTGAACAGCACTCGTATTCACATCATGCCCACGATGAACCCCGACGGCTTTGACGAAGCAGGCACACACTGCCAGTACAGCCAGGGCAGGTAGCTACACACACACACACACACACACACACCAGCCCATGTTCAAACCACTGATGGTTATATAGGAGCCAGGTCTGCAGCACCGCTGAACCAAGGTTATATTAGTTTTGGATTTTCATTAGTTTCAGTTTTTATCTAGTTTTGACTTTTTGTTTTTCATTTCAGTTAGTTTTAATTAGTTTTTTGAGCAGGTTTGCTAGTTTTTATTAGTTTTTATTTTTTTGGAAAATGCTTAGTTCTAGTTTAGTTTTTATTAGTTTCAGTCTTAGTTTTAGTTTTTGGGGATTTTTTTTATAAATTGTAGGTATTTGTCTGGCGTGGCATTCAAAATCATAAGAAAGTCACTCAAAATAAAGCAAAGTAAATAGATTAAATAGAAATAGATTTCATATCAACCCCAAAAGCTTATGTATTAAATAAATTTACAAAAACTAAAACTAAGGATGTTTTTGCAATAATTTTAGTTAGTTTTAGTTAGTTTTTTAAAGACACAATACAGTTTCAGTTAGTTATCATTTTTTGAAAAACTGTCATTTTTATTTTTATTTCAGTTAATGAAAATATTTTTTCAATTTTAGTTTTAGTATTTTCGTTAGTTTAAGTTAACTATAATAACCTTGCGCTGAGCCTTTCAGCCCATGGCAGCTGTTTAACAGTCTGAAAATTTAATGCGACTTTCCATGTCGACACTGAAACAGCAAATAGAAACCATCGGACATGAGATGGCGAACGTCAGTAGAGACCAAAAACAGCAAAAAAAGGATAATGAGATAAACTCGACACCCACCCATCTTCTTATTCTGAGCACGAATCTTAAAACGGAGCAAGTTTAAGCTATTTCTTATTTCAGTTAAGGAAACAAAAATAGGATAAACAAGATGTTTTCCCCTTTTTTTTTAATTTCAAAAGGGAAAAACCCAGTTTAAAACCACTGCAGGACCTCCTCCTTTCAGCTGTTTTTATCTGCTTGTACAGAAACGGTCCAGGATTTATTCGTGCAGCAGCCTCCATGAAACATAATACTACGCTCTCTTGTGAAATTTGTCCATTTTGTTTGCGTGCAGCTTCACATTTCAATCAGTTGGAAGAAGTAGATTTAATTTCGTCCTCTTTTTTTATGCCGATATTTGTGTTTCTTTGCTGGTATCGGCATTGATCTCTACGTCAAGCAATAATTTAAGATTTTTTTTTCTATATACAGTATGTTCATCACAAATTTATTGTAATTTATTTAATTTTTTATACAAGTTAATGTTTCTTTTTTATATGCAGTCGTCCTCAAAATTTTTCATACCCTGCTAATAAATAAGGAAAAATATTAGCTGTCAGTGAAACAACTTGAAATGGAACAAAGTGATAATACATAAAAATTCTATGAAAATCATGACATTGATTTTTGAATTGTGGTTAAACAGGAATATTAAAAACAAACAAAAATAAATAAATAAAACAAGTAAACGAGCATGATGGGGCTCCTGAACTAAAATTTGATGGAGCAACCAAGGATGGGCGATACCAAAATTTTTTATGTCAATACGATACCAGTTGTTTTATGCTACTTTTTAAAATCAATCCTGATACTGATACCGATACTTTTGGTCCCTTTAGAGAAAACCACATGATTGTACAGTTTGCATTAATATCTTGAATGCAAGTGCAATATTAAAAATAAGTAAAATTTGAAAACAGAAGTACTGGAAAGAAATGCTTCTAAAACAATAATAAATTATGTTGATGAGTAAATTAAACAAAAATTAGATTAAAAACTTCTTTTGATTATCAATTAACTTATCAATTAACAGGTTAAGATTATTTCAATTTATTCAAATATAAAATGGAATAGTAATTTTTTACCAAAACATAATGTGCAGTAACCTTCATTAAAGCACTGAAAGATACCAAAACATCATCATCATCACTAGCAGCATCATCATGACATCATGACATGATCATGTGACACACAAGCTAGAATCGAGCTGGTTTAACTCATCATTTCATCGCCTAAAACTCTCAGAAGTGAAAACAAATTGCATGTTTTGTATCTGTACAGTGGTGTCGCGATACTCTAAAAAGTATCGATTCCGATATTTGGTCTGACTGGTATCGAAGTGTTGACTCCAGGGTTTTGATATGCCCATCCCTATGAGCAACCCTTTGAGGCAATCACTGCAATCAGGTGTTTTCTGTAACGTCCAATCAGACGCTTGCACCTGCTGACAGCTATTTTGATCCACTGTTCATGAGCAAGGTGCTGTAATTGGGACAGTTTCGTTTGTGTTTTTGTTTTTTTTTAATTATTCTTTTCAACCACAATTCAAACGCAATATTTTATTTCACTATATTATCATTTTCTAAATTTTTATTTATTATTACTTTTTCTTAGTTTCTTTTTATTTGAATTACTATTATGAATTAAGTATTTTCTTTAATTGGAAGAATAATTCTGAGGACAACTGTATTTATTTGAAGTGCTTTTTTTCTCGTTTATTTTAAAAGATTATTGTATTCGATGTATATTAATTTGGGTGTCAAATGCAGTGTTGACCCCAAATATCGTCCCCAAATATCAGCAGGTTGTATCGTCTGAGGCTGATGAGAGAATATTGGTATCGGCCCTAATAAATCTGTATCAGCCAATCCCTATTTCACACATCAATTAGGTTTTGTTGCCATGAATCCGAGGGATGCATGATATAATCGGCCCACTATCGGTATCGGCCTTAAAACTGAGTATCGGACATCGGCCACCCCACCGATATTTAACCAATCAGTCCGCTGTTTCTGAAGTCTTTTTAAAAAAAAACTTCAAAAACTTCTTTTTAAGGACTTTAAAACTTCTAAAGACTAGGGGTGGGAAAAATATTGATACACTGAAATATCACGATATTTTCATATGCTGATATCATATTGACATTTAAAAACGCGGTATCGATCTATTTTACTAACAAAATCTTGCAATATTTCAGAACAGAACAATGAAATCTTGCGAGATTTTGTGAGTGAAATGGATCAATGCCACGCTTTTAAATATTGATTTAATATCGTTATATGATATATCGCGATATTTCAGTGTATCGATATTTTTTCCCACCTCTATTTTTCTAAAGTGTAGGAAACGTATAACAAAAACTACTATTTCCAATGACTGCTTATTTTTTTCAGCTTTAATATCTGTATCAATATCGGTTATCATCCAAATGAGTTTCAAAATATCGGCATATCCGGTATCAGCCAGAATTCCAATAATGTGCATCCCTAATGAAAACTCATAATAGCACGTTAAAAAGAGTCCAGTGTTTGAGGAGAAACCACCTGCCTCAAGTATCTTTCAAAAAAAATGTCTCGACTGCAGATTTTCATCAAGCAAATGAGAAGTAAACTGCTTTTTTTTATGGCTTTTTATCTGAGTCGTCTCACAGTTTCCAACTTAAAAGCTCTGCAGCTCATTCCTGAGCTTTGTTTTAGCTCCGGTCCCTGCAGTCTGGATCCTGCTCCAGTTTCCACATCTATACAAAGGAGACGAGAGGAGCCAAGTCAGCACAAGCCACCTACAGAGATGGGAAATAAGCCAAGCTGAAATAACCGTATTCCTATAGCAATTTCACTGTTTCAGCTCTGCTGGAGTGTTTAAGCTAAAATAAATCCTCATATCTTCATTATTAAATGCAAAAATCATCATTGTTGAGTTAGAAACATTATTTTTCTACCATAGAGCCATTATGAAAGTCCCCCATGGGAATAAAACTCCATTAAGACGGAGGCCCAGCAGTTACAATAAACATACAGCAGATAAAAGTTGTCAGTGAACATAAATGTTTCTCTTTAAATTTCTAAAGTGAAATGTTAATTAAATACCCGTAAAACTCACACACTTAACCACACATGCTGTCAGCATGTTTGTTGTGCAAACACTAAACTATGCAACGCTCCAACGCCCAAAATACTCTGATTAGCAGGAAGCCGCACACACACACTGCAGATCTATATCACACACTCAGATTGCTGACACAGTTAAAGCCTTTAAGTATCCAATTATGTGTGTTTTGACTTCTTCTTTTGCAGTGTTTATAGGAGACCGCCGTGTTTATGCATCTGTGTATTTGTCACGAGGGAGGACAAAAAAATCAGTTCACACAGGCTCATTACGAGGACTCACCTCAGCAGCGGTCACACTGCGTGGCTCACATTTGGCTGAAATGGGCTGTGTGCTGCGTTTAAGGGCACCTCTTTCCACCCCTTATAAGGAAACGTTTCACTAGAAGTTGACAAGATGAGATGTTAAAGTGATTGTCCCTAAATGTAGAGGGATGATGTCACACAGCTGCTGGATTTACTTCCTGGTTGTGATGAAGATACAATCGCAACCCCAGGGGAATGAGATGATTTAGAGTGGCTCTTGATGCAGCTTTTGGGAGGTTTTGTGTGATGTCAGCGGGTCACGTGATCAAGGTCATGGTGATGTTTCTCACTCTGATCACTCAGGATTTATTTTTCCACGGCTGAATCTGGATTAAACTTAATTTCAAGCCATTTTTTCTCATTAAAATGCTGATCGTGATTCTGCAGAGGGTGTTTTAATGAACGCTGATGATCCGTTGGCAGCTGAGAAATCTTCTCTGACATTTGATCTCAGCAGCTGCTGTTTAAGGAAAGAGGCGCCGACTTCCTGCACGCAGTCAGAGGATCGTGGGAAACCGTTTCCATCATCCATGCCTTGCTCACTGGAGCCTTGGCACCAGCTGAATGGGCTCGAGAAAAATTCTGTTACATTAAAACGCATCATTAAGTCATTTAAATGTAAGAATACTTACAGGAAATTTATTTTTCAAAGACAAAAGGATGTTTTAAATAAGCAAGATTGTTCACAAAAAACACATTACACGGCAAAAACTTAAATATTATCAAGTATATTTTTCTAATTTCTAGTCAAAATATCTCATCACACTCAAAATAAGACAAATTTACTAATACAGAAACATTTCAGTGAGATATAAGATCTTGTTTTAAGGCAATCCTTCTTATTTTAAGAAAACTTTATGTCATTGGCCAAATTTTTTGCTTAATACAAGAAAACGGACACTCTTAAAATAAGTAAGATTTTTGGGTTTTTTGCTTGTATTAAGCAAAGATTTCTGCCAATGGCATAAGCAAAATGTTCTTGACAACATTTCTTGAAATAAGATGCATTACCTTAAAACAAGATCTTCTATGTCACTGAAATGTTTCTCTTTAAAGACCCACAATGAAACTTTCAGCAGTTTTCTATCGATGACTAAACTAGCATCCATCTTCATCGTACCTGGACTGTGATTCACTACAGCCAGTAACAGACAGTCTTATCTTGACTCTTGTTCTGTCGCTTCCTCTCTTTCTTTTCCTCTCTTCCTTCAGTAATGTTTCCTTGCGTTTCTTCACTGAATCCGACATGATGCACGTTCATCACCCGCAGTGTTCATATAGGGATGTAACGACAACCGATGAAATGGTTAATCATGATAAAATTCCCAACGATTAGTAATACCGTTTCAAATTTTAATTATTGTTAAAACCGTGACTGATTATTGCACTTTGAAAAACTCACTATGATGCTACTTATTGCCTTGAAAAGCATCAACAGTCCCAGTTTGCACTATTTAATTTATGAAAACATGGTGGAAAGCAACAAAGGCGCCCACATGGACATTGCTGTGGAGATTTTCCCTCTTTAAAAAGAACAAATTAGACGTCTAGATCCATTTTGGATATTTTTAAAGATGCTGGTGGGGTATTTCAATAATACAGCGATAATAATGATAACCGTGATCATTTTGGTCACAATAACCGTGATATGAAATTTTCATATGGTTACGTCCCTATTCATATCTGGTTCATATCCCTTTGCTAGTGAGTGACGCGGTGCTGCAGCCAATAGTCGGCTGCAACGTCACAGTTGCGTCCCGGATGGGAATCTTACATACTTCAGTTTCTGAGGCTTGAAAATGCTCATAATGAATGTTGGTGTGTCATCAAAACGAGTCAGAAACGCAGATTTTTATGGTCTAAAAGTTATTTTGTGTGTCTTTTAAGGATAACTTCCTTTTTTTTCAACCTTGACCTTATTTCTGGAAGTATATACGTGCATTTACTCACCGGTAAAGTTTCTGCATCACTTTGACTCATTTGAAAGATATTACGCTGAGTCGCCCTTCATGGGCCAGTATCATGGTGGAGACGGGGCAGCCTCTCTATAAGACATCTGCAGCAAAACTCCTTGATTTCATCAATACTTGAAGTAGAATGAACAAACGAATGAGTACTATTGTCTTGTGAGTTCAGAGTTTCGCTAATTCTGTTTTTGTTGTTGTCTGGGTAGCAGCTGCTCTTTTCAGCTGTACTATGGAAGTGCGCATCGTGAACGCGCGGCCCTGAAAGGTGTGTAGAACTTCCTGATAACTAACAGAAAGCTAAATCTGGACTCACGGGTCAATAGTACTTATTCGTTCGTTCATTCTAATTAAAGCATTGGTGAAAATGAAGGAGTTTCATTGCAGATAATGTCCCATTATTACTGGATGTTCCCTGAAGGGCGACTCAACGCATTATCTTTCGAAGGACTCAAAGTGATGCAGAAATTTTACCGGTGAGTAAATGTACGTATAAACTCCTAGAAATAAGGTCCAGGTTGAAAAAAAATGAAAGTTATCCTTTAGTGTGATGAGATATTTTGAGATATTTTGATTTGAAATGACTAAAATTTGAGTTTTTGCAGTGTAAAATCTGCATGTATTTGATCTCAAGTCAGAAAAAAAAGTTTGTGTTTGAAACTTGCAACAATGCAGTTTACAGCACAAGTTCTTTTTTTTTAGACCAAAATTAGCATCTTTAACGGACTAAAGCTGATTTAAACCTTTCTCATGGTGAGTTGTAGCAGGTTTATTATCAGCCCTCTTGGTCTCCATCAGTCTCAAATGTCTCCATCAATTCCAGAAAAAGTTGTTCGCTCTGTCGCTTCTTTAAAAACGAAAGCTCCAAGAAGAGTCTGAATAAAAGTAAAGATTTTCTATTTCAGTTGTCGTGCAGAGAGCTGAACACTGAGAGCAGGTCGTCGGTTCTGTTTCAGAGTCAAACAGAAATAAATGACAAACTTCTTCAAACATGAAGCTGCAGTACAATCACGTCTGATTTACTAACCTGACAGTTTTCATGTTGTTAGTTTCCTGTGACGGTGAAACCTGCTTAAACCTGCCAGATCTTTTATGATTCACAACCAGAAAAATTGACGTTTAAACTGGTTTTTACTTGTTTTGAAGCCAAAAACCGACCTGATGTTGCAACTTTATGCCTGTGCTTGATCACGGTGACGTCTGCAACGCTGGAGACGGTGTACCATGGATACCAGGAGGAGTTTTTGATTTTTTTTTCCCCCTATTAGCTCCTACTGAGTTGGTCAAAAGCTGTTCACACGAAATGATTTAAACTGGTTTTGTTTCTGATTACTGGTCTTTTAGTCTGCTGATGTTCTGACCTGCTCACAGCCAAAAGATTTATAGGATGTTTCCTGGTGGAGCACGGGCAGCTGGTCTGAGGTGAAACTGCGGCATCGATCCGCTCTGATTCATCAGTTTGTGTCCGTCTCTTTAGGTTCAACCACAACGGCGTCGATTTGAACAGGAACTTTCCCGACGCTTTCTCCGGTGTCCGAAGGAGGCAGCCGCTGAAAGAGGAGAAGAGAGAAGCTGAGGTCAGTCATGTGATCACTTATATCAGTTCAGCGGGAAACGATTCGATAGTTCTGACACTTCCAGTCACATCAAAAACAAGAAGGAAGAACAGTCGTCCTCAAAATTATTCACAACCACAGAAGGAAAAAAAATCAGCGAAATCAGTGAAATAAGTGGAAATGGAGCAAAGTAATCTATTTATTCTCTGTACCGCTTATCCAGTTCAGGGTCGCGGGGGTAAAACAAGTATATAAGTAAGTAAATAAAACAAGTAAACAAGCATGATGGGGCTCTGAAGCTAAGATTTTGTTGAGCGACACTTTGAAGCAATCACTGCAATCAGGTGTTTTCTCTAATGTTCAAAAAGATTTCTACACCTGTTGACAGGTATGCTGGTCCACTGTTCATGAGGTCTGTTTGTTTACTTGTTTTATTTTTTGTGTGTTTTTTTTAAATGTTTTTTTCAAAGCACAATTCAAAATCAATCTCATGATTTTCATAGAATTTTTATGTGTTATTTTTTGTCAATTTCAACTTATTTCACTGACAGCTGATTTTTTCTGTCTTTAAAGAGACACAATGGAACTTTTAGCAGTTTTCTATCAGCGGCTAAACTAGCATCCATCTTGTATCGTACCTGGACTGTGATTCACTCCAGCCAGTAAAAGACAGTCTTATCTTTCCTTTTGTTCTGTCCCTTCCTCTTTTTTTTCCCCCCTTTCTTCCTCCAGTAATGTTTCCTTTACCAAATCCGCCATGATGCGCGTTCAAAACACCCGCGGTGTTCATGTCTGGTTCATATCCGTTTGCTAGTGAGTGACGTGGTGCTGCAACCAACAGTCAGTAGCAACGTCACAGTCGCGTCCTGGAAGGGAATCGTAAAATACTGCTGTTTCTGAGCCTCGGGACGCCTCTGGTCAGTGACGGCTCTTTGGTTCCGAAGAGTTTATCCTCCCCTCCTACATGAGACCCGGGCCTCACCCTATTAAAAATAGTAAATCCCAAAAAATTTTTTTTTTACTTTTTTTTTATTTTGTTTTTTATTGTTTTTGGGGTTTTCCTCCCCTTGGCCCCCCCTGGTGGGGGGTTTTTTTTTCAACACGCTTCCCTTTCGGTTCCCCTGAAAATGCGCATCATGAATGTTGGTGTGCATCAAAACGGGTCAGAAACGCAGATTTTTAAGGTCTGAAAGTGAAGTTGTGTGTCTTTAATTGTATAAATAATATAAATAATTATAAATAATTTTGAAGACGACTGTATACATGTTATGTATTATGTAGGGATGCATGATATTGGAATTTTGGCCAATATCCGATATATTCAAAACTCATGTGACCAATAACCTATATCGGTACCGATATTAAAGCTGAAAAAAATAAGCAGTCATTCCAAATAGCAGTTTTGGTATCCGTTTCCAACACTTTGAAAAATAGGGCTGGGAAAAAAATTGATACACTGAAATATCGTGATATTTTCATGTGCCGATATCAAATCGATATTTAAAAACTTGGTATCTATCTATTTAACTTACAAAATCTCACGATATTTCATAACAGAATGATGTAATATCGCAAGATTTTTTTAGTAAAATAGATCCATACCACATTTTTAAATGTCAATATGATATCAGTTTATGAAAATGAAGCAAAAGTTTTGTGAATTCTTGTGAAATTTCACAACAGAACGATGAAATATTGCAAGATTTCATTAGTAAAATAGACAAATACTGCGTTTTTAAATGCCAATATGATATCAGTATATGAAAATATCGCGATATTTCAGTGTATCAACATTTTTTCCCACCTCTAGTCTTTAGAAGTTTTAAAGTCTGTAAAAAAGAAGTTTTTGAAGAAGAAGAAGTTTATTTTTTGTTTTTTAGACTTTAGAAACAGCGGACTGATCGGTTAGATATCGGTTAAATATCGGTTAAATATCGGTGGGGTGGCCGGTATTTAGGGCCACTGTCCTGCAGGCTTTGGATGTTTCCTGCTGCAGCACTTAAATGAGGTTAATGGGTCGACGTTCTTGGACGTTCGTGAGGAGCCATTTAATTCAATCAGGTGTGTTGGAGCAACAAACATCTAAAATCTGCAGTACTACGACTCTGCTGGACCGGAGCTGGACCCTGATCTAAGTCAATAGGCTAAAGCATTAGGACTACATATTTGTATGACTTCACTCTGTTCAAACTCTGATAGATTTGATTTTCTATGTGAAATAAATAAATAAGAATTGGGACCAGTAACAGATACTGGAAGATTTGCACTCATTCAGTTATGATAAACCCATTTTAGAATGAAAATGATCTCTTTTGACCCATCAAACCAGTTAGTAACTGGTGTCTTCTTGCCACAGGTCATTAGAAAAAGATCCGTGTGTGTTTTTATCACTCGGATAAAGAGTTGTGTTTGGCAGCGGTCGGCGTCGGGATGGAGGAAGGTGGAGGAAATGCAGCTTGACTCATCCTCCACATGAGGTTCAGGAAGCTGAGCCAATCTGCTCCTCCTCTCCCCTGCAGCTAAAGCCAACCCTGACAGAGTGATGAGCAGCTAATCCAAAGCAGTTTCACCAGATGAAACATTCCTCCACAAACATCCAGCTCGTTTTATTTCATCTGTCCTACTAATCCCACTCTGAAAACACATTTACAGCTGGTCCGGTGATATTTAAAGTAAAGGAGCTGCTGTTTAATGTGTTCCAGGTGAGGGCTGTGATGGGCTGGTTGAGGACTGAGACCTTCGTTCTCTCCGCCAACCTTCACGGAGGAGCTCTGGTGGTCAGCTATCCCTACGACAACAGCAACGGAGGTAGACAAACCTATCGCTCTGAGAAAATCCAAAAACAACAACCCACTCTGTCACAAAGATCAGCTTTCAGGAGTTTCTGCTTCAGGAGACGGGAGCGGTTGATCAGTCGGTGCTGGAGCGCCCTCTGCTGGCCGTCCCCCCCGCTCTGAGGAGACTCACCAGTTTGTCTCTGCAGGCGGCGAGCTGGTGGGCACAGCCAGCGTCACCCCCGACAACGACGTGTTCGTCCACCTGGCCAAGGTGTACTCCCACAACCACGCCACCATGCACCACGGCGACCGCTGCGAGGACAGCAGGCCCTTCCTGGACGGCATCACCAACGGATACCAGTGGTACCCGCTGGAAGGTCAGCATGTCACCGCAGCTGCCGGAGATCTGCGTTCGCACGCTAACGACTGATTACCTGAGTTCAGGAAAGGCCCGGTTATTTATACGCCACATTTCATGTACAAGACAATTCAGAGCTTTACATGAATCAGTAGAAGAGTTAAAGTGAAAGTACTTCAAAAGAAAGAAAAATAAACTGAATAAAGACAAAAAAGTCTAAGACCAAGGTGATTTAATTTAAAAAAAAGCATGATTTAAAACAAACAAATACTAAAAAATGAGGGGAAATTCTTCTAAACCAGTTTATTTAATAAAGACTTCATCATTCAGTTCACCGGCTCCGTTTCAGCTTCTCATGACCGTGTCCTGGAGACGGACTGAAATTAGATCACAAGGCTAAAACATCATCTTATCTTTGTTCATGACGAACATGATGCCGAGCCGCTGCGCTCGTCACGTTCTCAGGTTTCCTGCAGCGTCGCTGAGGTCCGATCACATCAGACACAGAGCGTCATTAATGATGGATCCAGACCACAACCAGAGGTTTATGTCTTTTAGTTCACACTGTTAGCTTGATAAGACATTTAAAGATGCTTTCTGGAGTGTTAAAAACAAACGAGTTTTCTTCCCTCCTTCATTTCTTTATCAAGTTAAAGCCTGTGAAACATGAAGTAGATGAGGTAAAACGGTGACAGTGAATATCTGATCAGAGCGGATTTGTCTGTCCCATTATGGCGAAAGCATTTGTGATATTTATCATTTAATTGTTGCCAGAGTCTGGACTGAACTGGAGAAACAAGCTGGAACTCCTCACGAGCTGAGCTGAAGATGTCGGAGCTCGTTTCGTTTCAGGCTCTTTGCTTGTTTTGTTTCTGTTTTTAGTTTAACTTAAACTTCATAACTTATAAACGCTGCTGATTACAACTATTACTCTTTAAAAAGGTCAAATTAATGGTTGTTTTAATTTATTACTTCCACCAAGGAGGTGATCTAATGACCGCTGTGTGTCCATCTGTTGGTGATAATGGTACGAGGAAGAACTGGTTCAGTTTTGGTTTTGATCCGGAGGAATTTTTTCAGGATTGGGAGACATAATGGAGCAGGTCTCTGCTCATGGGGGGGGGGACAAGGTCCTGGGCGAAGGTCTGAACTCTCTGAATGCTTTTCTAGTTGTTAGACTGTTTTTTGTATTTCACGATGTCCTCTAGACCAGGCCCCCCTTGTAAAGAAGATTTGATCTAAATTTATCTGGTTAAATAAAGTTTTAATTAAGGGTTTAATCTTGAAGGACTTTCAAAAACTCTTCTTTGGATTATTTTTCTGCCTGTTGTTTAATTTTCTCCACCCATCCATCCCTCCATCAGCACTATTGAGATCCAGGTTTTGGGGACCTACCACACTGATTCTTAACTCGGGCCTCGAGCGCCACCTAGAGGGCCATGAAAAAACTTTCCTTTTACACATGTGGGCTGCGATGGCCGTATATTTACACTGTTATTTATGACTGGATGAGTTGCAATGTAGCCCCCCCCCCACACACACACACACCTGGTGGCGCTAATTTGTCAGAGTTCAACAAACAAGCAGAAGAAGACACTCAGCTAGCCGCTAGCCTGTAGCAAACGTTGTAAAGAAGTATTGAAACAAAAAAATGAAGACAAAATGGTCCCAAATCGCACCTAAAAAGGCAAAAATCCACTCCAATTTATTATATACGGATTAGTAAGTGGAGATAATAAAGCAGAGCTGAGAAGTCTAACGCAAATGCTCACATTAATGCTAATGCTAATGGAAGCCCTGAAGCATCTGCAAGCTTCATCTAGAAACAAACATCTAACACTCGTTGGAAAGAAAGGATTTTTAAGAAAAAAACAAGAAAATAAGCTATTGATGCAAAAAATGTCTGTTATGTTTGGACGTTCTTTAAAAAATTCTAAGAAAAGTTTAAATGAATAAACTGTTCAATGAAATTTTGTGCTTTAGTGGCCTGTCTAAACAAATAAAATACAGGTTTTTACAGATTATTTAAATTAAGCCTTTTATTTTCAATGTGATCTGTTACTGCACCATTTTATCTCTTTTTTTAAAATCAATTTCTATCAGTTTTTTCTGTTTTCCCTCTTTTGGAGTAAAATGTTGTAGATTTTGTGTTTATAGCCTAATCCTGATTTATTCTTGTAGAAATCTAATTTTATTCCATGAATTATACGTGTGATATAAATGTGTTGTGACGATCTCATAATATATTTTTATATTATGTTATTCATGTTTATCACGCTCATTTTACAAGGTTCAGTCTGTTAAAGGCAGGTGGGTTTTTAGTTATTAAATAAATAAACCAAAAATTAGATAAATTACACTAATACAGTCTTAATGAATTGGGCCACATCATGAAAAAGGGTGGGAACCTCTGGTCTAGGGAATGCATCATGTCAATGAATGTCCTCATTAACCCCTGCGCTATGGTTGTGTCGAGACTCCGCGCGGGGGGCGTTTGTTGTTGTTGGGTTCCTTTTTCTTTTTTTTCTTTGTTTTCTTCGGCCCTTAAGTTTGCTCCCTCCCCCCCCCCGCGCCCCTCCCCCCCTTATTTTTTTTCCCCCCCTCACTCCTTTCTGCGCTCTTTTCCGTTTGTTATTTTTCCTTTGATGTTCCTGTCCGCCCTTGTCTATATCTCTCTCTTGGTTTTTGGTTTTTTTTTTTTTTTTTTTTTTTTTTTTTTTTTGGTCTTCCTTCTTACCCTTTTTTTTTTTTTGGTTTTTTTTTATTTATTTTTTTTTTATTTTTTTGGTTTTTATTTTCCCTTTTTTTTCTTTTTTCTGTATCCTTATTCTCCTCTCCCCGGTCTCTCCTTTTTCCCTTTTTTTTTTTCCCTTCGGCCCTTTCCCTCTCTCTGGAAAGTTCCCTTATTATTCCCAAAATTTTCCCTTTTCCTCGCTACCTATATTTTTTTTCGCCACATCAGGGTTTCCCCCCAAAACTCCTAATTCTTGTTTACCGCTTTAGATAGAACAAACTTGTGTGTGTGTGTCTGTGGGCACATTTTTGCAACATTTTGGGGACCATGTTCCGGATTTTTACCACCAACGCGGGGACGTCTTCCCCTCGTGGGGACATTTTCCCGGTCCCCATGAGTATGAACCCCGTTTTGAAGGTCAAGATTAGGTTTTAGAGATTAAGTTACGATTAGGTTTTGGTTAGGATTAGGACAAGGGTTAGGTTTAGGCAATCAGTTATGGGCGTTAGGTTTAGGGTAATGGATGTCAATGGATGTACCCCACGGGGATATAAAAACAAACGTTTTGTGTGTGTGTGTGTGTGTGTGTGCAGGTGGGATGCAGGATTACAACTACGTGTGGGCGCAGTGTTTGGAGCTGACTCTAGAAATTTCCTGCTGCAAGTTTCCTCCCTCTAAAGAGCTTCCAGCTCTGTGGACGGACAACAGGAAGGCTCTGCTGGCGTTCATGCGACAGGTCCACCTGGGTGAGTTCGTCACCGCAGACCCCCCCCCCCCAATCCCGATTCCCTCTGGTACCGATCTCAAACCGTGCCTGGATTAATACTCCTGCTTCTGTTTGCTTTCAGGGGTGAAAGGTCGCGTGATGGACGCGTCGGGCACGCCGGTGGAGAACGCAATGGTGGAGGTGGAAGGTCGAAGGAACATGTGTCCTTTTAGGACCAACCAACATGGAGAATACTACCGGCTGCTGTTGCCTGGCAACTACACCTTCACTGTAAGTCGCCTGGCTTCGTCCGTGTGTCGTCATCCACCTGATCCAAACTACAGTTGTCCTCAAAATGATTCATACCCTCCAGGGATGTCCATCATTGGCCGATATTGGCATTAAAATGTGATATCAGAAAATATTGATATCGGTTTTTTGGGACGATATTTTGAAAAGTGAAATCTTGGAAGATTTCATTAGTAAAATCTCATGAGATATTGTTACGGAGCAACAAAATCTCACAAGATCTTGTTCCATTAACAGCGGTCCAGCATGTAGAAAAGTCCCTGTTGTTGTGGAAGAACTTCATATCCCAGCATTCCTTTCAGTCATGTGACTACAGTGCAGCTGCTGCTGCTACAGGCGACTTACTATGAAGCTGCTGATAATATGTCTGATTTTAAGATGTTGGTTAAGTTACCAAGTTGTCAGAAACATTAGAATTAGCCACATGTTAGCTAATACCTGCTAGCATCTGATATATGGTAGTATCTTATACCTGCCAGTATCTGATAGCTGGCAGCCAGATGTCCAAAATGAACTCCTCTGGCTGAGTTAAGGCTATTTTGGGATCTTTGCTCTAGGAGCAGAATATAGCTGTATTTTTTCAAAATATGAGAGACACAACCTGACAATTGTCTCCATAGATTGGTATCCATTGATATTGGATATCGGAATTTAAGTGTTGGGAAATATTGGTATATCAGATATCGGTAAAAAGCCTTTCTCGAACATCCCTAATAACCTCCAATGAAAGAAAAGGCTACACTTACAACAGTAATTCAAATAATAAGAAACTAAAGAAACAAATAATAAATACAAATTTACAAAATTATCATTTATTGAAATAAGATATTGCTTTTGAATTTTGGTTTGAAATAATGTTGAAAAAAAAAACTGTCCTAGACACATTAAAACGCCTTTCCCGTGAACAGTGGACCAACATATCTGTCAAGTCCTTTTGAACGTTGCAGAAACACCTGATTGCAGTGATTGCCTCAAAGTGTTGCTTAACAACATTTTAGCTTCAGAGCCCCATCATGCTTGTTTGATAGTTTTATTTTTTTGTTTGTTTGTTTTTAATATTTCTTCCACACCACAATTCGAAATCAATGTCATGATTTTTATAGAATTTTTATTATTTTTGTCAATATCATCTTATTTCACTGGCAGCTGATTTTTTCCTTCTTTAATTGGAGGTTATGAATAATTTTGAAGACGACTGTATGTAATTATTTATGATAAGACGTGTTATCACCACAAAATTTCCGTTTGTCTCTGTCTCTGATGGACAGGTGAAGTACCCGGGCCACGAGGTTCTGACAGAAACCCTCAGCATCCCGTACGGTCCGGATAGCTACTCCGCCATGAAACATGACTTCATGCTGCGTCGCATCCTCACGACAACCGGCCCCACCCCGGCTAAACCCCAGCACACCGACCCCACCTCAGCTAAGCCAAGCCAAGCCAACCTCACCCAAGCTAATCCCACCCCGACATGCAACCACACGTTACAGCTGGAGCTGGGACTCGGAGGAGGCGGAGCCACGACCAGGCCCACGTGGCGGGGCCCGGCTATGAGCATCAGCTTAGTGGCTTTGCTGCGATCGCTAATAGACTGACGTGATCCCGAACGAAACCTCACAGAAATGCCAAAATAATAACCAGACATCCTCTGGGTTTTCCTGAAGGAGCAAACGGAGACGAGAGTTTGGGTTTTCCAGTCACAGCCAGCTTCGTACCGACCAAAAACACCTGATCTGCGCGCTAGAGGGGAGCAGCTGAAGACGACCGGAGAGGAGGAAGATGTTTCTCACAGTGGCTGGATCATCTTTTAATGATTTTCTTTCTTCACCTCTCTCAGCTCCCGGGCTGAGTAATGAGCACAAACTACATAACCGTGCACACGCAGCTCAAATTTGACAATATCTGGAGTATTTCATCAAGATATCTGCACACCAAAGCCATATTTGTTTCTGTGTGTGATGACAGAGTAGCGTTATGCTGAGCGTTTATATACTTCAGATTTTTTATTTCCCGTTTTTCACCTCATATGAGTCGTTTATCCGCTTAGAGCCACTGCTCATAAAAAGTTCCAACAGCTGAGAAGCATGCAGCACTTTATGGCAAAAAAAAAAAGTTTAAATAGATGCAAATATACTTTTGATATCAGGGTTTGAAATATCACGAGTGTGCAGGTTTGTGTACACTGTACCTGTGCAAGTACTGGAAAGCTGGTAACTTGCAGTGTGGCCAACTTACTGACTCTTTCACTACATTTAGTGAATATTCAGACAGGAGATTTACGATATTGTCGGCCAATATCGGCATATGAAAAATACAGATTTCAGTCGGTGCGTTATAATCTCGTACAGCAGGTGATCGATGAACACCTGGACACACATTTTAGCTTGTACTTTCCACTGTGTGTACAGTTTTACCGGGACTGCACAAAGATATCAAGACCGTTGCAAATTGGACAACAAAATCTCGCAAACAAGAAAATCTTGCGAGATTTTATTGGTAAAAATATCGATACAGCGTTTTTTTAATATCGATATGATATTGCAACATAAAATGTTGCAGTATTTCAGTGTATTCATATTTTGTCACACTCCTACTGTTTATGTTGTAATTAGGGATATCTGATATCATGGGCCTACCGATATTATCGGCCGATATTGGTATTAAAATGTGTTATTGTAAAATATCGGTATTGTTTTTTTCAGACTATATTTCTGCTAGCAAAATCTCACGAGATCTCCTTGTTCTTTCATGAAATCTTGTGAGATCTTGTGCCATTAGCAGAAAGGATGTCCGATATTATTGGCCTACTGATATTATTGGCCGATATCAGTAGTAAAATGTGATATTGGAAAATATTGGTATTGTTTTTTTTTCGGACCAATATTTTTACTAATAAAATCTTGCAAGATCTCCTTGTTCCGTTACAAAATATTGTGAGATCTTGTTCCA
Organism: Atherinomorus stipes; assembly: GCA_023101725.1. Taxonomy (NCBI): domain Eukaryota; kingdom Metazoa; phylum Chordata; class Actinopteri; order Atheriniformes; family Atherinidae; genus Atherinomorus; species Atherinomorus stipes. The sequence continues at coordinate 46,107 of JALJCO010002160.1, read as the reverse complement.
TTAGCAGTAAGGATGTCCGATATTATTTGCCTACTAATATTATCAGCTGATATTGGTACGAAAATGCAGTATCGGAAAATATCGGTATTGGTTTTTTGTGACTGTGTTTCTGCTAATGACATCTCATGAGATCTCCTGGTTCTGTCATGAAATCTCGTGAGATCTTGTTCCATTAGCAGTAGGGATGTCTGAAATTATTGGCCGATATCAGTAGTACAATGTGATATCGGAAAATATCGGTATTGGTTTTTTTCAGACTATATTTCTGCTAACGAAATCTCACGAGATCTCCTTGTTCTGTTATGAAATCTTGTGAGATCTTGTTCCATCAGCAGTAGGAGATATCATTGGCCCACTGATATTATTGGCCGATATCAGTAGTAAGATGTGATATTGGAAAATATCGATTTTGGTTTTTTCTGACTAATATTTTTACTAACGAAATCTTGCGAGATCTCGCCGTTCCGTGACAAAATATAGTGAGATCTTGTTCCATTAGCACGGCTCCAGCATGTAGAAAAGTCCCTGTTATTGTGGAAGAACTTCATATCCCAGCATTCCTTTCAGAGTCATGTGACTACAATGCAGCTGCTGCTGCTACAGACTGACTTGCTTTGAAGCTGCTTATAATATGTCTGGTTTTAAGTTTTTGGTTAAGTTACCAAGTTGTCAGAAACATAATTAGCCACATGTTGGCTAATACCTGCTAGTATCTGATATCTGGCAGCCAGATATTTAAAATGAACTTGTCTGACTGAGTTAATGACATTTTGGGATCTTTGCTCTTGGAGCCAAATATAGTTGTATCTCTCAAAATATGAGCAAAACAACCTCTCATTTGGATCAGTGTCGGTTGATATTGAATATCGGAAATTAAGAATTGGACAATATCGGTATATTGGATATCGGTAAAAAAGCCAGGATTGAACATCCCTAATTCAAATCCTTCTCTGAACTTTTTTTTTCCTTTTAGCAACAAATCTGGTGACTGTTTTCCTTTCAGCTGCAGTCAAAGCAGATGTTCACATCTGGGGTTTATAGTTTCCATAGTTTTTTACTGTCTTACTGTAAATTATGTGTGACAAGGCCTTCGGTTTTTCTTTTTTTACAGCCTTGATTTCAACTTCAAAATGACGCTGCAGTCGTACAGGTGGAAATAACTGCTGGGGGCTCAGTGTAAGAACAGCGACATGAGGAGAAAATGTCGGGGTCAAGGGACAAAACAAGAAGTACTGCTGGGAGAGTGATAACGTGAGGTAAAGTTGCAGGAATATTATGCTTCATTTTGCTGTGAATGGGTTTTAAATTTAGATTTTACTTCTTCAAAGGGACATCAGGGGGAAAAGCTGCACTGCCTCAGGATTTGAAGTCTTCCCTGCTGGGATGTTCAGCATGTGAGGGAGATTTATTACACGTGGTCGTGACAGTAATTTTATATGTTCGGAGCTTAAAAATAACACTGCAGGAGAGACGGCTGTTTTTAGACGGGGTCCAATTTAACCCAGAGAAAAGAGCCTGGCGATAGCCGAGGAGGGGGTTGCATCATCCATCCTGGTGATTTCACACGTTATTACAGCAACTGTTTGATTTATGCACAGTATCTGCATGAAAGGGTTATTTTCCAGGGGGTCCCAAACTTTCTGTTTGGTCAGAAGTTTAATCTGAGGATCTTTTAATGGTTTATAAGTTAAATATTTGCTATTTTTTTCTACTTTTTTACCATTTATAATTAAATATAGCATAGCTTCACATCTATAAATCTTTAGGATTTTTTTTTTTTTCTTTTTTTTCATCCCAAAAACAAAAATGCAGCCTGTTTAGATGCAAAATAAAATACTAAACTGTACAATTATCCTTGGTTTTAGAACTAGAGAACTCTCTGTTTGTCCGTTTTCTCGCTGCTTTGAAATAACAAAGTTCAAACTGAAACTGAAGCTCCATAAATCCACAAAGATTTAACAGAAGTTTTTACAGCCTAAATGAGCTTTGGGAATTTCATGAGAACATTATGGTTGTGATATTTTTTTCCCCCTAAAGATCCTCCCTCGTTATCTGCCGACTTTTAATATGAAACAAGAAAGTCCATAAAAGTCCACAAAAACTTGTCAATATTCCTCCATACTGCTCGTTCAATGTAATCCAAGTGTCCTGAGTGGGTAGCGTCCAGAATTTACTGGAAACCACATTTAGTAGCTTTTTATAGCTTAAACAGTAGTACATTATCTGCCCATAATGCAACCGTAGAAGAAGAAATTCGCTGTTTACATTGTGCTAAACGACTGAGCTGCAGACAAACACAAGAGAGGTTGGTTATTGATTTAAAGCAAAGTAAGAAAGATTATAAATGGGTTTGGAGTTTATCTCCTTGTTCTCTCGTTCACACTCTTGGTGCAACTTTAACGTCCAAAATTGAATTAAATTCTCAACAACTTCCTCTGAATGTGAACATAACAAAGGCACATAAAACATAACTCAAATTTAAAGGATAACAATCATAAAAGGTTAAATTCCTGATGACTCTATGTTTCCCATGAGCCTTTGTGGTCTTGATATGTCAAGTGTATCGATCTGTGGCTTGCAATCAAGGGGCGTGTCCCGTAGTGGGCGTGTTGCATTTTGGGTGGGTCTTGTTAGGTTTAGGGGAAAAGTCAGGGGTAGGGTTAGATTTTACCGTGGGCGTGTCGCATTGTGGGTGGGTCTTGTTAGGTTTAGGGGAAAGGTCAGGGGTAGGGTTAGATTCTACCGTGGGCGTGTCAAATTGTGGGTGGGTCTTGTTAGGTTTAGGGGAAAGGTCAGGGGTAGGGTTAGATTCTACCGTGGGTGTGTCGCATTGTGGGTGGGTCTTGTAAGGTTTAGGGGAAAAGTCAGGGGTAGGGTTAGATTCTACCGTGGGCGTGTCGCATTGTGGGTGGGTCTTGTTAGGTTTAGGGGAAAAGTCAGGGGTAGGGTTAGATTCTACCGTGGGCGTGTCGCATTGTGGGTGGGTCTTGTTAGGTTTAGGGGAAAGGTCAGGGGTAGGGTTAGATTTTACCGTTTAGGTTATTAAAGGAGGGATTTCGCCTCTGTGTTGCGAGCTGCAGATAGACCCTGCTCGGTCGCGATGGCCAAATGAAGCTTCATGAAGCAATGAGGCTTTCCAGCCCATTGGTTCGGGAAAAGGTTCAGTACTCTGGGTTTCATTCATATTCCTCTTTAGTGACATCTAGTGTCCAAATGGGTCCATAGCACCCCAAACAAAAATGCACTCAAACCATCTCAGTAGTGCTCATGACCAGAAAATAAAGAATTTATCAAATAAATTAGCAGCATCCAAAAAATACAATGTGGATTATCCGTACCTTTAAATATTTAACTTATAGTTTGACAATAAAATGTTGCAAAATAAAAAAGAAAACGGGTGGGATTCGAACCACAGCCTCCCGAGTAAAAGGCAAATTTGCTAACCACTGTACTACAAAAAAATGATGAACACTAGAGCGCATCATTTTGATATCATTTTATATTTGGCATGAATTAACTTGTGATAGTGAGAATTGCTTATGAATTGAATGCAGTGCTTATGGAACTCCACGTATGAGGTGACGTAGGGCTGAAATCTGTTTATTGAGGAATAAGAGCATCTTCAGTGTTCGGTTTGGCGACTTAATAATCTTCAAATAATGGGCAGGTGCAGGGCAACGTAAAACGGTGGGAAAGCGGATAATACTGTTGATTTCTGTGGCCGTATGTCAGGATCTTTCTGTCTTTGTATTTTCAGGTCTGTCAACTTCAATCTAGCGACTTCCGACTTCCTTGTGCAGATGTGAAACACAGACCGACACGTTGCTTCATCTGCACAAACCGAGGCCTCGTTTTGCGTCGGTCACGTGATTCCTATGCTGACAACACGAAGCCTCATTAGGAACGCCCCCTTTTTCTCGACACACGCTTCGCAGTCTCAGTTCATCGGGCACATCACTACTACTCCGATATGTTGAGTTTTGAAAATAGCCCCGCCCCCTTTGTTGTTCATGCACTCTGAAGCTGAAACAACTTGATAAATTTACTTTGAGTGAAAGTCAAAACTTATTTTTGACCAAAGAGTGTGATTTTTAAGTTGATTTAACTCAAAAGCATTAGATTTTATCCCCAAAATAATTAAGTTAGATAATAAGTCTTTCATATCAACTACGGTCCAGATACTCTTTTTACAGTGTGATCAAGTAGAAGAACTGAACTAAATCTCTGTGTATCCGTTTGGTGTATGTACTCAGACATGAAAAATCAGGCTGTTTTTAAAGGTCTCGGCTAAAAACGAGAGTTTTAAATGAAACACCATCATGATCCGCACCAGTAAGACAAAGCAAGTCTACACGAACGTCATTCTCTCTAACTTATTCAGGAACTCGGCAGCAGTCAAACTTTCTTCTTGCCAAATATCAGGTTTTTCTACGTGAGAACGGCGTGACATCAGGTCTGACAGTGGCTGCCGGCTTCAGTCACGCCTGAAACGTCAGACCTCGTTGCCTTTCTTCTGATTTATGTTGTTTCTACGCTCGTTACTCTGAACATTGACTCTGACCTGAAGGAAAATGAAGTCCAGTTTTAGAAGGAAATATCACTGAAATAAAAACACACGACAAATTGTCTCTGTAGTCTTTATCATTTTTATCATCATTACTTCTTCATTTCTGTTTTATCTTTAATCACTGGGTTGGCTGGTTTTGTAAATGTTTGTGGAAATGATGTAAACCTGTAGTTTTGCGTCAGATATGTGGTCTGCAGGATTCTGGTCAGTTTTCTTTCATTTTTATTTTTTATTCAGATGAACGTTTGTCTGGTCACAGACCGTTAAAGTGTTGTAAAGTGTTCAGAAATGATTGTGTCTGATGTTTTAAAAGCCAAAAACAATTAAAGCCATGTTAACTAAACGTTGTGGGCAGCAGTAAATTTAACAGCGCAGTTATTTTTTTGTAATCATTTCCAGATTTCTTTAACTGGTTTTAATGGATTTCCAGTTATTAGCTCCACCAAGGAGGTTTTGGTGGCTTGGTTTGTCTGTGTCGGCAACTTTACGGAAAAAGTTCTGGACGGATTGACCTGAAATTTTCAGCAGCCGTGTGCCTCAGCCCACGGACGAACCCGTTAAATTTTGGTGGTGATCCGGATCACCTTCTGGATCCAGGAATGTTTTTAAGGATTCTTTATCATTGTGAAGATCTGCCAAAATTTGGAATTTTTGCATATAACTCCGTAAAAATGGCCCGAATGTTTGGTAAAAAATAAAAAAATTACAAGAAAGGATCTCAATGAGTTCTATAATGTTTCGAAAGTTGATCCAGATCCAGAGAAAATTCCGGATACTATGATCCTGAACACACAAAAATAAAGTAATCGTTGGAATTTTTTAATCCGACAACATACAAGAGAGGGAGAAATGAACGAAAGTATCTACATTACCGACCATCGCTATTTGTTTTGGTGTTTGTGTCCAAGTCTCGGTATGCTGGAAATCAAATCTCGTTCCAAAATTGCGCATCAAAACGCTGGTGGGGGATGCAAGTTATCGCGTGATTTTGGAAATTGCGCAATAACTTGTCCCGCGATTTAGACACAAACACCAAAACAAATAAAAATCGCCAGGTAATGTAGATACTTTAGTTCATTTCTCCTCTCTAGTATGATGTTGGACACTCGTAACTATCCGAGCCTTTCAGTGTGGAAAAAATACAGGTTTTTAGGGCGAACTTAGACGTGGGGGCCAGTTAACCCATACTTATCATTAGCCGGGCTGCTAGCTGCTGCTAGGCTGCCTGCTCGGATAAATACTGCAGCTATCTGGAAAATTCCTTTTTCCATCGCTCACACACATGAAAACAGACTCCAGGTTAAAAAAAAAGTGAAATTCCCTTTAAATATAAAAATGATATCGGCTAAGGAAGCACGATAATATCGGCCCCCTATCCCGATATTTAACCGATCAGCCCGCTGTTTCTGAAGTCTAAAAAAACACAGATTTTTCTTTTACTTAATTTAAAACATCTAAAGACTAGGGTTGGGAAAAAAATATCGACACACTGAAATATTGTGATATTTTCATATGCTGATATATTGATATTTAAAAACGTGGTATTGATCTACTTTATTAATGAAATCTCCCAATGTTTCATCGTTCTGTTATCAAATCTCGCAGGAATTCACGACATATTGTGAGATTTTGTAACAGAACGATGAAATCTCTTGAGATTTTGTAAGTAAAATAGATTAGATATCAATTTGAAATTGGCATATATTGCAATATTTCAGTATATCAATATTTTTTCCCACCCCTATTTTTTAAAGTGTCAGAAACGGATAACAAAACTGCTATTTGCAATGATTGCTTTTTTTTTTTTCAGCTTTGATATCGGTATCGATATTGGTTATCAGCCACATGAGTTTTAAAATATTGGCTTATTGGATATCGGCCAAAATTCCAATATTGTGCATCCCTAATATCGGCATACGAAACTATTGCGATATTTCAGTGTATCGATATTTTTCCTCACCCCTTCTTCCATCTAGTGTAGCTTCACTTAAATGTTCTCCAGTTTTTGCTCTTCTCAGGTCACTCGTCTTCGGAGATGGATAATATCTCCGGGGCTCTGAAGCAGCTGCTTGACTTGCCGACTCCACCATTTTTCCCAGTTCCAGTCTAGCTGTTCCGACCATACTATTGCCACACAGAGATCGTATTAGTCAACCTGCAACGGCGGCGTGTATCTGCTTGTAGGTGTAAATATAACGCCATTGTCAAACCTGTTAACATTTATTTTATATTTATTTTCAGGCTAAATATAATCTTTCAAGGAAATGCTGTACTTTCATTCTGCACCCTCCAAACAGCTTGTGGAGTTTTTTTTAAAATATAACTTTTAATAAAAATGTTCCTGCAGAACCCTGAACTTCTACTTTTATTCTGAATTTTTCCACCATAACATCCCAACAACAGTGATCCAGGAAACAGAGTCTGGTGCATGAAAACCTTCCAGATCAGCTGCAGCACACATTCAAACAGGTACGTTACAGATTATTTTACATTTCAAATAAACTGTGTTTAAGTTTTTCTTTGATCAGCTGCTAAAAGTAATTCACTTTTTATGAATTGTTTACTTAAGATTATTGTGGATTACAGTCTTTGCTTCTGCTGGTATTGATGCTGAGGACACACTGAAGTTAATCTCTCTTCCTTCTTGATGCATCAGAAATGAGGCAAAGCAGAGATGAATAAGGCAACACTGCCTCCCTGTGTTCACGCCGTGGAACTGCACTTAGAAATGCTTTCAGTGGTTGTTGGATAAATGACCCATTTCTCCTCCTGCAGCTCATCAGAGAAATGTCCAGAGTTGAAGAAATGTCATTTTGCCTCCATGAAAACATACAGAAACTTTTTTTTTTTCTTTTTTTTTTTTTTTTTTTAACCTGTAACACAGTTCCTACATATTCCAATGATTTTGTCACTCAGTATTACCTTATTAAAGACTACTCATTCCTAGGATTACTTTTCTTATTCCATATAGTACTGTTCTCAGGATTACTTTACTCATTCAGTATTACTTTACTCAGTATTGCTTTAGTCATTCCTAGGTTTACTTTTCTTACTCATTCCTATAGTACAAATATATATGTATGTGTGTGTGTGTGTATATATATATATATATATATATATATATATATATATATATATAAAAGTTTAATGTTTCTATTTAATTTAATATTTTTTCATAAGTGCACTGTTTCATATTTAAATAGTCATCCTCAAAATTATTCCTACCCTCCAATTAAAGAAGGAAAAAATCAGCTGTCAGTGAAACAAGTTGAAATTGACGAAATTAATAATAAATAAAAATTATATGAAAATAATTACATTAATTCTAAATTGTGGTTTGAAAGAAATATTAAAAACAAACAGACAAGAAATAAAAAAGTTAACAAGCATGATGGGGCTCTGAAGCTAAAATTTTATTGAGCAACACTTTGAGGCAATCAGGTGTTTTCTGTTACGTCCAATCAGACGTCTGCACCTGTTGGTCCAGTGTTCATGGGAAAGGTCTTCTGTGTCTGGGACAGGTTTGTTTTTGTTTTTTCTTTTAATTATCATTGTTTTGAACCATAATTCAAAAGCAACATTCTATTTCACTAAATTATAATATTGTTAAAAATACATTATTAGTTTCTTGTTATTTGAATTACTATTGTGGATTTCGCCTTTTCGTTTAATGAGGGTAAAATTAATTGGAGACTGTATGAAAAGTGCTTCTAAATGGAATCTTGTTCGAAACTTTATGCCAATTTCCTGCGCGAGATGTGACAAGAACCGAAGCCGCAGGTGGTGAAAGCGTTGCTTCTCCGTTTGTAAAACCGGTTAAACTGGTTAAATCCGGTTCTGTTCCAGCTGCAGCTGAACATGGAGAATCTCAGGTGCTCGTTACACATTGAAACTGTGGATGAAAAAGCTCTCAGCATGTACCCAGAAGTCATTTCCACTCCTGCTGCATTCAGCCAGAACAGTCGCTTACATCCTGGGGGTCATTTATGAGAGGCTGGTTGTTGGCTCGGAGTGGGCGCCATTTTATCATCTGAAGTTTGAGGCCATGCAACGATGAGAAGTACTCGTGAGGCATAATGAGAACTGGATGTTTTCTGCTGCTTCTCACCGCATTTCTTACATCATCAATCACAAAAGTCAGGCTGCTTTTCACTTCTGGATAATTTAATATCTGTTTAGACACATTATCCTGTATTACATTCAGTTTAAGAAAATGAGTCATGGCCCCTGTGGAGGCTGCAGCATCTCCATCAGTTCGGTTTCCCATCGCTGACATGGAGGGAATCTCAAGCAGGAATGTGGATCTCTCTCTTCATTTTGCATCACTCTTTCATAGTTCTAACATCTGACAACCTTTACTGACTTCTGACCATTTTTTTTTCCCTGATACATGATTACTTTTGTCCCGACCGCTAACTCTAAGGACAAGAATGTCCTAAAATGTACACCGTAGTTTTACTTTGCGTCTATGTTTGGAGTTTTGAGACTCTTCATGGTGGTCTAACACATTTTCTTTGAGATTGTAGCCCCATTTTTGGATTCTGGATGGTTTTTTGTCTTATTCTAGTCATTTTAGGGGACTTTGGTATCTTTCGTGGAAAATTTCAGCCGTTTTCTGTCTCTTGTCTTCTTCATCATGAGCTGCGTTTTCTGCCTGCTGCCTGAAATAACTAACATGTACCCCAAAATTTGGGGTACATGTTCTTATTTGGGGCCAAAATAAGAATATCTTCACAACTGCAGGGTTGTGCTCCTTTATATTGTAAAAAAAAAAAAAACATGATTACAATGTGACGCGTCTGTTCTGCCCCTTGCTGGTCACCTGTTGCAGCACAATAACTCAAACATATCACAAGATAAATATATTGAACATGTTTGCAAATTATTTTAGATTTTATCATGTTAAGGACCAAATAAACTGGAACTGGAAAATCTGATGAGTAGCCTAACTGTGTAAGAGTTGAGCATTTTCCAGATAACTGAACACAAATACGTCCACGCGGATGTGCCGTTTGTCCTTTTATCAGAGAAAACACAAGAAAACTCATTTTTAATCATGTGAAGTATAACTGAAGGATCGTTGTATCTTCTCATATCCCGCTACTTTTTTAGTTGCATCCCTTCTCCAAGTCTCTGAGTTCCCTCATGCACGTCATCAGCTCTGCAGAAACCTGCTAACGAGCCGTGGATGTGGACCAGGTGTGTCAGGGGAAGGTTTGTGGCTCTCTCAGGGCGGGACTTGGACACTCGGTGTTGTTATGGATTCGTTTTTTTTTCTTTCTATAGTTCCGTTGTGGTTTTGTGTCTGATCATTTTGTCCCTCTTTGCGGCAGCCTGACTGAACCCGGGACGATTTTCCACCTTCGTCCCGTCTTTTCTCTGAGATCTCCCCGAACGACAGCGACTCCAGCATCATCTTCGTCCCGTCTCTTCTTCTTCTTCCAGAAAAGGTCAGTGTGGTGCTGACTCTCGTCTCCTGCTCTGTCCTTTCCTCTTTCTTCCTACGCAAACATCCTCCTGCTTTTCCCGGTACGATCCAAACTGTGTTGATATCCAGTTGCTGGCGCGTGACACGGAGCCATGCAGCCTCAGGATGCTTCCTTCTGTTGTGTTGTGCCTCTTTGTGGGATATTTGTGTTTTTATGATGGTGCATCTCTTTTGTATGTCTGTTTTGTTGTTTTCGGCTCTTTAACGGTAGTTTTGCGCATCACTGTGATTGATTGCGTCGTCTTGTTGCTTTCTGCCTCTTTGGGGTCATTTTGTTGGTCTCACTGATGGTTTCATGCCTCGTATTGTGGGTTTTTTGTTTGGTTTTTGTCCTTGCAGTCATGTATAATGGTCATGTGTATTTTTAGGAATGTTTCTGCCTCTCTTGACGTCATTTTGTCTGACTTTATGATGCTTTGATGCTCCTTGTGATATTCCTGCATTATTGCGTTTTGGTTTTGTGCTTCTTTTAATGGTCATTTTATGGATTTCTACTCGCTGTGCTTCTGTTTGTGTGTTTTGTGCACCTTTTTAGTGACTTTGTGAATCATTACATCTGTTTTTGAGCATTCTGGAAAACTTAGTTGCTTGATTTTCTAATTTTTGTGCCCAGTTTGTCTCTTTAGGGTTTATTTTTCGAAGTGATTGTCTCTTTGTAATGACGTGACATTCTTTAGGTAGCTTTGAGACTGATGTATTTTTCTCTGCAGTAATCTGTATTTCCAAGTCTTTATTTTTTATATTTTTTATGATACAACTATTTATTTCCCCCCCTGATTATTAAACTACCACCAAATATACTCAAATCAAGTGAACGTGGGTGCTTAAGAAAGCTGATCATTGATGATGATCAGCATTTTCTATTTTTGAAGTCATTTATTTGGATTTGCGTCTCTGTTGTAGTTTTAGGTTTATTTTTGGTGTGTTTGTCCTGCTGTAAATGCAGGTCTGCACCTGATCAGCTTCTTTATTTGCTTTTAAATGAGTTTTGAGCTGCAGCACAACTTTATAACTGTGGAAGAAGGTGGTTGTTTGTTGCTTATTGATTACACCGATTCTTTCTTAATTTTTTAGTCTGTTTTCTTTGGGCTGCATTCAGGTTTAAAGCTCATTGCTACTCAGGAGGAGCTCTGCTCCCTCAGCAGCAGGGGTTCCTCCTCTTCCTCCCTCCCTCTCACCTCCTCATTCTCCTGTTCCACGCTGGAGAGAATCAGATATCAGGGACTGAGAAGCCTCGTTCCTTCTTCTCCTCTGCTTCCTCCGTCTTTCGCTCCTTTTATGTTTCCTCCAAGCTTCATCGGTGTCGGATAAAAGATGGGATGTGGGAATTCCTCCCCAGCCGCCACCAGCAGCAGTAAAGGTGAGGAACACCGACTTCAGTCTCAGAAATCTGAAAACCGACTGCAGCTGGTTTTTTGTTGCACTTTCTAGTCATTTTAGTAACTTTCAGTTTTATGAGGGAAGCAGTTTAAAAACGTGAGACAGCTGAGGGATGACGATTATTTAAATCTTCCTTCAGTGAGAAACTGCTTTTATAAAACACAGACCAGAGTCATGCTTGCTGCGCATCGTTTATTCAGGTTTTGTGTTAGTTTTTTTCTCCCCCTTGTGTGCATTTTTTTTATTTGATTGTAGTAACTGTGCCAGGGATGCATGATATTGGATTTTTGACCGATATCAGATATGTCGATATTTTCCAACCCATTTTGCCAATAACCAATATTAAAGCTGAAATGATGTAATATTCATTCCTTGTGCTAGATTAGAAATTGTTTCTATACCCCACAGTTTTAAACGGCAGTTCACCACCAAACGCCCGTTATATACGGATTAATTAAATCGGGCCGATATCGGGTAGATATCAATATTCAGGTTTAAAGTCAGTATGGGCTGATACCTATGTCAACCTGATGATAATGTGCATCTCTAAACGGAGCCATTGTGACACTTTGGCCATTTTTCAGTACGCGTACTTTTGCGTACTTGTGTTCTTGTGTACTTTTGAAACGTCATCAGTAAAGGTCCAAGTACTGTTCCACTCCAAAGAACACATAAAGATAAAGACGAGTACGCATTCCCAGGTGTGTACTTGCTCTGCCCACTTTTCTTAGTCTGCATTGGACGTGACTTTTGTGGACTTCAGGCAACCTTATATCCCATAAGGCATTGCAGCATAACAATGGTGGAGGAGAAAATTAATAGCTATTAATGCTGAAAATACTTATTTTACGTAACGTTGGTTTTCTATAACAGAGTTGTTTAACTTCAAGTTCTTGGTGGTTTGATGAAGTTTACACTGTTATTAAAAGTGATTTTGTTTACACTGTTATTAAAAGTGATTTTGTTAAGTTTAACAAACGGGCTGAAAGCTAACGGAAGCTAACAGTTGCTAACAGTAAGACAGTTGCGCAGATTAGCTGGATCTAACTGCTAGGGCTGGGAAAAAATATTGATACACTGATATATCGCAATATTTTCATATACAGATTTCATATAGCTATTTAAAATGCGATATTGATCTATTTTACCAACGAAATCTTGAGATTTCACCGCTACATGACGAAATCTCGCAAACTTTCACAAAAACCCATGAGAATTTGTGACTGAACAACTAAATCTCTGTATTTCAGCAGTAAAATAGATTGATACCACATTTTTAAATATCGATATATCAGTATATGAAAATATTGCGATATTTCAGTGTATATATATTTTTTCCTGCCCTACTAACTGCCACATTCCAGCAGGGCTTTTGCAACTTATCATTTTAATATTATGCTGCCTCCAAGTGGTATCATACTTATGGTAAATATCTAAATTCCGACATGAAAATTTCGCATAAACACCCACTCATGTCGTAATTTCCCCTGAAAAACTGGAAAAATGTAATGATACCGGAGTTGCAGAGATGAGTTAAACTTTTGCTGCGTTCCATTTTCATCGGAACTGGGAAGTGGGAACTGGGGGGTGACGTCACACCCGACCAACTTTCGTTCCAGCTCACTGGTCGGAAAACCAGTTAGCAACCTAGCAAAACAACGTGTTTGCTAAGGCTATTGTTATTAGCCGTTGTTGGCACAGCTGGTGTTGTAGTTCACATATACAACATGAAAAATGTGAATTACACTACAGCAGCTTCCCTGTACATCTGTATAAATCAATACTACGTGTACGATTGATTTATGCAACAAAATATTAGTAAGAAGTGTAAATAAATGTAACATTACAGAAGCTTCTAAAACTGCTAACACAGGGCGCGGCCATCTTTAAATCTGAACTCGGAGCTGCGAGAGTTGTCCGACTTTCCGAGTGGGAAATCCGACTTCAGGGGGGCGTTCCAGTTGAAACTTCCTACTCGGAACTGGGAATTTCCGACTTCCGAGTTCAAATGGAACGCAGCATTAGACTTTTCAACATGGCGGAGAGAAACAAAAATATCCTAAATAGGATGCGTTACATTCTGTTTGAAGTTCTCCGCTACTGTTGGTTAGTTTGCAGTCTGCATAATTCTGTGACGTACAGAACTTTAATTCAATCGCCATTTAGACGTTTTGTGTTTTAAAATCTGGTTGTTTGGTTTACCTCCTCAGAGCAGATGCTAGCTAGCAGCTAGCTAGCTAGTCGGTCGAAGATGACTTCAAGTGATTTGTTGTAATAAAGTGAATCACTAGAACACAATGCGCTGGTAATTTCCACTTAAGTGGAAAGAATCATCTTTCCCATACCACATGAAGGCAGCATTAGATAGCTGTCATGTCATAACTTCCGCATATTTCTGTTCCAAATGCACAATGAGTGTACTTCCGACAAGCCCATGCTAGCAAGAGCACAAGCGTACTTCTTAGCGTACTTGGTATTTAGAAACGGCCTTTGTTTGTCTGGATTTTATTGATCCAGCCCCTCTTTGCAGTTTTACATCTTATGTTGATTTTTTAATGTTTTCTATTAATTGTACATCTTTCTATGGTTGTTTTGGCCGTTGAGTTGTAGATTTTTATCTTTTTTTTTTTTATCTTTTCACACCCTTTTTGCCTTATTTGGATTTCTGAGCATAGGGCTGGACGATATAGAAAAAAAGATTATCGATAAAAAAAATTTGTATCGATCGATATCGATATTTATCAAAAATAAGAGAGAAAAAAGCCATTATCAAATTAAAAGCCATTTTAGGTGCAGCCCTGGCCATTTAAGCTTTTGCTGAATGATCTACTTATACAGCAATAAATAGGGCTGGGAAAAATATCGATACACTGAAATATCAGGATATTTTCACATGTTGATATCATATTGATATTTAAAAAAACGCGGTAATCTATTTTACCAATGAAATCTCGCGAGATTTTGTCGTTCTATTACGAAATCTCGCGGGTTTTTGTGAAATCTCATGAGATTTTGTAAGAGAACGGAAATCTTGCGATACTTCGTTGGTTAAATAGATCAATATCACCTTTTTAAATATCAATATGAAATCTGCATATGAAAATATCGCGATATTTCAGTGTATCGATATTTTTCCCAGCCCTTGTAATAAAGATCACACTAACACTGAATTACAATTCGGTTTGCCTGGGTCTGCGTTTGATTGGTTTGGCTTTCAGGTATCATGATACCTGATAGGCTACAGCAGAGAACTGTGTTTCTATATCAAACTTTTATCGACCCTCTTTTTTTTTTTTTTTTTTAAAATAATTATTTCTCAACCATTTTTTCCTTGAAGTTTAAGACCATCTTGTCTTGTTACTCCTTGACTTGACAGCCGTTTCTGCTGCTGAAACTGATGAATTTAAGTAAGTGGTTCATGAATCTTTGCAAACAGAATAGTTAAATAACTCTGAGGATTTTAAATGAGTTCACTAAGACTCTGTAAAGATTTCCTGTTGACATTTTCATGGTGAAAAAAGACGAGGAAGTTGTTTGTTTGCAGAAGCAACACAAGCTGCAGTGTTTCCAGCTCCAGAAGAGCATCTCAGGCATGACTCATGCCCTACAAAGATGGATAAATCCATTTTTCATGACTGTAAAACTCAAATTCGAGCTGGAGATGGTCTATTATGCTACTTTTTGGACTCCATTTATTAATATTTTTAGGTTTTACATTCATAAAAAGTATTTAATGTTGCTTTTTGATTAACTTTTTTAAAAAAAGAGTTAATATTGATAAACCAGAGTGCCAAATATTGGGTCTGTCTTATGGAAACTTCAGGTGGTCGTTCAATTAAATATAAACAAACACTTGAAATATGAGTCTGTGTGAACGATTATAATATACAAGTTTCACTTTTTGAATGGAATTACTGAAATAAATTAGTTTTTGATGGTATTCTAATTATATGCCCGGCACCTGTATTTTGGTTTAGTTGTTTTAAGTTGATTGGGTGAAAAGTTTTTTTGTTTGTTCTTCAATAACAACCCCACTACCCCAAAGGTTGAGACAGTTTTTTTTATTTTTACTTTTGAAACTAATGTACTTGTTTCCAAATCTCTTAAACGTGTATTTTATTTCCAAGAAAACACATCACATGTTTTAAACTAATATTTGACCTTTTCATGGAAAATATGAGCTGATTGTGAATCTGATGGCAGCAACACATCTGTGAAACATTGAACAGGAGCAACAAAATGCTATTTCATCAACTTGTCTTCTGACGGTGAGCTTTGTCTTGAAAATTCTGTCAATCTAGGTTGGAGTGACATAGTGTTGGAACAACTTTAGTGTTTGTGTTAATTATGACCTTGATGGTAAGCTGCTGTGAACAAAAGTGCAACGGTTAAAAAAAGGCATAAAAATTATTTTTTTTATAGAAAAAAAATACTGAACCGTGACCCAAAAGTATGGAACCGAAACGTAAATTTTTTTGTATCGTTGCACCCCTACTGCCTGCAGTCCAGTACTTTTTAAAGACGTGTTACTTTTCATAGATGGTAGACACATGGACATGTGGAACTATTTTTTTACAGACGTTACACATTGGTAACAAACACCCTGGAACTACTTTTCACAGACGTGCTACTACACAATAGTAATCATGACCCTGGAACTACTTTTTACAGACGTGTTGCTACACAATAGTAATCATGACCCTGGAACTACTTTTTACAGACGTGTTACTACACAATGGTAAACATGACCCTGGAACTACTTTTCACAGACGTGTTACTACACAATAGTAAACATGACCCTGGAACTACTTTTCACAGACGTATTACTACACAATAGCAATCATGATCCTGGAACTCCTTTTCACAGACGTATTACTACACAATAGTAATCATGACCCTGGAACTACTTTTTACAGACGTGTTACTACACAATAGTAATCATTACCCTGGAACTACTTTTTACAGACGTGTTACTACACAATAGTAATCATGACCCTGGAACTACTTTTTACAGACGTGTTACTACACAATAGTAATCATGACCCTGGAACTACTTTTTACAGACGTGTTACTACACAATAGCAATCATGATCCTGGAACTACTTTTCACAGACGTATTACTACACAATAGCAAACATGACCCTGGAACTACTTTTCACAGACGTATTACTACACAATAGCAATCATGACCCTGGAACTACTTTTCACAGACGTATTACTACACAATAGTAATCATGACCCTGGAACTACTTTTTACAGACCTGTTACTACACAATAGTAAACATGACCCTGGAACTACTTTTTACAGACGTGTTACTACACAATAGTAAACATGACCCTGGAACTCCTTTTCACAGATGTATTACTACACAATAGTAAACATCACCCTGGAACTACTTTTTACAGACGTATTACTACACAATAGTAATCATGATCCTGGAACTACTTTTCACAGACGTATTACTACACAATAGTAAACATGATCCTGGAACTACTTTTCACAGACGTATTACTACACAATAGTAAACATGACCCTGGAACTACTTTTTACAGACGTATTACTACACAATAGTAATCATGACCCGGGAACTACTTTTCACAGACGTGTTACGACACAATAGTAATCATGACCCTGGAACTACTTTTCACAGACGTGTTACGACGCAATAGTAAACATGACCCTGGAACTACTTTTCACAGACGTGTTACTACACAATAGTAATCATGACCCTGGAACTACTTTTCACAGACGTGTTACAACACAATAGTAATCATGACCCTGGAACTACTTTTCACAGACGTGTTACTACACAATGGTAAATATGACCCTGGAACTACTTTTCACAGACGTGTTACTACACAATAGTAATCATGACCCTGGAACTACTTTTTACAGACGTGTTACTACACAATAGTAATCATGACCCTGGAACTACTTTTCACAGACGTGTTACTACACAATGGTAAACATGACCCTGGAACTACTTTTCACAGACGTGTTACTACACAATAGTAATCATGACCCTGGAACTACTTTTTACAGACCTGCTACTACACAATAGTAATCATGACCCTGGAACTACTTTTCACAGACGTGTTACTACACAATAGTAAACGTGACCCTGGAACTACTTTTCACAGACGTGTTACTACACAATAGTAAACATTACCCTGGAACTACTTTTCACAGACATGTTACGACGCAATAGTAAACGTGACCCTGGAACTACTTTTCACAGACGTATTTCTGCAGTCAGATTCATACTTGGCTCATATTTTCTATCAAATGGTAAAATGTTTGTTTCATCAGCTCATCAGATCTTATTCTTCTACTGGGAATAAAATATGTTGATTTGCTCCTGACTGCTTTCTGTTTTCACATTTACCACAGATAACCAAGTTTGTTAGAATTAGAGTTGTGCAAACATCTCTTACTTTCAAGCATTCAGAATGTAAATTGAAAAACTGATGCCCACATCAGCCATGCAACTACGTTTCATTCATTTCTGTTTGAAAATATCAGATTGTGTGAAACTAAAAAATGAATGAACTGAAGGGAAAATTAATTACGTCCTTTGATATCAGCCTTCTGTGTCTGACTGCAGGCCACCCCGAGTTTCCAGCAAAGCTGTAAGTAAATGTGAACAAACATTTTGATCTTAAAACGCGTCGCTGTGGTTTGACCTTTCTCTGATGTCGCCCGCTTACTGAAATCAAATAACTTCAAAATGTGTTTGTAAATGTGTGTTTGCCGACAGACCAGAGGAGCTGATGCAAGAGGACGACAAGCGGAAGTGAGTCATGTGAAAATGATGAATCCTTCTCATTAACGTTTTTGTGATTGAGTTAAATTTGTGGCTTTGTGTGTGAACAGGAACTATGGAGGTGTGTATGTGGGTTTACCAACAGACCTGAGCAACATCCCTCAAGTCCAGATTGGACCTCTTAGAGGTAACAGAAACTTCTAGATTCTGTTTATATTTAAGGAATGATGGTATTTTATTTTTGTGCTGCACTTTGGAGACTTTCTGTTGTTTAAATGTGCTTTACTAATAAAAGATTGGATTGGAATACAACAGTCTTATAGATGGGTTTCCTGTTTACAAACACTGGCAGTTGCTAGCGCAACCAGGGGGCAAAAAGCCTGTTTTTGTAGAGTCTACGGCCAAACACGCACTCATATCATTCATAAAAATGTAAAGTAACCCGACGAAACAAACAGAGATAATTGTGTTTTAAATTAAATTGAATAAATCTGTATTTTGATGACGAATAACAAAATACCGACGCTGCGTTGCTGTGTTATATTTCTGCTGCGTTCCATTTTCATCGGAACTGGGAAGTGGGAACTGGGAGGTGACGTCACACCGACCAACTTGCGTTCCAGCTCACTGGTCGGAAAACCAGTTAGCAACCTAGCAAAACAACGTGTTTGCTAAGGCTATTGTTATTAGCCGTTGTTGGCACAGCTGGTGTTGTAGTTCACATATACGACATAAAAATGTGAATTACACTACAGCAGCTTCCCCTACATCTGTATAAACCAATACTACGTGACGATTGATTTATGCAACAAAATATAAGTAAGAAGTGTAAATAAATGTAACATTACAGAAGCTTCTAAAACTGCTAACACAGGGCGCGGCCATCTTTAAATCTAACTCGGACCTGCGAGAGTTGTCCGACTTTCCGAGTGGGAAATCCGACTTCAGGGGCGTTCCAGTTGAAACTTCCTACTCGGAACTGGGAATTTCCGACTCCGAGTTCAAATGAACGCAGCATTATATCACGATTACACTAACTTGGTAAGGGAGTCATCACCCGGAAACGGCATTTTTCTTGTTGAAACATGGATATTATTCGTGTTGGACCTCATTTGAAATTTGCCTGAAAAACCTGAGTTAGAAAGCGGCTTAAACTTTCGTTTAGACTCTTTGTTAAAACCAAAAGAGGCCACAACAATCTGCAGTCTGCAGCAGGTTCAGTTCAGCTCCGTGTCGTCCTCACCTCCTCCATACAGGAGCAACTTTCACTAGTTTGGGATTAAACCAGGCAAAGACGACATCATCACTACGTTTGGAAAGGAGCTGATTCCAGCTGTTAGGGACGAACACGCATTGCTGTCGGTAAGTTTCGCTGCTTGTGTAACGTTCTGCTTTATTGTGGATGAGATCGTGGTGGACAGCAGACAGACTAGCTAACTGCTAGCAAGCTAACAGTATAAACTCAAACGCCATCTGATTTATGACCCCCGTACTTCGTGCTAAATCTCCGGGGTGCGTTGTTATGCCACGTGAACGTTCGTAAACGGCTCCACCATCAGTTTCTTCTTCTTTTTTAAGTTCGTGCCTAAGCAGCAGAGGAGGCTGCCCCACACCGTGTTTACAGTTGATGTCATGCAGCCGATCGCGGCGGTGATGCTGCTATTAGTCTTCCCACTAGAATACGGGAATTTCTGCCTCCACTGTGGTTTAATCCTACATGTGACCATGGTGAAAGACTAAATAAATCATAGTCTGAACCGGAATAAGTTATCTGGGAGGGTTTTGTGAAGATCAGTCACGCCTACTGTCCCATTTTCACCATTTTCAACTGTTCACATGCATTAATGTTTTGATTTTTGCAACCGAACAAATACCAGGACTCAAACATTATATTTCCCCGACACTTTCACGTCATATCTTGACCTAATCTGCATTAAAAGTAGAGTTTTGTATGTAAAACACACGTCTTCTCATAGTTCAATAATGCTTTTCCTCTGTTTTCTTGCCCCCTGGTTGCGTGCGCATCCTATCTGTGACGTTGCTCAGAAACCCATCTATAGGGCGTAGCCATACGTCATTTTGACAGACTGCAGTTCACACCCCTGACCACTTGGTGGCGCATGAATTAGCTATTGTCTCCAGTAGTGCTGAGATCCTTCAGTGGCGGTAGTTGCAGCTACTGCCGGAACGGCTACTACCTCTTTGAGAGTAATAATTACACATTCCTGCATTTTTCAGAATGGTTTATAAGCTAAAACATGCTAACATGTTCAGAAAGTTTGCATGTACATGATTTGATACAGAGGTGAAAAAAACCACTATCCTTTTTATTTAGAAGTCTTTAAAGTCCTACCTTTAGTATTTTTTACCATCTTGTTTCCAGAAATGTTAAGTGCTATTTGAAAATTCAGAATTTGGCATCATCTCAGTGAGAGAAGCTGTTTTTCATCCACTGCAAACCTCTTTATCCTATTTCTGAAGATTGACAGTTTTCCAGCTTTACATTAAAATGAAAGCTGGTTGACCCGTTTAATCCGTGGTGAAGTGTGATACGCAAGTATACCTGTATACTCACTAAAAAAGGTCCCAAATCTCTGTGTAACCACTGGGGAATGTGCAAAGATCAAGGGGCTGGAAAAGTGTGAGGTCCAGAAGTTTAATAAGTTTAATCGTAGTTCTTCCTTCATCCACTAGGGGGCTCCAAAACAGAGCAAATCCCCATAGACTCCCATGTTCAAAAGACCAACTTCACAGCAGAAATAAACACGTTTACAACAGAAATAAACATGTTTACAGGTTTAATAGGTCAAGTTAACTTTCATGTCAACTTTGAGGGGGTGATTTTATTTATTTTATTATTTTTTGATAACTCATCCTTTTAGATGTTGTGAGAAGATCGCGACGGTGG
>JALJCO010002160.1:0-17500 GCA_023101725.1 Atherinomorus stipes | reverse complement strand
TGCACTGAGGAAGAGAATGAGGTCTGAGTGGTTCTTACAGAGAAACTCGTGTTTTCCCAACAGGTATAAATGCATGAAACCAGAACAGCAGTCTGAAGTCATTAAGGAATGCATGTCAGAAAAACTGCGTAGAAATCCAAAATAATTGTAAGCATACAAACAGATACTTTGTAAATTGATGCATTGGTCTTAATACACGGTTCAAGCCACGTCTCAGAAACTTTAATCCAAAATTAACCATGTTTTCACTACTTTTGGTCCATTTTTGCACTAAATGCTTCACTATGTTCAGAACTTTGCAAGTAGCCATTACAGAAAAGATAAATTAGTTTGGGTGTAACAAACATTGCATCATTTAATATTCTTCCTTCCTTCCTGGTCGTACATCGATCACTGGCTCCTGAACTGAATTTGTGACATGAATGAAGTCAAACTGAGTTAGTTGTTGTTGCATTAGTATTCTGTGGTGAGTTAATCTTTTTCTATCACTGTCACCAGACGGGCTCAAGAATATCAACACCCTCCAATTAAAGAAGGAAAAACATCAGCTGTCAGTGAATTAAGTTGAAATTGCAAAAAATAATAGTAAATAAAAACTATGAAAATCGTAACACTGAATTTGAATTGCGGTTCAAAAGAAACATTAAAAAACAAAAAATAGGTGTTTTTACTCAATTATACTTTTGTAAATTTTTATATTTTATTAGTTTCTTATTTGAATTATTGTGAATTCAGCCTTTTCTTTAATTGGAGGGTTTCAATCTTGAGCACGACTGTATATGGTGGTGCGATCTTTTGATGTGCATGATGACAACTCTGCATAAACTCCTGCAAACAGCTCCATTAGCTTAACGTTTAAGTGGAAAAGTAAGTATTCTAGTGCATGGCTGGGGTTTAAACCCCAGAAAACAAGCTAAACCTGTTCATCTGTAGCTTTAAATAAATCACCCGTAAATTTAACCAGAGAAATGTAACAAACTTTAGAGACATTGGATGTCTCAAGATTATAAAATATAAATAATCTTCTTGCCTTCACCCTTCAGAGCTCCAGGTGTGTCGCTGCATGCTTGAGGCATCTCCCCATGTTGCCTCGTCTCCGTTCATGCACATTCCTGACTTCCTGTTCTGACCATCACTTCCTCTCCTGAAGCCAACTTCCTGTACAGCTGGGACAGCTCGTCGGGCCGCGGCACCTTTGACTCTGGTGTGCAGGGAATGTCGAAGTCCGATGATGCCTGGGAGGCCGACAGCTCCTCCGTCTCTGATCGGACGCCTCCAGCGTCGCCCCGTCCCTCCCGGCTCTGCTCCGGCTGGAGGATCAGGGTGTCGGGTAAATTTGAGTCCAAGTTCTGCGAGGAGTGATTGGACAGCGAGGCGGACAGGGTCAGGCTGAAGGTTTCAGAGACGTCCGGAGTTTCCTCTTCGTCACTGAACAGTTCTGGGGTCTGCGAGTCGGTCGGGAGGGAGGTGTTGGTGGCGACGGAGCAGCAGGAATGTGATTGGCTGTTCTGGCTGTCAGTCAGCACCTCGGCGGTGAAAAAATCCTCCCATCTTGGCGCTTCTTTGCTTTCTTTCTCCTTCTTTTCATCCCCTTTGCCTGCTTCCTCCCCTTCATCCTCATCCTCGTCATCTTCACCATTGGACTCAGTGCAGTCGAAGTAGTTTTGTGCAGCAGACTGCGAGCTGGACTCCATCAGAGGTAAAGAAACGGACACTGGAGGCGCAGGTCTGTCGGGAATGTTCTCTAAGGTCATAAAAGAAAAGGAGTTCAGTAAATTCTTTAACTTTTCATGACATTTCTCTACCTGAACTTCACAAAAATGGACAAACTTTAAACTCATGGAAGATTATTCATTAAATCTTAAAAGGAAGCTTAAAAAGGTGTATTCAGTCTTTTTTATCACATTACATTTTTCTGCTCTTTCCATGCTTCATGCTACTATGATACATTAATTTGCCTCTTTGACATTTTAAGGGAAAAAGTACACAAATGTGCCATGTTCAGGGTTCCCACTCTTTCATAGTTATTTTCCAGGACTTCTCCAGCGGCGACAGTATGAGTCAAGTTATCACAACGTAGACTAAACTTCCACCCAAAGCTTTTGGAGAAGCGTTCTACAATTGTACAGCTAGCTTATATTTTGTGCAGCGACGTAGCAGAGACGAAAAAAGAAAGAGATGACGAAACAGACGCAGAGAAAAAGCAGAGACTGAGACAACGAAGCAGAGACGACGAAACGGAGACAAAGAGACAACGAAGCAGAGAAAGAGATGACGTGACAGAGATGACGAGATGACTAAGCAGAGACGAAGAAAGAAGAGAGAGATGACGAAACAGACGACAGAGAAAAAAGCAGAGACGAAGAGATGACGAGAGATGACGAGACAACAAAGCAGAGACGACGAAACGGAGACAAAGAGATGACGTGACAGAGACAACGAAAGCAGACGATATAGCAGAGACAAAGAGAGACAGACGACGTAGCAGAGACTGAGACAACAAAGCAGAAACGAAGAGATAGCAGAGACAAAGAGACAACAAAGCAGAGATGAAGAGATGACTAAGCAGAGACGAAGAGTCAAAGCAGAGACGACGAAGCAAAGCAGAGATCAAGAGACAAAGCAGAGACTGAGACAACAAAGCAGAGACAAGAGACGAAACGGAGACAAAGAGACAACGTAGCAGAGAAAGATGACGTGACAGAGACAACGAAAGCAGACAATATAGCAGAGACGAAGAGATGACGACGAAGCAGAGACGAAGACACAACAAAGCAGAGACTAAGAGACAACAAAGCAGAGACGAAGAGATGACGTAGCAGAGATGACGAAGCAAAGACGAAGAGGCAACAAAGCAGAGACGAAGAGATGACGTAGCAGAGATCAAGAGACAACAAAGCAGCGACAAAGCAGAGACAACGAGACCACAAAGCAGAGACGAAGAGATGACAGTCTCTGCTTTGTCGTCTCTGCTAAGAGACAAGCAGAGACGAAGAGACGACAAAGCAGAGATGAAGGACAACAAAGCAGAGACGAAGACACGTAGCAGAGACATGCGACAACAAAGCAGAGACGAAGACAACGTAGCAGAGATGACAAGGAGACGAAGAAGAGATCAAGAGACAACAAAGCAGAGATGACGAAGCAGAGACCAAGAGACGATGTAGCAGAGATGAAGAGACAAAGCACAGACTAATAGACAAGCAGAGACGACGTAGCAGAGACAAAGCAGAGACAACAAAGCAAAGATGACGAAGCAGAGACTAAGCAGAGATGGGGAAATAGACTGAAGCAGAGACAGAGACGAGAAGCAGGACAAAGCAGAGATGAGGAAATAGAGATGAAACAGAGACGACAAAGCAGAGACGAAGAGATGACGTAGCAGAGATGACAAGACGACAAAGCAGAGATGATGAAATGGAGACGAAGCAGAGAACGACGAAATGAGACAAAGCAGAGACAAGAAAGACAGACGAAGCAGAGACAAAAAAGCAGAGACGACGTAGAAGAGACAACAAAGCAGCGACGAAGAGACAAAGCAGAGATGAAGCCAAAAAGACAAAGAAGCAGAGACGACGAAGCACAGACGAAGAGATGACATAGCAGAGATGAGACGACGTAGGAGAGACAGAGACGAAGAGACGACGAAGCAGAAACGAGAAAGCAAGAACCCTGTCAGCAGCTCCCTCCATCTTTATCTCTGTGCACACGCTTATTTTATCATTTATCCTCAGCAACACTTTTTTTTTTTAAACCATGAATTAACCAGCTGCTTTTTTCCCCTACTAATTCTTTATTTTGTGAACTTCAGAAAAAACACAAAAACGCCAAAATGTAACTATGGTGTTTCATCCAACTTAAAAAAACTGAACATTTTTAATTTAAGCTCCTTTTTCTACAAAGCTTAACCTGCCACATGCCAAAACTAATAAAAATGTAAAAAGATAATCAAAAGGCAACATGAGGCAAAATAAAGATGATTCTGAACCAAACCTTCATGAAGTTAAGCTTTTCATTATAGTTGGTCCTCCTCGCACCAACGAATCTCCTGTAAAAATATAAAAAATGCTCACCAGTTTTTGCCTGCAGGGTCAACGTCGTCTTCTTCCTCACGGGTGCCAGGTCCAAACCTTCGAACAACTCGTCATCGCTCTCAGAGTCTGCACAGAAACAAACATCTGTTAAGCTGGAACTTTACAAAGATTAAAACAAAGCTGGACATCTGGAAAGTGAATCTTTAATAATGTCAAAGTAACCCAAATCTGTGTGAATGCTGGATCAGAAAAATGAAAAACTACAGATTTTCTATCAGAAAATTAAAAAGAAATCCTGTGAGAAATTATATATTCATGACAGTATTTTGGTATCATGGAGTTCTTATATTTCTTTGTAAATTTCCCCTAAAAATTACTAACTTTTTGCGAGAAACCAATCAATTGAAGTGTTAACTGACTTTGCTGCTGTATTTAATGAGTTTTCAGATCCCTCTAGCATTTTTTCCCCCAAAAACCGATTAGTGACAAGTGGGGGGCCGATTATATCGTGCATCCCTATCGGTATCGGCCTTAAAACTGCGTATCAGACATCGGCCACCCCACCAATATTTAATCGATCTGGCTGCTGTTTCTACAGTCTAAAAAACCCCAAAACGTCTGAGTTTCTTTAAGGATGTTCTGTGTGAACAGAGTTTATACATGGTCATTTGTGCAAAAAAACAAATATTAGTGCTGGGAAAAAATATCGATACACTGAAATATCGCAATATTTTTATATGCAGATTTCATATCGATATTGGAAAACACAATATTGATCTATTTTACAAAGGAAATCTTGCAAGATTTCATATCTTTTCATTAGTAAAATAAATTGATACCGCATTTTTAAATATAGATATGGTATCGGCACATTAAAATATTGCGATATTTTTTCCCACCCCTATTCTTTAAACTGTCTGGAAGACAATCCTACCCAAGACTTTTACAAAGAAATCGTAAAAAAACAGCCAACTATCTTGAATAATTTGGATTTAACAAACATTTGTAACCAGTGTTTTATCAGTTCTATCACTGCAGTGGAGCGATACCTTTATGCTAAACATGTTTCAATACTAAAAAACAGCTGTTTGATATGAAATTAGAGTAAAAATTACCGCTATATATCAGATATCACGATCTAAAATAAATCTATCGTGATATATTTGGTCCATATCGCCCAGCTCAACAAAAACTAAGCAAAGAACCAGTTATGAACTGGATCTTTGAGCTTTTTGTGACGAGCAACAAGGTGATCCTCAAAGAGCTGTTAGCTGGAAACTCAGATCTCAGCAGAATCTGGACACGTGAAGGACAAAAGAAGAAGTGAGGACTGAAAAACCATCTAGAGCAAAGACCTGAACCAGCTCAGTTTCATTTTCTCTAGTTTCCATCTGCAGCAGGTTGTGAGGAAAGTCTACATCTGTGCTGCAAGTGTTTGAGAGGTTGTGGAGCATTTGATGCTCCGAGTCTGCGGCTTATCTCTGCGACCTGAACTGAAGTTCGTCTGTAAACCAACATCACAGCCACAGAGGCAGGAACACGTGTTGCTGTGGAGAGTTTTTGTGTTTGTGTTACCGTAAGTAGGACGCTGCACCCTGCTGCGTTTGAGGACTCCCAGAGGTTTGTAAACGAACGCCGTCTGATTGGTCTGGTTCCTGCACATCAGCCTCAACCTGAGCAAAGGAAACATCATTATTTTCATTAATGCTTTTATAATCTCTGGTAAACTAGTGTAGAAGAGCAGAAGCCTTTTAAAACAATCAGAATTTTCTGTCATTTATGATCAAAATTCACTCACATCTGTGTGACGTCAGTGAGCGAGCGACCGATGGGGATGACGCTGGGATAGATGTTGACTGGCTGGAGATACGACAAGAAGTCTTTGATCTGAAAATGGAGAACATGATGTTTAATGATGGGAGGGGGGATAAACGATCATTTATGATGTGGTTTTCAGAAGAAAGCTTCCCAGTCCAGGTGGAAGTAGCCGCATTTCCACCAGCAGGTCCGGGTTTGTACGGGACAGATGGTTTCGTAAACCCTGATATCCGTTGTGTTTCCACAGCAACCGTACCAGGGATCAACTGATACAGATTTTTTTTAGGGCAGATACCAACACCAATATTTTCTCATCAGCCTCATCGGCCGATGGAGCCGATACTGCATTTGAGTCCCAAATTAATATAATGAAAGACCCAATAAAAGTAATTTTACAACTCTATTCATTTAAAAAAGAACAAAGTTCCTCAAATAAATATATAAAAAAAAACAGTGCACTTGTAAAAAATTAAATAGAAACATTAAACTTGTGTGTGTCTCTCTCATACATAACATAATTATTAGGCAACTACCTTTTCTTTGACAAAATGGGTCATAGAGGGACGTGACGCGTCCGAAAAGTCAAAAATAGTCAAATATTTTGCAGAGGGATGCAGCACTCTTAAAATTTCCAAGCTTCTGAAGCGTGATCATCCAACAATCAAGCGTTTCATTCAAAATAGTCAACAGGGTCACAAGAAACGTGGAAAAACCAAGGCGCAAAATAACTGCCCATGAACTGAGAAAAGTCAAGCGTGCAGCTGCCAAGATGCCACCTGCCAGCAGTTTTTCCATATTTCAGAGCCTCAACATCACTGGAGTGCCCAAAAGCAGAAGGTGTGCAATACTCAGAGACATGGCCAAGGTAAGAAAGGCTGAAAAACCACCACCACTGAACAAGACACACAAGCTGAAACGTCAAGACTGATTTTTCTAAGGTTTTATGGACTGATGAAATGAGAGAGAGTCTGGATGGGCCAGATGGATGGTTCCCGTGGCTGGATCGGTAAAGGCCAGAGAGCTCCAGTCCCACTCAGACGCCAGCAAGGTGGAGGTGGGGTACTGGTATGGGCCAGATGGATGGGCCCGTGGCTGGATCGGTAAAGGGCAGAGAGCTCCAGTCCCACTCAGACGCCAGCAAGGTGGAGGTGGGGTACTGGTATGGGCCAGATGGATGGGCCCGTGGCTGGATCGGTAAAGGCCAGAGAGCTCCAGTCCCACTCAGACGCCAGCAAGGTGGAGGTGGGGTACTGGTATGGGCCAGATGGATGGGCCCGTGGCTGGATCGGTAAAGGGCAGAGAGCTCCAGTCCCACTCAGACGCCAGCAAGGTGGAGGTGGGGTACTGGTATGGGCTGGTATCATCAAATATGAGATTGTGGGGCCTTTTCGGGTTGAGGACGGAGTCAAGCTCAACTCCCAGTCCCACTGCCAGTTTCTGGAAGACACCTTCTTCAAGCAGTGGTACAGGAAGAAGTCCACATCCTTCAAGAAAAACATGATTTTCATGCAGGACAATGCTCCATCACACGCATCCAAGTACTCCACAGCGTGGCTGCAAGAAAGGGTCTAAAAGAAGAAAAACTAATGACATGGCCTCCTTGTTCACCTGATCTGAACCCCATAGAGAACCTGTGGTCCCTCATCAAATGTGAGATTTACAAGGAGGGAAAACAGTCCACCTCTCTGAACAGTGTCTGGGAGGCTGTGGTTGCTGCTGCACGTAATGTTGATGGTGAACAGATCAAAACACTGACAGGATACATGGATGGCAGCTTTTGAGTGTCCTTGCAAAGAAAGGTGGCGATATCGGTCACTGATTTGTTTTTGTTATGTTTTTGAATGTCAAATGTATATTTGTGAATGTTGAGCTGTTATATTGGTTTCCCTGGTGAAAATAAATAACTGAAATGGGTATATATTTGTTTACTGTTAAGTTGCCTAATAGTTATGTTTGCCTAATACACCTGATATAGGGTGTTGATGTGATTAGGCCACACCCCTTCTCATTACAGAGATGCTTAATTGGTATAAGTCTTTCGGCCTTTACAGCTTGGAGTAAGACAACATGCATAAAGAGGATGATGTGGTAAAAATACTCATTTTCCTAATAATTCTGCACTCCCTGTATTACAAGTTTAATGTTTAAAACAAATATTGAAGCAAACACCAAATGATACTTTTTCAAAAACAATTGTTTATGGAGGATTCAATTAAACTGAAGTAAAAAAAAAAAAACTATTTGTCCTGGATTTATGGCACACAGAGCGGTCAGCAATTTTCACAGTGTGCGGAAATATTTCTATTTTTTAAAAACGGTGAAACTGTAAAAAGAAAAAAAAAAAAAAAAACCCTGTAAAATAAATAAATGAAATAAATAAAATGATGAAAGGGCACCATTTCTTTTTTTATATCTCTTTTTGAAGTGCTTTGTTCTTTTTTTATATTAAAAGAGTTGGAAAATTACTTTTCATTTTATCCTTCATTATATTAAATTGGGAGTCAAATGCTGTATCGGCCCCAAATACCGGCAAGCTGCATCAGCTGATGAGAAAATATCAGTATCGGCCCTAAAAAATCTGTATCGGTCGATCACTAATCTTGATTGTGACACCAATGTAGTAATCTGTCTCAGCTTTCTGTAGAAACCAAGACTATACACACAAACTTGTAGTTAATTATGGATGTGTAATTTTGGGCAGGAGGCAGAAAAACAGGCCTCGTCGATAAGAGGTTATTATCTGACATTTACGATTAACTAAATAAAATATACTCATGGGCGGGTGGAATGTGTTTATCTGTTCACACAAGTGAGTGAATTAACAGATGGTTCAATCATTCACTGGATTATTTAGGAAAATGTTTTTTTTTAAAGTCACAAGTAAACAAAAGATGCACCATTTAGATCATTCTGATCATGAATTACCTCAGAGTAGGAGGAGTGGAAACTGAAGCAGGCTCTGTATGAACTGGATCCTGTTCTGGAAACCCAGCAAGAACAAAAAACAAACATACAGCATCCATCATCCCACTAAAAAAGACTGATGCTGAATTATTCCTGAGACACGTCAGGCTGTTCTTACTTTATAATCACGCTGGTCTTCTTGGTTCTCTCTCCGAACCACATGGTGGACGGTTTAATGCTGATGATCCGCAGGGGGGTCCCATCAGCTGCTGTGCAACCGCAAGGTACCCGGTTAGATTGGAAGAACTCTTCGTTCTGCACACAAAATAACAGCAGGGATTAAAAGAGCATTTCATCATCCAGCAAGTCTAGAAATTAGGGATGCATGACATTGGAATTTTGGCCGATATCCGATATGCCGATACTTTAAAATTCATATCGCCGATGACCAATATCGATACAGATATTAAAGCTGAAAAAAATAAGCAGTCATTGCAAATAGCAGTTTTTATTACCTCTTTCTGACACTTTAAAAAATAGGAGTGGGAAAAGATATCGATACACTGAAATTTTGCGATACTTTCATGTGCCAATATCAAATCGATATTTGATACATTGACGTCACATCGATAAAAATGCGGTATCAATCTATTTTACTTACAAAATCTCGCAAGATTTCATCGTTCCGTTACAAAATCTAACGATATTTTGTGAATTCCCGCAAGATTTCGTAACAGAACAATGAAATATCGTGACATTTTGTTAGTAATCGATATCATTAATATTGAAAAACGCGGTATCGATTACTAACAAAATGTCACGATATGTCATTGTTCTGTTACGAAATCTTGTGGGAATTCACAAAATATCCTGAGATTTTGTAACAGAGCAATGAAACATCGTAAGATTTTGTTAGTAATCGATACCGCGTTTTTAAATATGATATCAGCATATAAAATTATCGTGAGATCTTTGTGAATTCTCGTGAGATTTCGGAACAGAACACTGAAATATTGCAAGATTTCATTAGTAAAATGGACCGATAGTGTTTAAATGTTATCAGCATTTTAAAAAAAAATCTTGAAATTTTTGTGAATTCTCGTGAAATTTCGTAACAGAACAATGAAATATCGCGAGATTTCATTCGTAAAATAGATTGATGCAGTGTTTTTAAATGTCAATATATCAGCATATGAAAATATTGTAATATTTCAGTGTATCGATTTTTTTTTCCACACCCCTAGTATTAAAGTTTTAGTCTATAAAGAAGACGTTTTTGAAGAAGAAGAAGAATTTTGTTTTTTTTTTTAGACTTAAGAAACAGCGGGCAGATCGTTTAAATATCAGTGGAGTGGCAAATATCCAATACTCAGTTTTAAGGCCGATATTGATAAGGCTCCCATTATGTCGTGCATTCCTATTAGAAATGCAAATTATTCTGCAATTAAAGTGTTTGGTGACGTCTGTGAGTCGTCGCAGCTGCTGATAGATGAGAAACACTGTTCCAACTAGTGGTGGGCAGATCAATACAAATGTCAATAATACAAATGCCAACATTGGCATCAATACCAATCCACACTAGTGCGATTATATTGATACTTAAGTGTAAGGCTTGAAAACTACCAGGATCTTCATAAATATGGAGGATAACGTGGTTTTTGATGGATTCAGTACACTGCTATGACAAGGCCCCCTAGTCCCTAAATCACCGTCTCTCACTAAGATGAAGCCAAATTCAGACTTTTAAAATGCTCCAGTGATGACTGTTACTGGACACCTAATCATGTAAGACTTTAAACTATCACAAATTCATAAATAAAGAGGATACAGCTGTGTGATATACGTTTGCCCCCTTCCTGATTTCTTATTTTTTTCCATGTTTGTCACACTTACATGTTTCAGACCATCAAACTAATTTAAATATTAGACAAAGATAACACAAGTAAACAAAAAATGCAAGGATTTTTGGACTTTAGTGGCTTTTATATCACAATATATTGGCAGGAAAGGGGTGCAGAGAGAGTGGAGGACATGCAGCAAAGGGTCCCAAACCACTGTGAATTTGAAGGGATGCAGTTTAATCTTTGGCCACTTGGGGGCGTTAGACCCATAACTTTCCATAGGCCACGCTGAACTGTTGCAAAATTAAACAGCGTTTTGAAATGATTTTAGTAGACCAGCTAATTTGAAGTCATTGAGTCACTTGTAAAGACTCGCATGAATTAAAAAAATAAATAAAAACCAGTTGCTAATCGTTATGTTGCTTCGTTGATTCAAATTAATTACTTGCTGCAAACCAGCCCCATTTATGCTACATGAGAAAATAAGGAGGCAAGAGAGCAGCATCATCAAGTCTCCCTCAAAAAAAGATTTTATCTTTAAGTACTTCTTTATAAAATAGAGGTTAGATAAACAAATGAAAATAACGCAAACCAGTTGCAATATATTTAAAACTATTTGTTGATATTTCCACATGAAAGCGTGTGGCACAGATGAGGAAAAACACAAACCTTTGGATGTCGACAGGCGTGAATTTGAGTCTTGCGGTCGGTCGTTACGTAGCTCAGGATCTCCGGCATCTTCTTAAACATGTCGAGACTGTTAACGTGGATCTGCAAGAAAAACATTAAACCATAAAAATACTTTATAGTTAAACTGTATTTAATTCACCTGCTTTTGCAGCTCATTCTCCAAGCTGAGTTGAAAGGTACAGTGTGTAAAAAAAAAATCAAAGGTCAGAGGCAGAAAAATATGATATATAATTTAAAACTGTTTCTACTGATGTATAATCGCTGCACGAGAATTAGGGCTGTGTGATATACTGATATGATATCACGATATGATTTCTATTTCGTATAGGCTTCGCCCTCTAAGAGCTATCGCTATTGGTTTATCCCAGCGCGCATGCGCAGTCCTGAAAAATTCTTTCACGCCACTGTGCCCCGCCCAGTGGCCCCTATTAGGTCCGCATATCGTGCATATAACACCTGCGTGACCATAGTTCATCTCCCATTTTTCTTCAGCGTATGTTAACATGCAGTCCAAAAAGACGAAGAAGAAGAAGACTCAGCGAACCGCCGGAGTGGTCCGCCTGTGTCCTAGCTGCAAGCTAGGCTACATCTTGCCCTCTGACCTCCACCCACGCTGCGAGGCATGCCTCGGTGCTCAACACGCCGGCATGGCGCTCACCGCCAGGGCTAATTGCGCCTACTGCGCTCTTTTGCCTCCGGCTGTGCTGCAACAGAGAGCCGACGTTTTCCTCTCGCAGGTGCGTGAAGGTGCCGGTGACGGCAGTTGGGCTGACCGCTCGGCTTTCACCGTCGATGAGGTGTTGAGCATCCTGGACGGCGAGAGTGGGGATCACGACGCTGGGCCCGAGCCCGCTGGCTCGGTTCCCTCCATCCACGGTTCCCCCCCCGGCTCTCCCCTCTCCCTGTTGGGAAAACTGGAGAGCGACGACGAAGATGAAGACGACAGTGACGACGTTGACGACAGCGCCAGCGACAAAGCAGCTCCGCCCGCCCCGCCCCCCGTCTCATCAGACCGGGTCGTCCACATTCCAGCGAAAGCGCTCGTCCAGGAGTTGCCGGCGATCATCCGCACCGCGGCAGACCTCAGAGGCGTCTCCGTGCCGACGGCGCCAGAGAACCCCACCGACTCGTGTGACGTCATGGCGGGATCCTGCGGTAACGTGCCCCAGCGGACGTCACATCCCCAATGGCCGGGGGTCTCGGGGCTCCAGCAGTTCATGAGCGCTGCCCTCGCCGAGCCCGGGAAAACGAAGGCGCCGGTATCCCGGTACGAAGAGTTCACCAGAGTGACGGAGCTGACCTCATCTGGTTTTCCCTCCGTGCCGCCGCTGGAGAGCAGCCTGGCCACCATTCTGTTGCCCAATTCCACCTTCGTCCCGCCCCGGAAGCCCACACCTCCCTCTCCTCGCGACCAGGTGACTGCCCGTCTCTCAGACATGTCGCATCGATGCGCCATCCAGACCGCTGCGGCAGCGAACAACCTGGCTCTGCTGGCATCCTCTCAGTCCGTGAGGATGTCGCGGCTCGGTGTCCCTCCGGATGTGGCGGAGGAATCCCGGAAGGCCATGTCCACCGCCCTGACGCTGTGCACCGCCATCACCGTGGCCCAGTCGCGGATCATGGCATGGCAGACTATGTTGCAGCGCAACATCTGGCTGCACATGTCCGGCCTGCCATCCAACGCCCGCCGTGACCTCCTGAATGGACCCGTTGGCCCCGATGGGCTCTTCGGGCCGTTGCTGCAGACTGCCACTCAGCACCTGCAGTCCGCCAGCGAGGAGGCTGCACGAGTGAAGCGACTCACGTCCTGGAGCAGAGCGGAGCCGCGTTCCCAGCGGTCGTGGCGTGACCGGAGAGAGGCACGGGGGAGACAGAGGCGCCCAGCGGCCGCTGCCGCTGCTGCTCCTCGTCCCGCACCCCCACCGTTGCCACCGTCATATCCACCTCCAGCTCATCGTCCTCCACGCCGACCCGGCAAGTCCCGGCGTCCTGCGTGCAGTTGGACCAACCCGCCGCAGGGTCCCCCCCCTAAGCAGTCAAAGTTCTGACATGCTGCGGGGGATGTGTGCTTTTCCCAGGCTGATGCCGACACCAACGGCTCTTTTCAGAGCCACCCACATGTCGGTAAAGAGCCTCTCTTCCACAAACAGCCCGCTCCCAGCTCCACTGAGCTTTTAGCTACTGTTTGCACTGAAGCACACATTCCCCACTCTCACGCTGCTGCTGCAGAGGATTCTCGCAGCGTATCATACACAGAGGCTGTGCGGTCTCTGTCTCATGTGTTAATGAGCAGCACCAACACAGATCACTCTCTGCCTCTCTGCGGCCTCCCCACCTCTCACCCATCGGTGCGAGTTAGCGGTGGTTTATCGCCTTGGCGCGACTCCGGCAGTGTGCACGCGGACGCGGACGCACTCTCCGCCTCGCGCCCTGCCTCACAGCCCTTTCGTGGCGGCCCTCCCATGGGCTGTGCAGAGCGATCCGACTCGCACAGCGGCGGCGAGGGCGCTACGTTGGCTGTCACAGATGCACACGCACGCTCCTCATTCGTGTGCACGCCCGCTTTCCGAGCGCTGCTCAGCGTGGCGAGGTCTGCTCTCCATGAACAGCTGGATGGAGAAGCTAATCACTCGGGGTTACACGCTACAGTTTGCCTGCCCTCCCCCTCCGTTCAACGGGGTGCTGGAGACGGTCATGTCATCTCAGACGGAGATAACTGCTCTGACCACGGAGTTATCGGAGCTCGTCGACAAGGGTGCGATCTCTCCGGTCCCTCGGGGCGAGGAGAACGAGGGCTTTTACTCCCGTTACTTCCTCGTTCCAAAGAAAACAGGCGGGATGAGGCCGATCCTCGACCTGTCAATTTTCAACAAATCTGTCATGAAAATGCCGTTCCACATGCTGACGATCAAGCATGTGCTGGAATGTGTGCGTCCCGGCAATTGGTTCACATCCATCGACCTAAAAGACGCTTATTTTCATGTGCCCATCATCCAGAGACACAGGAAATTCCTGCGGTGCTCTTTCAGAGGGGTTCAGTATCAGTACAATCGTTTGCCCTTCGGTTATTCTCTGGCCCCGCGCACCTTCTCCAAATGCGTGGAGACGGCTCTGGAGCCGTTACGCAGGAGAGGCATCAGAGTCCTGTTTTACTTGGACGATCTGATGGTGATAGCGGCGTCCAAGGAGAGCGCAGCGCTGCACACAGCGGAGCTTGTGAATCACTTGATCACTCTGGGTTTTACCATAAACTGGCAGAAGAGCTCCCCCATCCCCTCCCAGTCGATGATTTACCTGGGAGTGCAGCTGGATTCCTCCACGATGAGAGCAAGACTGGCGCCAGCGAGGCTGGAGGCGCTCAGGTCTCTCCTCCCACGAGTTGCGCCCCGCAAAGTTGTGACCGCCCTAACTGTGATGCGCCTCCTGGGCATGATGTCAGCCAGTCATGTGGTGGTCCCTCTGGGCCTCCTCCACATGAGAAAGCTTCAGCGATGGTTCGGCCGTCTCCGTCTCGACCCGCTGCGTCACAAGAGACGCATGCTCGTGATTCCCCCCTCAGTGCAGTCAGACCTGCAATACTGGGGAAACCCCCGTACCCTGTCGGCGGGGGTTCCCCTGGGGAAGCCCACGTCGCACGTCACGGTGTACACCGACGCCTCCCTCTTCGGGTGGGGGGGGGCCTGTCAGTCTCACGTTGTGGGAGGAAAGTGGCCGGAGCCGCCATCTCTCCACATAAACTGCCTGGAGCTCTCCACGGTGCTGAAGGTGCTGAAACACTTCGCTCCTCGGCTGAGAGACAAACATGTTGTGGTGAGGACAGACAACATCACGGCAGCTGCCTACATAAACCGTCAGGGCGGCGTCCGCTCTGCTCGGCTGTTAGAAATAGCCAGGCGTCTCCTCCTGTGGTGTTACGCGCACCTGCGCTCCATCAAGGCGATTTACATTCCCGGGAAACAGAACCACACCGCGGATCTAATGTCTCGCGGCGGCCCCTCTCAAAACGAGTGGAAATTGAATCCTACACTCGTGAGGTCACTGTGGAGCAGGTTCGGGAAAGCGGAAGTGGATCTTTTTGCGTCGCGAGACGACGCTCAGTGCGATCAATGGTTTTCCATGAGTGCGGAGGACGATCCTCCTCTAGGTGTGGACGCTTTTGCGCATCAACCGTGGCCCAAGGTTCTCCTGTATGCCTTTCCCCCGGTCGCCCTGATCCCCCGCCTCCTGATGCGCATTCAGGAAGAGAAGCTGTCAGTCATCCTGATAGCTCCGGAGCGCACAGGGGCGTCATGGTTTCCTCTCATGATTCAACTGCTGGCGGGGGAACCGTGGCAACTGCCCTGGCGCAGGGACGCGCTCTCACAGCTGAGCGGAGCGATCCTGCATTTTCCCGTCATAGGCCAGCCACCGTGGGCCTGGCCCCTGAGCGGGAACGCCTAGAGAATCTAGGCTTGTCTCCTGACGTGGTCCAGACCATTCAGAGTGCCAGAGCTCCCTCTACTACATCGTGTTATGCGACCAAATGGTCTGCTTTTCAGCGCTGGTGCGTAGAGAGGAATGCCGACCCTACGTCATGTGCTCTGCCTCAGGTGTTGTCATTCCTGCAGGTGCTAGTGGACAGAGGCTTGGCTCTGTCTACAGTCAAGACATATGCGGCGGCTATCTCTTCCTGCCATGAAGGTTTTGGAGAGAGGTCGGTTTTTGCGCATCCTCTGGTGAAGCGCTTCCTGAAAGGGGTTGGGCGTCTGAGACCTGTCACGCGCCCCGTGGTTCCACAGTGGGACCTTCCCCTGGTGTTATGCGCCCTGGGGGAACCCCCGTTTGAACCCCTCCCACATATTTCTCTCAAGCATTTGTCCTTGAAAACGGCCCTCCTCTTGGCCTTATCTTCGGCTAAGAGAGTGAGTGATTTATGCGCTCTCTCTGTCTCCCCGTCTTGTCTCACGATGCGTGCAGACGGGAGCGCAGCCATTCTGAGACCGAATCCCGCATTCATGCCTAAAGTTATAACTAGCTCCTTTAAATCGAGAGTTATCACTTTGGAAGGTTTCTTTCCTCCTCCTCACAAGGATGAGAGAGAGGAGGCGTCGCATCGGCTTTGTCCAGTGCGCGCGCTGGCTCATTATGTGGCGCGCACTGCGAGTGTCAGACGAACGCAGCAGTTGTTTGTTCACTACAGAGGGCATTCGCAGGGGCAGCCTCTGACGAAGCAGCGCCTGTCTCACTGGTTGTGTGACGTCATCTCGGAGGCCTATATGACGTCTGGCAGGGATCCCCCGTCTGGTTTACGCGCACACTCAACCAGAGCTTTGTCTTCCTCCACGGCCCTTCTCAGAGGTGTGGCTGTGGCTGACATTTGCGCGGCGGCTTCTTGGGCGTCGCCGTGCGCGTTCACTCGATTTTATCTCCGTGATATGTCGGAGGCTTCTCTGTCTCATTCAGTGCTGAGCGCGGCCAGCAGCCGGTGAGTCGGTGCCGCGCTTAACCTGCAGTAGGACTGTTCTCAGGTTGGAATGTCACATGCTCAATTTTCTGGTGCTGAGCGTCCCTTGAGACTGTCACAGTGCGTGACTTTCGTCTCGGCGCGCGCGCTCATCTTAGACGCACGGTGCATGTTGCATCCTGCGAGTTGATCATGCGCCATGACGCACGGCCTGTTATCTCTGTGGGGACTATTACAGTGCGTAATCGTCGTCCCGGCCTTTCATATCATGCCATGTGATAGTGAGTGGATGAGATTCTCTCCTCTGGGGGTCTCCGCTCACGTGAAGGACGAGAGACGGATCTCGTGCCCCGTGGGTTGGTGCATGTTCAGTGCTTGTGTACTGTGTGGAACAGTGTGGCATTGACTACATCAGCTTCGCCCTTATCCCAATAGCTATAGCTCTTAGAGGGCAAAGCCTATACGAAATAGAACGTTGATTACGTATTGTAACCCCAGATTCTATGAGTATAGGCGCAGCCCTCTAAGACTCGGGCCCCACTGTTCAACCATTGCCAGCTGAAGAAAAAGTTGGCTACATGGGAGATGAACTATGGTCACGCAGGTGTTATATGCACGATATGCGGAC
This sequence comes from Atherinomorus stipes, assembly GCA_023101725.1. Lineage (NCBI taxonomy): Eukaryota > Metazoa > Chordata > Actinopteri > Atheriniformes > Atherinidae > Atherinomorus > Atherinomorus stipes. The sequence continues at coordinate 142 of JALJCO010002160.1, read as the reverse complement.
CTAATAGGGGCCACTGGGCGGGGCACAGTGGCGTGAAAGAATTTTTCAGGACTGCGCATGCGCGCTGGGATAAACCAATAGCGATAGCTCTTAGAGGGCTGCGCCTATACTCATAGAATCTGGGGTTACAATACGTAACCAA